>OX359289.1:3002500-3407500 GCA_947179395.2 Pulicaria dysenterica | reverse complement strand
CTCGTCAACCACATCCGTACTTGATTCGAATGGGTGGAGGACAATGATCAAACGTTTAATTTCATGCAAATATCTGAAAACAATTTCGGACATACTTTTAAAAAAAAAGACAGAATAGTATTGTATTGAACTCAAGAGTTGGAATTTCGGACATATGTTATGGTTGGAAATCTAAGAATCCAAATTAGGATTGAAAGATTTAACCTAATGCTCAGAACTTCAAGAAATGAAGAAGGAAGTTGAAAGCAATCAGGAAGTGGTATTCATTTGTAAGAGAGTGTTTACAGACGTAAGAACTAAAACGTACAATCAGAAATGAATGTGTAACTCTTTTATATAGGTAATTAACTAACTCTCTAACCACTTCCTAACAAGTAACAGATCCTACGTGCTGTGTATAACAATCCCTCCTCCTTAACACGATTCTTGTCCTCAAGAATCAACAAAAGATGGAAACTTTTGCTGAATCGAACTAGCCAGTTCCCATGTTGCATCATCAATACTTCCATCAGACCACTGCACTAACCAGTAAACAACAGTCTGATTGTTCAATTTAGCCAAACGACGATTACAAATTTTGACTGGGACTTTAAGTAATAAACCCTCTTGGTCACAAGGAGGTAGAAATCCAGGGCTATCGGGAACCACCTTGCACGCTTTGAGCTGTGAAACATGAAAGACAGGATGAATTTTAGAACTCAGTGGCAACTCCAAACAATAAGCAACTTCACCCACTTTTTTTGTAATCAAGAATGGCCCATAATACTTGGATGAAAGCTTGTTATGTTTATGTAATCGAAGAGTAACCTGTCTATGTGGCTGCAACTTAACAAATACCCAGTCCCCTATGTCAAACCTGCGATCTGACCTCCCTTTATCAGCATTATGTTTCATACGATCTTGGGCTCGTTTTAAATGAAACTTAAGAAGAGAGATAGCATCCTCTCTTGCCTTCAAAGTACGATCCACAGCCCCCACCAATGAGTCGCCAATCACATAAGAAATATGGGTAAGAGCAGGTTGTCCATATAAAATCTCAAAAGGAGTACTTTGTATTGCTGTATGGAAAGATGTATTATACCAAAATTCTGCCAAGGATAACCAATTAACCCACTGATTTGGTTGTTCTCTCACCATACATCTCAAATAACATTCAAGGCTTTTGTTAACAATCTCCGTTTGACCATCAGTCTGCGGATGATATGTTGTTGCCATCTGCAGCTTTACTCCCATCATTGTAAATAACTCCTTCCAAAATCGACTGAGAAAAATCTTGTCTCTGTCACTAGTGATTGACTTGGGTAGGCCATGAAGTTTGTAAACATTATCCATGAACAATTGAGCCACCTGAGCTGCTGTAAAAGGATGAGACAAAGACATAAAATGAGCATACTTGCTTAGCCGATCAACAACCACCATTATCACAGATTTACCGTGTGATTTTGGTAGTCCTTCAATAAAGTCCATGGAAATATCTGTCCACACATGTTGTGGGATTGGTAAAGGTTGTAATAAACCGGGGTAAGGCATTAGATCCGGTTTATTTCGTTGACAAATCAAACAACTTTGAACAAACTCCTTAACTTGTCTTCGTAAACCTTTCCAATAAAATAAAGCAGCCAATCGCTTCATAGTAGCTTGTATTCCGGAATGCCCTCCTAACGTCTCTTCGTGATAAGAAGACAAAAGTTTCCTTCTCAATTCCATATCTTTACCGATCACAATTTTTCCTTTTCTCCTTAATAATCCCATCGAATATTCATACTCCCCATTGCTAAGCAGCCCTTGTTGAACTGATGAATCAGCTTCTGAATATGATCATCATTTGTGTAGCTTTCCTTTATTTCATCCAACAAGTTGTTAGATACTGAAGTTGTAAGGGTATTTAACACAACTTCTGTTGA
Organism: Pulicaria dysenterica; assembly: GCA_947179395.2. NCBI lineage: Eukaryota > Viridiplantae > Streptophyta > Magnoliopsida > Asterales > Asteraceae > Pulicaria > Pulicaria dysenterica. The sequence goes on along the minus strand of OX359289.1, from coordinate 3,405,596 downwards.
AACTCTAGATAATGCATATGCAGTAACATTATCCTTCCCTTTCTTGTAAATAATTTCGTAATCGAAACCCAACAACTTTGGTAGCCACTTAAGTTGAAATGGAGTGTGTAATCGCTGATCCATCAGGTACTTGAGACTGAAATGTTCTGTTCGAATTTTAAAGTAACGGTCCAAAACATAACCTCTCCACTTTTCTAACGCATATACGATAGCCCACAGCTCTTTCTCATAAGCTGACAAACACTTGTGTCGTTGAGATAGTGATTTGCTAAGGTATGCAATAGGATGTCCCTCCTGTAAAAGTACAACTCCCATTGCAACATCAGATGCATCAGTTTCAATAGTGAATTCTTTAGAAAAATCAGGAAGTTTGAGCACAGGAGCTGTTATCATAGCTTCCTTCAAAGTTTCAAACGCCTTTTGAGCTTTATCACTCCACTGAAATGAATCCTTTTTTAAAAGTTCAGTGAGGACTCGACTAATTTCAGCATAATTTTTGATGAAACGCCTGTAGTAACCGGTGAGTCCTAAAAACCCACGTAACTGTTTTATGTTTTGTGGTGTTGGCCACTCTTTCATACAACGAATCTTTACAGGATCAGTAGCAACCCCACTTCCAGAAATTATGTGGCCCAAATACTCTACTTGTTGAGCTCCAAAAACACATTTGCATTTCTTGGCAAATAGAGTATGCTCCCTTAATGTTTGCAACACCATTTCAAGATGGATCAGATGATCTTGAAATGAAGAACTGTAAACTAATATATCATCAAAGAAAACCAGCGTAAATTTCCTCAAAAAAGAAGCAAAAACCTCGTTCATGAGTGCTTGAAACGTTGACGGCGCATTTGTCAACCTGAATGGCATGACAAGAAATTCATAGTGACCTTGGTGAGTTCTAAAAGCTGTTTTCTGGATGTCTTCATCACACATTCTTATTTGATGATAGCCGGAACGAAGATCCAATTTAGAAAAAAATTGAGCACCATGAAGTTCATCTATAAATTCTTCAATTATTGGAATCGGGAACTTATCTTTTATAGTGTTTTTATTCGGCTCACGGTAGTCCACGCACATACGCCATGTCCCATCTTTTTTCTTTACCATCACAATCGGAGAAGAAAATGGGTTGTTGCTCTTTCTGATAACCCCTGATTCTAACAGCTCATTAACCATTGTTTCGACTGCATCCTTCTGTGTAGGAGGGTGTCTATAAGGCCTGATATTAACCGGATTAGTTCCTTCTTTTAAGGGAATCTTATGATCTTGTATTCTTTTGGGTGGCAATTGAGTGGGAACAGCAAATACATCCTCATATTGAGATAACAACTGCTCAATTATGCCATCAGTATCTACCACCTTATCCTCATTAACACTTATAGACATTAAAGTAGCAGGGTAGATACATAAATACATAGATGCTAATTGTGGACCTTGTATGTCAACCTTCTTAGACAAATTTTTCCCTGTAGCCCACTTCAATTCGGTGTGATTAGCACCACATAAGGTCATTTTCTTTCCCTTATACGTGAATGGCATATACAAATGATTAAAGTCCCACTCTATCTTCCCCAAAGTAGACAACCATTGAATTCCCAAGACCATTTCACAACCCCCAACGGTATTAACATAACATCAGTGTTAAAAACTTCTCCCTGCAACTTCCATTGCATATTTTTGCATTCATAGGCACTAACAAGTGAAGTACCTCCAGCTACCGCTATCGAAAGTGGACAAATACTTTTAATGTGGCAGCCTAATTTCTTGGCAGTGGCAAGATCCAAGAAATTATGAGTACTACCACTATCAATCAAAATGTGTACAGCTTGGTTATTTATGTGCCCTTTCACCTTCATAGTCTGAAAATTATTGGTACCTGATAATGCATTTAATGAAATCAGGGGAAACAAACCTTCCTTCTCGCCTTCTATACCATTCAAGCAAAATTCACCATCAGTACAATCATTGTCATGAATCTATTCCTGTTCTAAACATTCATCAGCCATAATTTCCAATGAAAACAACCGTCCTGAACATTTATGACCTGGAACAAAGCGTTGATCACAGTAGAAGCATAAATTCTTGGCTCTTTTATCTTCATATTCCTTTTGACTCAACTGTTTTCATGTTGGTACAGCGGAATTAAATTGCTTCTGTTGCATATTGTTGGCTTGTGCATTAATTGGTGAGACCACTGATGGTAGTGACAATAATGGAGCAGATTTAACAGGCACATAGTTAGACCCTTGTGGAGATACTATAAAACCATAACTTGTGAAGTTTGATATTCTTCTAGTTGCATGACTATGGGTTTCTTGAAGTTTGGCTAAAGAATAGGCATCAACTAAAGTTTTGGGTTTAAACATTCTTACCACTGATTCAATTTCAGGCTTCAGACCTGCTATGTACAAAATGATTGATTGCTTCTCCGTGAGTTCAATCTTGATTAAAAGAATATCAAAGGCATCTTGGTAGGCTTGAATTGATCCTTCTTGTTTCAAATTCTTAATCTATGCTAATGGATCCTCAAAAATTGCCCCAAATCGCTGTTATATAGCTTCCAAATAATAGTTCCAGTCAACACCTTCACCATGTAATCTTGTGAATTGTTGGTGCCATGCTAATGCCTTATCATACAGGTGAATAAAAGCCAATTTCACCCTTTGTTCTTCCTCAATTCCTTCTACCGCAAAGAATTGTTTACACCTGTAAATCCATCCCTGCACATCATCTCCATTAAACCTTGGAAATTCAACTTTTGTAAATCGACTTAGCCTGGTGTTGTTCATCCTCAATCCTGTGCTTCCACCTTCTCCTGAACCTTTCTGTAATTCATTGGCAATGAAATTTTGTTGTACATACACCCCACTGAGAGATTGATTGAGAGCCTCAATCGATTTATGAACATCGTTGAGAGAAGATTGAACTGAAGCTTGAACCGAGGCTTGAACAGAATTGTCGATTGATTTCTATACATCGACCATGGCTGATTGTAACGCAACAGCAATTGATTCTGATATGAACATCCACGTAGCTTCATCCATTGGTTTCGACTTGGTAGTAACCATACGTAACCTAGGGCTGTGAAATTGGGAGCCAAGAAAGTGGCTCTGATACCAATTGTTATGGTTGGAAATCTCAGAATCCAAATTAGGATTGAAAGATTTAACCTAATGCTCAGAAGTTCAAGAAATGAAGAAGGAAGTTGAAAGCAATCAGGAAGTGGTATTCATTTGTAAGAGAGTGTTTACAGACGTAAGAACAAAAACGTACAATAAGAAATGAATGTGTAACTCTTTTATACAGGTAATTAACTAACTCTCTAACCACTTCCTAACAAGTAACAAATCCCACATGCTGTGCATAACAACATACTATTACTATGTAAGGGGAATAACAGGTATAAAGATGACGGAAACTTAAGTAACCATTGATGTTTCATAAATGTAGACTGTCATTAAAACTTGTGTGGATGTATAAACATTGTCATAGAGGGTGGTGGGTATAACAAAGATAGAAGAACTTGCTCCCAAAAAACAAAACAAAAAATGATATATGGGATTAAAAGACTTTGTTCCCAGTTTTCATTCTTTGATTAGTAGGTGACAATAAACTCCTGCAATGACAATTACCTTCTCATACACGTGACTTAGGAAGTTAAGAAGGATTATTATAAGTCTTCATCGGTGAAAGAAAAGCCTCCTATTTCATTGAAAATTAGCTATTAAATTACTTTTTCAAAGGAAGATAAGTCTTTTATTAAGTCACCATTTCTAAGTTTGTATCTGTATATCCAGCACAATAGGCCTATGCAACACAACAAAATTGTAAAAAATCAGGAACGAATATTTGAGAATATGATAACCAAGATTCGGATGATTTAAAACCACCGGCGGTTTAGTCGTAAATCGGAACCGTGAAGCAGACCAAAAATCAAAGTTTCACGTGAACTTTTAAGCAAATAAAAAAGCCATAATTCTAATGGTAAAGGTTGTCAAGATGCAACTGGATTATTAACCACAACAAAACTTCGTACACGGTCAAGCATTTTACCAAGAGGATGATGATGCCTGTCAACCTAAACAAAACCCATACTGATGAAAAGCTCAAGTTTATTGCGGATATCAAAACACGAAAAATACATACGTTGTGGACAGCAACAGCATGTGTTTTATATATTTAGGTGATGACTGTAGGTGCAGAACGCCCAGTGAATTCTTGCATCTTTGACAGCTTTAGAGCAACTTCCACCTGTGGCCAAAAATGTAATTTCTCAACACAGAAGGAATTCCCTTGGTTTGACCCTATAAGTGAATAGAGACATGATGGGTGATCGTATTTTGTTGTGTGGGGTATGGAAGACAGTTAATATTCGTTTGGCTGTTCACCTTCTTTTTTCATTTTACGGGTCTCATCTCGTATAAAGATAAAATGATAAATAGGATCCACAATCACATTATATTTATTATTATTTTTTTTTTGTATTGTGTAGAAAGACAGATAAGAATGTTGGAATGAGATGACTTACCAGAGGAGCAAGCGCTTCTTGAGAATCTCTTCCAGTCTTGGATGAATCTTTTTCATATTGCTCGATGTAAAGACGAATCGTAGCACCCTCTGACCCGGTCCCCGATAAACGAAAAACCTACATAAATTAACACACATTCAGTAGAGTTCAGAAGTCGCCTACTAATTAATGATAATACCCCTGATCATTTTATTGATTCAAAATATTGAGAAACTAATAAATAATTCATTTAACACAAAATAGTCAAATATTGACTTTCTCTGTGAGATTGAGAAAGATGATACTATTACCAACATCAAGTATCCCAGTTAGAAAATACTGATTTATTTATTTATTTTGGGTTGGGGAGAGGGTGGACAAGTGGAATAACTTTCAACCCGTTGCCTTTATAGCTAACTTTTATGATTTGACCCAATAAAAAATAAAACCTAACCCAAATCAACCAATTCTTTGCCACATCATGTGAAACTCACCAAACGTGACCCGTCTTCGAATAAATAACGAATTCCTTGGTTCTTAGAGACGGAACCATCAACAGGATCTTTGTATTCAAATTCATCAGCACTTGCAACATTTGCCACATCTGATCGTATTTCCTTAATGGTCCTGCATAATTTAATAGCATAAGGTAAATAGAATAAATAGTTCAAGCACTCTGTATGCATCACAATACCAGAAAGAAAGGTACAAAATGAGAAAAGAGAACGCAATAAAAAGAAGAATAAAAAACTTACTTGTTAACTTCACTAAGAGAAGACTGCAACTTGACCAAGTGAGCCATTAGTTCCTTGGCAGCACCTGCATCGACATTCTTCGGGAAAGAAAAATACTTGTGATCAATATAAACTTCGTTTAAAATTTCCAGCTCTGAATGATATTATATCACTATATACTATATAGGAATTAAAATATGAGAAAGAGTAAGGACCTCATAATCATAGCGAGTATAATAGTGGCGTCCGAAGGTAGCCCAGTGTTGTTTCACAATGTCTTCAACAGTCACGAGCTTCCCGCCATTGAGGTTGTCCTTGTTTTTATAAGCAAGAATTGACAACCAAGCCAACACAGCCCAGATTCCATCCTTCTCACGTATATGGTCCGACCCTAAAAAATAAGGAACAAGTTGTTTTATCATAAGAAACTGTAAATTTTCTTCATATTCATCGGAAACATCCTTGAGGTCTTCTTCATATTCTTTGCACCAATAATTTAAAAAAGGGAATGCATAATCAAATAAACATGTATACACCAGAAGGGTCAAAATAAGCAAATGGGCTGGTACACTCCAAAAGGTGATCTATATAATTTTAGATAATATATACTTTTTAATATAATAATCTAAAGATTTTATGCATGCAAAATACGCTTCAAAAGGTGATCTATACTTTTTTAATATAACGAGTCTAAAGGGTTTATATGAAAAGTAATCTAATCTTTTTATATAATTTTAGAAGTAATATTTTATGGCTTGCAGCAAAAGAAGGGAAAGCTTTACCTGTCCCGAAACTCTCTTCACCACAAACTGAACATAGTCCAGCATCCATCAAGTTACCAAAAAATTTCCAGCCGGTTGGTACCTGCATATTAGTAATGAGTGACTTCCCTTTCAGAAAAAACTATTAACTCCCTACTTCTAGTTACAATGTATGCAGAGATAGTACCTCAAAAAATTTCAGGTTCAAACTTTTAGCTACAACATCAAGGGCAGCAGATGTTGGCATGCTCCTGCAGGCAGAGAAGTTACAGTTACAAATCGAAATTTGTTTACATTGGATTTGATATAGAAAAATTAACAATCACGAAAAGATATAACATATTACGCTCGATTCTAGAAGTGACAATTTCGGCCCATTTATATATACAAATGACTAATTTGGGTCATGTTTGACCTCAAACAGCTCAAATGGGTTTAAGATAAAAGATTTAACTAAAAAGGAAAAAAGAAAACAAATAAGTTGGGCAGGTCCAACAACTCGAAAATCATCTGAAATTTTTTCAAACGCACAAAAACCTTCTCACTTGCTTTCCTAGAAGTTCAGATTATCATCATAACAGAACGTTTTTGTTATCATAATTAACACATTGATTATTTATACAACTCAAAATAAGTTTGTGGACCCATTTTGGAACGTATAAAAAGTTACCGTTACCCACCTGTCTGTTTGCCACCCCTAATATTCGCTGAACATAGAGGCAAGTAAAAGGATTAAAATTTTAGAAGACGCACATTAGTTTACGAATAGAAACTGAAGCAAGCAATGATAAGGTCTTGAATCATACATGCACATTAAAAGATTAAGCAAGTTATCATATGAAAGAGTAACCTGGCAACACCCTTCAATCCGGATGAAAAGTAAGGTATGGCTTGGACTGCATTGGCAGCAATTATAGCAACAGAATCTGAAGGGGTAACAAAAAACCTGAAACCAGAAAGATTAAAGTTACCATAGTCAGACTAATCTAAGATATGGTAGTAGTTAGCATCTGAATCAACCAAGGTTTACCTTTTACCAAGGACCATGTTCCTATCAGCATCACCATCTGCAGCAGCACCAAATTCTGGTGGGTTACTGTCTGGGTTTTTACCCAAGCCCATTCGTGCTACCAACTCTTTTGCGTAAGTCAAGTTGGGATCAGGATGTCCACCACCAAAGTCTTCCTGCTTCATAAATGTTTGGTGAAAAACCATGTAGAATACAAAATTTACCAGCAACACAACACAAATATACAAGGGTAGTGGCTTAGCTAAAATTAGAGATGGTAATGGGGTCAGAAGGGCAGGTGTGTGATGGCCTGATGGATCAAACATGTTTGGATTTGAAACAGGCTGGGTTGAGTTGCTCTGTATAAACTTTCTTGTCCACTTCAAAAACTTTTATTATAAATAAATTAGGTGTTTATTTGAGATTACTAAAACTAATGATCTCTGATAATAAACAATTTTAGGAGGTATTAGAATTGGGCTGACATCCAACTAGCTCGATCTATTTGACCTCTTCCCCATTAGCTAGATAAAGCACAACCATGCCAACCTATTCATAATTGAATGGGTCGAAATTGTCACCTCTACCCACTTTAGAACGAATGAGGTGGATTAGATAAGCATAAATTACCTTGGGAACACAGTTCAATAACGAGCTCTCTTTTGCGCCAAGTTCTTCAACAAATATACGGTTAGCATAAGCTCCAGCAACACCGTGAAGTGCATCATAACTATTAAGTCAAAGCACAATTAGCATTAAACAGATACTTGAGATTTGAGAGCAATAGAAGACTGAAAAGGAATCAATGATGGCACAAAAAGAAGAAAGATGCTGCAAATGGGTGTGATTGTACGCACCAAAAACTAAATTGTGGGGATGCAATTAACTTTTGGATGGACTGGAAGTCAAAAATTGACCTGAAATGAAGTTTTTAAAATGATCAGTCAATGTCTAGCTAATCTCTTTATGTCAAAGAAAATATACGGCAAGAACATATAGATCAAGAGCAATTGCATACTTCATTAATTTCACATAGTCACTTGCAGAGTCAAAAACATCAACGTCAAATTGACCCTCGGGACCTGAGAAGTTTGAAATGCCAATTGCCGATATATCCACCTAAATACACATGTCAAGTCTGTGATCAAAATGTACATAATTTCAAACTTTACTGTAGATTGAGGATTCTGAATTACATCACGTAGGCCTTCTGCAATAAAATACTCCTTTATTGTTTTAGTGTTCTCGAAGATTTTATCAGTAATCCCTTCAGGTGCTGGCCCACCATTTTCCATATTGTATTTAATTCCAAAATCCTGAAAGAATGGGCACATAAGATTACGAGTTGCAGTATGTTCATCATGTTTACGCTTTTGGATCAATAAGAAATAACATACCTCATTGGGACCACCTGGGTTGTGACTGGCTGTCAATATAAATGCTCCATTTGCTTTAGAACCCTGAAATATAAAAAGGATGAAGGTGGTTACTTATTGACTTGGCAACCTAATCCTTACTCCTCACCATTGTTTGGACAAGAGAAGTTTGAAGCAGTTAAGCTTACATCAGCACCAACTCTTTCACGTACAACTGCTGATACAGCAGGTGTTGACAGTAGTCCATTTTGGCCCACCCAAACACGCCTTACACCATTTGCAGCTGCCATCTTAATTATAATCTGCAGTTTATGAAATAAAATATCAGGTGGATAACGAATCAGGAATAACATGATTTAGAGGATTCTGAATTATAGATATATACACACAAATTTATTTATTCATATTTATATTGAGCTGAAGTACTTAAGTTATGTGTTTAGTTATGTCTAGTGAACCCGTCCAGTAGATGCTCAGTCCATGTCTAGGAGGCCACCTTAAAAACTTGCAATGATACAAATTTACTAATATAATAATATATATTTAACATACTCAAAATTGAAAATAATAATACCCTAAAAACAATCCAATTTTAATAATCAGTTTTATAAGACATTGGTAGCTTTCAGAATTTTCTACTACTACAACAATTTTTAAAACATTTCCAGTTGATGCAAGGCTTTTTGATTCAAGAGGTTTTACCTTTTAAGCCAGAGTTCTTTCACGAAACAATCTCTCTACTCTAGGTAGAGGTATGACCGTCTACATATTACCTTCCCCATGCCCCACCCAGGCGGATTGGGTATTGTTGTTGTATGGATGATTGGACGGGATTGGTTCATTTAATTTCATGAGAGCTATAACTCAGAAAAGTGATTATTTATTTAAAATAATTTGGCTAGGGAAAAGAGCTAGGTGTTTCCTTCATTTTTATTAAATGGCACGCATGATATAACTGATAATACACTACTGATGAAATCATCAGCCATATCATAAATGTTAATATAATTTCCACTCAATGTACTCTCCCCAATTTAAAAAGAATCCATTTAGATGTTCCAGCTTGTTAAACAAAAGAGGAAAAAAAAAAGAGTGTTTCCATGTTTTCGGAAGAGATAATCAGTAGGTCTTTAAGAGTCCATTCAGAAGTTTGATATAAGTACCTGGATTGCATCCTTTGAGTAGTACCTTCCATCACCCGAAACAACGAGTGTGGAGCCTGTATGAAAGACGAATGCATCAGGTGGACAAAGAACAATGTATAAAGTATTTTAAAAGTTGATAACCACTTTAAATGTAAGGGTAGGGATGGTAATTACACAAGCAGAGCAATACATATGCACAAGGAAAATAGCACCACAAAAGTAAAATTGCAGAAATTATAGTACGCATAAGATTTACTTATATGGTTCAGCCAATCAGTGTGACCAACCTAGCATGGAAGCACTAGCGAGTCTATCATATTGATATTGATCCCTTTACAATTACATAAGAGATAAATTTTGTAGTGGCCTGATCAGGTCACGTTCCCATAGGGGCCCGGCCCATAATTTCACTTTTCCTTCAAAGGGCAGCCCAGGCAAGTGGCAGGCTCCCCCTTGCCCTGCCCAATCTATGTAGAGCGGAGGGCCCGGCGAGGGGCTTGACATCCTCGGACTCTGCTCTGTTGAGGCAACCAGACTATCCATCGATAACCAGTTTCCACAACTCAACATAAAGTACCAAAATAGGAATATTAGACCGTGACATTAGTAGAGAAATCTTCACAGGAAAATTACCAAAAACTAATCTAAAAGCATTTGTATACTAACTAAAGTCTGCTGATCTTGTGGATGGTGCAAAAGGTTATATCAAAATTGTCAACAACACAAATGTCTAGATACTTAGAAAAACATGGCTTAATAGCTCAATCGTTGTGAGCCTATGAGGCCTCTGACCCTATAAAATAATAGAACAGTCTAGATGCAATGTCAAGAGCATTCTCATTCTTACACCTTCTATTCAATACTCACTCATTGCTACTGCAAATCATCTTGAACAAAAATAACTAAGCTAATCCCAAGCATCTGAAGACATCAAAATTACAAAGGTGTCGATTGTCGACGATATTGAGTAAGAAAACATGCTGAATGACCTGACAGAGTATCACTAAACTGATTCCTATTTAACATGAAATGGCATGGTCTTTACCTTTAACTTTCTCTGAAGAAAGAGCATTGAATGTTGATTGAACAAAATTATGCAAGTAATGCGGTTGAGTGAATACTTTAACCTGAAATTGTGCATGTCAAATCATGTCAGTTTGCCAGTTAAGATGAAATAGCAAGTAAATTAATGGAAGATATCTTGTAACCAAGAAGTGTATCACACAAGATAATGGGTACTTCAAGAACAACTGAACAAGAACTATTGAGAATGGTTCTATAATGGAGTCATGTCATGTTGAACCAGCTTATGAGCAATCCTGCCCTACTATCATAATACAACTTCTCTGGTTTAGTAATTGGCATGTTTGATTCTTTTAAAGATTGTCAACCATGATCCATATATATATCATAAGCCACTCCTTGTCACTGTAATAATTTTCTTACTTCAGAAAATTATCCTTCTATAAGGACTGGTATCCAGCAGTCGAATTATAGAGTATATTTTGATTTATGATATATGAAATAGAGTTTCATTTTATTATTTAAGTGTTATAAATTTATTTGAGTTCTATTGCAATACTACATATATATTTCACGATTTTTTTCAATATGATGTGCCCTCCCCTTCAGAAATCCTTGTCTCATGCTAGAGGATCCCTTTGCCCCTCGGTACATCTTGCGCCTTTGACAACTTTGGTTTCTGTCAGGTTCCATTCCCAATTTGGACCGTTGGCTCTACTTAAATGTAAAAGTTTTTTTCACCAAAGAAAAAAAAACATATTCCTTGGGAAAAGGCACAACTCACCTTTTTTACTGGACTCTGAATACAGTTCTAATCCAAATATTTACGTTGGCACGGCCTTGAGGAACCTAATTTCATTGCTTAGTGTTTTAGAAAATGTGACGGTCACTGTTTCCCCTTAACAACCTCAGGTGCCTTTATGGTTCCACCTTAGAGGATTGTCTCTTAGGCTATGCTGCAGGAGAAATGCTGTTGGGTAGGGGCTTATTCAAGGTAGACACGGAACTTGGGGCAGGTGATATGCACTCCAATGTAACAGGTTCAATTGCGAATATTTTCACATTGAAGCCAATAATCCTCTTTCCTAGACTGAGTATCCCTATATGGATCATTTTCAGAAGTGGTATCCGTTAAATAAATAATCTACATTGACACATAATGTTATTAGAGCTACCCCCTAGCTGATGAGTTCTTGTCACCTGAACATCATCTCGTGCCTCTTACCTTTCAAATGAAGTTTACCCAAATAACATAGTCGTTTTGTTCCATTGTAACAGATTTTTTGGCATGCAACTATAGAAGCTTGTTTGTCAATCTAATTAAAGAGCTCTTTTCTAAAAACTTCAATAAAACTATTCATCCGGAAAAAAGCATTCATATGTAAGAAAAAGCCGACAACTTTAATCAAAATGGAGCAATTAACAATAAAACGCATGTATTAAAGAGTAAACATTGGAAGCTTCAGAAGAAAAGGAAGTAACCAACACTGTTTATGCAGTGACCAGCTTAAATAGTATGTATTTTGATTTTCTGCTAAACATGTGATATGGAGGCAGATCTGGTTAACTGTGTGCTAAATAAAATTCATCCCAACTCAACGTTGCCATGATTACCCAAAAACAATATTATAATCAACTCCAGCTACTCTGCATGCAAATAATCCTATACCAAAAAAACAACACATCAAAAGCATTGTTACCGAAAATGTATTACATTCATGTTTTGCCCAATGGTTATTTACAAGCCCTTTCCTATCTCAACTCTCGAGAATCTTCTGCCTCCACCACCATTTTTAACCAGCTAAACCTTGACTATTCAGTTTAAGATTTCAAGTCCTGGTTGTAACTACGTTTTTAGTTTTATAAACTTAAATCGCTTTCGTGACGAGTAAACGAAAGTTGTAAACACCTGTTTGGAGGATCTGATAAGATAGAAAAAATCTCTATGATAAATTATTTTGTGCCTAAGTTTCACCAGGAAAAGCTGCTAACCAGAGATTCCTCACGACCTACATTTAGGAATACCAACTTACTTCAGTAACTAGTTTGTGTTTTCAAGCTATAACAACATTTCCCTGTCTTTCCATCCGACATCACTTGCCCTCTTAGATGGAGATCTGAAGCAAGCATGTATACATATAATTCTCATCAAATAATCAATCCCTGTTACGCTGACTGCTGAAATGCACCACCTTAATGACATCAGCTATAGTGTTAAGTAGAAATTTGAAGAAAAAAGATATACACAAGTTTCGCAATTAGGAAATATATCCCTTCAGTGCTGACTGCTGAAATGTATCACCTTACTGTCTTAACCTTCAATGAACATTGACCGAGTATTTAATTAACCTTTTAGAACTAGAAGAGGCAACTATTAACATATCATACCTGCATCTCTGCATCCCCTAATCAAAGTCTGCTGCATGAAAATGGAAATCCAATCATAGCATATGGCTAAAAAAAACACAAACTCTTTACTTCCTTAGCTCATCATTCTGCTTGTTTTTAGTCTAGTTTACCACAAAGAAAGCAAATTGGACTCTTTTCATGGGAGGGAGTACTACGAACTTTCCAGTTCAATAAAATCACCATTTCACATCAAGTATAAGGTGATTTATAGACCAATGAGATCCATACACCCCAATTAGAAAAGCAAAGCTCATTTCAATATTAAGTAAATCCAAATCTGCCCTAATTTAAATCCAAGGCACAATCTCTAAGTACGTCGTACACTAGATCTGTGCACAATAACCGTACAGATTGATCACACACCAGAATTTAAATGCACGATCTGAAACTAACACATGAGCTGACACGACCGATCTCAAGTTAAACATGCATCAACGCTAGGAAATATTTCACAAATCAAAAACACGCAATAGAAACATCTATATACTGTATTCTTCGGTAACGCAATCAAGATCAGAACATGCCACAGATCTACGAGAGGCAAAGTTTAAATCAATTAAAAAAACATATCAGGGGAAAAACAACCTTCTTCCTGAGACCAGAAGTGCCAGGCTTTTGGCCTTCGATCGGTGAGGATTCGACACGATTAACCTTGAAATTGGCCATTGATTCAGTGATTTTTCTGTGAGTGTAAGGAATAAAAACACGATCAAACTACAGATAAAGGAGATGTGCTTGTGTGTGAAAGAAGGAAGGAGTGAGATGCTTACGGAGACAGTAAGGTTGGCGAAGATGGAAAGGGAGTGAGTGTGGTTGTCCCTGGAGAGATCGAGTGAGTGAGTGAGATATACGGAAAGGAAAAGACGTGGCAGGGGATATTCTATAAACTATTATTCGGAACCGCAGGTCAAATTATTTTACAGAGAGAGAAAGAGCGCTTCAGACGGTGATCTGTCAAATAGATCTGAGAGACACCGTTATCGGACTCTTTGCCCACCGTCCATCCGATCGAACCAATGCTTTGTTATTGTTATGAAAATTTTCTATTTTATTTTCTCCCTTTATTTTATATTTTTCCGTTGATTTTGATAATTGTGTCGATCTTATTACTAATTAGGTTATTTATATATTTTTTATTAATTTTAATAATTGTATTAATCTTATTACTTATCGGGTTCTAAATAACTTGAAACTGAGCGTAACGATATGATTAGCCTCGATTTTTGAAAATCACGTTGCTTTATAAGATATCATTTAAGATGAGAATTGTGTATATGTAAAATTATAAATATACGTATATAATTATACAAACACAAATTTCAAAAAACACAGAAATTATATACTCCTATCTTAATTCATCATATTGTTTTGTTTTCTATGTGTCCAAATATCTATTATAACTAAACAATATCTTCAGCCGAACACCCTTAGACCATGCGCAACGGTCCCTTAACCCGGGCTGGTTGAGGGCAACCAGCGCTGGAACACCATAATTTCAGCATTAGTTGGTGCTGCTCCGAGCCAGAGCCAGTGGGTGAACCCGTGGCTGGTTGTGTGTGAGTTTTTTTTCTTTTTTCTTTTGCCTCATTTTAAATATATGTGGGTTGAAGAGCAATGGATGTGGGATTTGAAAGTTAGAGAGGGTTAAAGATGGAGATGATGTGAAAGCTGATATGAGACCTAAAGGTATCTAATAATAAGTGAAAGCGCACTTAATAAAACCTTTAAACCTTAGACTCATTTCAATTTTTTAGGAACTTGTTACTCGGCCTAAATGTTATTTTATACTTTTAGTTTTTAATAGCGTAGCTTATTCTATCATGAAAATTGAAAAAAAAAATCGAATATATTTTTATAACAAATAAAACAGATGTATTGTATTTTATAACAAAACTGAAAGAGATCTCATAACCGCTTCAAAACTAGCTACATGTAATATTAGAATTTAGGTTATTGTTGGCTTACTAACTACGTTATTAGAATTAAGTATTATATTTTCCCAACTATTGTATTTATTTTCCTTCTTTATTTGTTGCATTTATCAAGTAAAATTACATACGGTATTACTAGAATTATAGTTTTAAATCCATAACCAAGAACATTAAAATTACTAATATACTCGTCAAATAACTTCTATTTTCATTTTTCAACCCTACACTTTCTCTCATATTTTACGCACTTATCAATAAACACACTCTTCCGTAACTATACATTTTCTCACCTACATAAAATAAAGAAAATAGTTTGATATTATTTGAAAATTATGTTTTAGAAATGAAAAAAAAAAAAGTTGACGGAAAAAGAAGATAGGAATGAAACGACATGTTACCGGATAAAAATAATTCGACAGATACAATACCCATATACTTTTATAACACGAATTATCAAATAGAAACTATTCATCACTGTAACGTTATGCAGGTACCATTCTAGGTTATAATAAAGATTTTATAGAAGGAAGTTGGTATTGTCCCAGTCATGTATTGTTTGTCTATATATGTATGTATATATGTATGTGAGAGAGAGAAACTACATCTTATTTGGAGAAATGTTAATATTTTACGAAGTGGATTACATTGTTTGATATTTTAGAATAAAAGTTATTTCATATTTGGTCCTATAATCAAAAGATTGCAACTTGCAAGCCTAGTCTTTTTTATTATAAAATCACACACTATTAGGCTTTTGGTGCTTACAATAGGGACTAATAATGTGTAATTTCCTAAAGACTACGTTTATAACTTTTTATCTAAAGGATAACATGTTAAATAACACTAATTTAATTTTAAAAGGAGTAACCGTGTAGTTCACTCTATTTTATGTGATGGTTAGTATGTTGAGTGTTGCATACTTAAATACATTTCAAATAAAGGGTATATGATCATTCAATGTTACAATTACTTGTTTACCATGTGAGTATGCAGCACATGGCAAAAGTTCAAACGAGAACTGTTTTTCGTACGAGAACTGCGATAACCAATCTCAGCCGTCCAATTCCCCCTCCTTTAATGTCATTGTCCACCCATGAATTCCTCACATGCACCCTGCCACACTTGATCCCCTCCACGCACTCCATCCATGAACTTCCCATATCCAAGGAACGGCTGAGATTGGTTCTCGCAGTTCTCGTACGAAAAACAGTTCTCGTTTGAACCCTCCCCTGCAGCACATAACATCTCCGTGTATCCTTTTTAATAACATATGGTTCAACCAAAGTGAGTTCTGCATGGCTCTCCTGCAGCTCTATATCTACATGTAACACCAAAAAATTTATAGACTCCTTGTGATTAATTACACCTTACTACGTCAATCCTACCTCCTGAATTGTACATACCTTTACTTTTTGCATAAAACAATAGGCCTAATATCTTAACTATCCTCATGCTAATTCACTAGATGATATACAGGTGTTAAAAATGTAACCTGTGTGAGCTTATCAAATCACTCTCGAATCTCCATTGGCCGTTTACCATGGGGATCTGATCTTGAACTCATCAAAACGGGACTTTGAGACTTCCGGTGAGGATCAGAATGTCCAGAGGGATCCGTGGCGGTTGTAGTGATGGAAGATTGAGAATGTGATGCCATGAAAGCAGACCTTCTACCAGCACTGGCAGCCATGGTGGTGGAATTGGTGGTGGAATTGGTGGAGGAGGTTGAGGGATGAGAACTTGATGCACCTGAAGTCCCAGCTGCAGAGGATGATGTAGCCGGTCTCCGGGACCTTCTATACCTTGTACCCGGGATCCCGGGTCGGTTTGGTTCATCCAATGCACCTGGTTTCTTGGTTAGCATCACCACCACACGGCGCATGATGGGTCGTTGTTGGGGGTCAGATTGGGTGCATAATAATCCGATTTGTATACAAGCCAAAACCTGATCAATGTCTGCTGAAGAGACCAGTGTTGACTCCAGAATTTCAAGACTTTTGCCTTTCTTGTACAGCTTGTATGCCTGCATAGTATTTCATTCACTAAAATTTGACATCCAAAATGGCAAATTTAACACAATCTAGTAAAACAATTATAAAAAAGTCGAGTTCTTACCCAATCTAGTAAATTTTGGCACTCGGGATCGAGGTTGAAAGTTGAGTTTTTCTGACCACTGATGATCTCTAGAATCACAACACCGAAGCTATATACATCTGCCTTCACTGATAGATTACCATGCATAACGTACTCTGGCGCCATATATCCACTGTATAGTACAAAAATCCATTCACAGTTTTTATAAGATAAATTTTATAGATTTAAGTAGAAGGTTAATTACCAAAAAGAACATGCTACTCGACCAAGAAAACATTGTTTTATAGATTATTATTGAAATAATATGATGTTTGTTTAATTAACATAAGAGACACTGGGTATGATTAGAAATAGTAAAAACATACTTGGTACCGGCTACACGGGTGTTAATGTGAGTTTGATCTTCAGGGTAGAGCCTAGCCATGCCAAAATCGGCGATTTTTGGAATCCATTTCTCGTCTAATAAAATGTTACTAGCTTTAATGTCTCTATGTATGATACGATCGTGTGAGCCTTCATGAAGGTAAAGCAAGCCACGAGCAACACCACAAATTATGTCATATCTTCGCTTCCAATCTAACACGTCTCGTTTTTCTGGTTCTAAGTCAAGAATATCATAATCACCATCAACATAGCTACCAAACAAACACGTAAATAAAATCATTTTAATGTTTCAATATTATATAAGAATCTTGTTAAGCTGTTGGTCATTTTTCTTTGTTTTTATACCACAGATCATCTTTAATCTACCACCAAAACAATGAACATTCTAGAAACAAGAAAGGGGAAGGAACTTACTGAAAAGAAACTTGTCTAAACTCTCGTGTACAACGTATTCGTATACTAAGAGCTTCTCAGGGTTCCCACAATATCCCAACAAATTCACAACATTACGGTGTTGCACACGCGCCAATAGTTTGGCCTCGTTTGTGAACTCTTTTTGTCCTTGACTCGATGATTGTGACAACTTCTTCACAGCAATCTCCCTCCCATCCTCCAATTTTCCCTACAAACACCAAAACTGTAAATTGTGTGTAATTTATAATAGATTTATCATCATGAAGCACCCAATCTCCAAAATACTCATATACAAAATTACATATGGCAGTGCTTGGGTGTGTTTTGAAAGTGATTATTTGATTCTTGCAACAATTAAGACTTAATTACTTAGGCTCTGTTTGGTTACTGAAAATTCTTGGAAATTTTTTCTAAAAAATGGGAATACTTGGAAAACATGTTTGGTGTGGGTTTTTTTTCTAGACTTTTCCTAAAAAATAGGAATTTTCATTTCTCCAATTTTCTAGAAAATTAGAAAAGCCCATTACCCCACTTTTCTACTTTTTTCTAATCGTGACTTTTTTCTAAACCCTATGTGTCGTAACCATTTCACGTTCTTCTCCCGTACGTAGCTGCTCTAGGTTAACTTTTTTTTTTCTTTTTGCGTAGGCTTTTCTTATGTGTTGACCCATGGATGTAGTTTTCTTTCTCCTGAAGCTATCATATTTATGATTGTAGTTTTTTTTTGTAATTTATTGGTTTTGGTTGCGTTGGGTTTTAATGCTGCGTATATATTTTTTTTGCTTTAATTAGTTTGATTTTAGGTGTGTATATATATCCCAAACTCTTCACACCCTTAACGAACTTAAACAAATCGATCATCTGCGTATTAGTTTTTTTTTTTTTTTTTTTTTTTTTTTTTTTTTGCTTTAATCACACAAGTCATGTATGTATAAAAGTCACTCATGGTACGTTTATTGCTCGTTTCTCATCAATGTGGATACTAATTGCTTTAATCTATCGGTTTTTGATACATACATGACTGCTATTGAATCTTTTCAAGTGTTGGTGAATCGTTGGGGTGTAATACTATTTTTATATTTACAATCGTGTTTTCGTTTTTTATATCAGTTCACGTTGATGATTACCGAATCAACAAACAGTTCGATTATCCAAACTTTAAGCTCGTGATCGTTGGCGACGGAGGAACTGGTATGAAACTAGTTTGTTTACGTATGATTATTAACTGGATTTGAGTATGCTTTATTAAGTAGCTATATTTATTAGGTAGCTATATCAGTTCGATACCACAAGACGTCACCAGAGACATTCGTAAACTTGTTGATAATACTTTTTTATGTTTTATTTGGATCTACATTGGATTTTATGTTTAATATCGTATTACGTTTTTCTTAAAATTTAAGTTTAGATATGTTAAATGTTGTATTGTTTCAAATAACATAAACTGAAAAATGAAAACTGATTAAAATAACACATCCAAGCATGTTTTCTAATTTTCTAAAATAGAAAAAGAAAACTCCATCATTATTACCAAACGCGTTTTCTAAGAAAACTAAAAATGAAAACTCCACCCTTTTTTCAGAAATTTTTTCTAAGAAAACTGAAAACAAGTTTCCACAACCAAACGCAAACTTAATTTCTAGAGTTTTGGTAACCTACTTCTACTTTTTAGCAATCAGTTGTGAGGAAACAAGCTAGAGAAATTGGCACAATCTAAGTTTCACATAATTTGAAGGAATAGAATGAAAAAATCAAATTCCGTGTTATATTTTGTTTGATAAACTTGTTTTTAAATAGAATCTCATTTGTTAGGAATGTAAATTCTCTTCCAAATGGAATTAAAATCAATTTAATTCATTCGAATTCTTCGAAAATGATCTCTAAAGTAATGAAAAGTTGATTTCATAGCTGGACTGAATGGAATTAAAATCACTTCCATTCATTCGAATTCTTCAAACAAACTGAAAGAGATGAAAGAAACCTTGAAAACAGGGCCGTAACCCCCTTGCCCAAGCTTGTTATGTGGATGGAAGTTTTTAGTTGCAGAAATTAGGGTTTGGAGTTTGAAAATCTTCTGTTCTTGAGCAGCAATTTGTTCTAGTTCGTCTTCTTGACTATCTGGTATATCCAATTTAAAACCCCAAAAGGACAAACTCATTAAATGAACAAGATTATTGATGAACAGAGCATCTAAATCGAAACCCATATAAAAAAAAGTATAAAAATGCGATCTTTGATGAAATCTTGAAATAGGTATAAGCAGATGTTTACCTTTACTTGAATTGAACTTGAAGACATTGACCAGATTGTTAAAGAAGCTTTTGGATTTGGTCATCCTGCTTGCTAATTAGACCAAACATTGAATTACAAAAACAAGTATTAACAAGAGTTTTGCTTGTGGGCAGATCTTAAGGGTTTTGTAGAGGTTGAAGAAGGAAGAAGATTGCGGGGATTTTAAATCGATGGTGTCTTAGAAAAGTTGCAGAAATAAAGAAGGAAGAGTTATTCAACGACAATGCGTTGACGGACATAAACAGTCTGAACTCGTCCAAGCGTCACACACGTGGTTCGTATGAATAGTAGAACTCGTGTAATAACGAGACGATTTTTGATAATAGGTTTAACTGTTTGAGGGTAGTGAGGGCAACGGGGCGGGGATTCCCCGTGACCCGTGGGTACCCGACCCGAACGGGACGGGTATTCCCCGTCTTAACGGGTGATGGGTTGGGGATGGGGATGAATTGGTGTACCCGAAGCGGGGATGGGGCGGGGACGGGGACGGGTATAGTACTATTCGTCCCGTTTAAGACCCGATATATATAAACATATATATAAATATAATATATATATATCAGTTTATAACCTTATATAATGGATCATTTATTAAATACACTGGATAGACATTCAATGAATAGTTATAGTTACGAGATTTCATAGTGAATTGATGATCCGCTGGTGATGAAGATTGAAGGCGAAATGTTTTTTTTACGATATTAAGAACTTGTCGTTTTTGTTTTATTTACTTTTCAAACTTGATAATGTTGTCATCATCTTTTTTGGGTTTTGTCATCGAATATTGTTCGTATTTTGAAGTATTAATGTTTATTGGTGTTTATTTTTATATTTTTAACCATATCAAAAATTGTCATTATTTAGTAAATAGGTACTCATCGGGTTCCCCATACCCGGTGGGGATTATTTCACCCGAACCCGTTGGGGATTTGGTGGGGCCGGGGCAGGGATGGGTCTGGGGTTGGAAGTCGGGGATGGGGATGGGTATTGTGGTCCCCGTCCCCACCCGTACCCATTTACATCACTATTTGAGGGTGATGAGCATTATACCTATGGCGATGCGTTATACATTACATTCTTATTTTTGTTACTCAATGTCATATTAGTGTTATATTGTTCTTTTTCTTTCTATCTAAATTACATGTTATATTTTTCCTTCGAATTATCCTCACTTTTTTTATTTTTGTATTAATAAATAAAATATGTGTAAATGTGTGATTGGTTGAGAGGGGGTAGGGGGTGGGGGTTGTCGGTTTCTTCATCGAGTCCACAGACTCGCTGGCTATATTCGCTGCCCACGTTTTGGTGTTCCCGCTCTACTCGATGAAGCCCGATGGCCATCGGATAGAGTATAACGTGTAGCCTAATCTATATAGTTGTCAGCTGATTTGAATTAAAATAAGAATATTATTATAGGATCTTAGTATACTAAAGTGTAAGAAATAGTACATTATGTTTGATTTCAATAATGTATGGAGAGGTGATACATCTTTTAACTTCATTCTTATACTTATCTTCCTACTTATAAAATCAATACCAGAAGGTGTGAGAAAAGAGAATTAATGGACTTTACATGTCATCTTGTAGTGAGCAGAAGGATGAAATAAAAGTAAAAAGTAGAAAAATATCAATTTTCTAATGTAAGATATAGTATGTGAATGGCAATGTCAAAAAATAGAAAAAGTTCGACAATATATTAATTTCCTTTCTCATTTTTCGGTTTTTTGTATTTTTTTTCCTAATCAACTCTGTTATTAGTTTTAAAACAATTTTTCAAAAAAATTAAAATAAGAAAAAAGTTATTATTACTAAATAATCAGAGAAATATAATCTAGTCTTTTTTTGAACGACAATAAATTAATTAAGAAAAGTGTTTCGGTATGACCATCACATCAACTAATGCAGTTGAAATTCATTAGAAATAAAAGCAAGGAGCTAGCAACCATCGGTACATAACATGCATAAAAAATGAGCAAACAAAAACCACCTGAGTACAACTTAAACATGTAACAGCAAGACAATGCCAAGCCGCCAACTGAAACTAAAACAGACTTATAGGAGAAAGACACCAGTCAACCCATCTACTTGCCAGAAGTTTCCCTGCTGCACGATGCTTTAGCAAGAAGAAGGGGAAGGCTTGAATCTGACTGCTGACTACTAACTTTATGCTTGACAATGAGGATAAAAAATCCAACTCATTTATGCGTTCCCAAATGCACCACAGATAAGTATATATCACTGCCATGAAGGCTTGAAGTAATTTAACTAATACCAAATTGATTAAATAGTTGTCATGTTTGATGAGTTATTCAAGTAACATTTGCCATAAATTAGTGAAATTATTTAGAAGATGATTGATTTGTTATTGTTGCAAGTGTTTGTATTTTTTTGCATCAACACTTGTACAACTTAAAATTAAGTAGTTTTAAAAAAAATTTAAAAATAAAGTTAAATATTTTATATTTTAGTATAAATATAATAAGAAGGGTTCTGTTTTATTGTTTAAGTTTAAGTTTAAGTTTTCCCTATTGATGTTTAAGTTTAGGTTTAAAGTGATTTTATTGGTAAGATATGTAGGTTACTTAAACCAAGGTGTTATAATATTAAAATAGGCAAAATGATGTTTGCTATTGTAGCTTTTATTTCGGTGATGTCACACTCACATACATGTTTAATGAAGGATAATATCATCATTTCATTATTTGTTCATCAAAGTAGTATGTAAGCGTCCCAACACCTAACTTAAGTGTTACTAGTTGTATATCTTTTGCCCATTAAAATACGAGGATAAGATATATACTTCTAATAACATCTAAGTTAGATGTTACTAGCATTATATATCCTTTTTTCATTTCAATATAGTAGTCATTTTATCATTTAATTACTTTAGTTTTTATTAGTTCCAATGTTTTAAAACCCTGGTCGACCCGACCGGTCCGACCGGTTGACCAGTGACCTGGTAAGGAGACCGGGTCAATGTACACCGGGTTTTTGGTCAATTCTGGCCCGCATTGACCCACCGGGGTTTATGGTTGAGCCAGATAACACGGGTAGACCCGGCCCGGTTCGACCCGTTTTTTTTTCTATTTTAATATTTTTTTGAAACATAAAAGTTCAATGATTTAGTCACCTCGGCATCGACACTTTGAAACCCTCACTCGACATAAACCCAAAATATGAGTTGTGAACCTCTCTCGACAGTCGACGCGAATCTTGGTCTGTCATCTCCAACATGAGACTGTCCTTTGAGTATAAACTTCCATTGAGTTCACGTAACCCTCTCAATAGAAATTTCATTTATGATTGATAGATTATTTAGATTAGTGATTGTTTCCAAGTTTATATACATATATATACACACATATGCATATATATTTTTAAAAATGTAAAAATTTGGAAACCGAGTTGACCAGTCGGTCGAACCGGTTAACCCGTGACCCGGTAAGAAAATCGGGTCAATTAAAAACCCGGGTTTTAAAACATTAATTAGTTCATTAACACCATGCTTTTAAGTGCACCACATCCCTTTTCCTTGGAATATATATGCTAAGATGTAAAAGAAATACTAAAGGAAGAATATTATGTGTCTATTTATACCCTACACTTCTCAAGCTTTTCATATTTTATGCCACATTGAAAACTCAAAAAATCTAGTTAAAAATCGGTTAAGAAAATTATCCCAAGTATATCAAATAGTGTGAAGGTGATGGATGATCCATATTTTAAGAAGTTGTTTTGATTGAAAACCCCTCACTTCATTGAAAGTGATAGAAATATTATAAAATTGCTAACTTGTTTCATCTAAATTTATAAACGTCATTGATTACATTGATTATCTATATTTAAAATGAGTATTATTATTTACACCATACTCTATTCTACAAAAAACCTACTAGTCACCAATGATATATTACAAATGCATGAAGTGAAGTGTGAATAAATCATAGCTCATTTTAAATTTTTTATGGACTATATCATAACTTGTTACTTAATACAAAGATGCAAAGTTTTATTTACTCTTAAAGATATAATGATAAAATAAGGAGATACATGATGAGGTGAGAAAAAAACACGCATATTATTATTAAATGAATTTGTAAGAGAATTTGAACTTACATCACTGAGTTTGGTAGGTGATACGGTTAAAATTAATTAAATACTCACATACATACAAAAATTAGTAACCTTATCATACATTGAAAGCCAACTATTATGCTTACATGATTGATAGAATCCCAATATTGTCTTCTGTTTCTTACTCGGGTAGAAATCATTGCTAAATATGGATGGCCACACAAACAATATCCATAAAATCCCCATGCATAATGAAATCTAGCTACGTTAAATAACACTTCTTTCCCACGAAAATCAATTCTGGAAATGCCAAACCATAGCATACATGCCATCACCACAATGGTGAGAGCAATACTAACACCTTCAAACACAAAATTGTAAAAAACAAAAACAAAACAAAACATTAGAAGTTTGGCAATCTTGAAGTACTGAAAACAATTGAACGTTCGCTTGCACTAACCTGGCAATAAGGGATTGTATTCATCCACGGTCCATATAACAACTATGAAACATAAAATGATGACAACCACCATTGTTATGAAAGTATGTATGTTTAGTATTTTGGTCTTAATTTTGGTTTTGTTTTCTATTTATTATTTTCAATTTATACATTAATACATAAGTTTTTATAAAATTTTAATAGTTCAATTGTCTACGAATCTATCCGTATTAAAACATATAGTTACCAACATATGTAACTAATTTCCCAAACACTTGGGAGGTAAAGGATATGTGGGCTGCAATGAAGAGTGTAGGGAAGGTATGTGATGTATCTCTACCAAAAAACCCGAATTTGCATGGCAGAAGGTATGGTTTTGTAAGGTTTAAAGGACGGGGAGGAAGACGAGCGATGGAACAGGATGGGGAGCATGTTCTTTAGTGACCTTCAATGGTGGTAAGGAGAGCAACGGAGAAAAAACAAACCAACATACTGAGAAAGGCTTCTAAGCGATCCCTAATGCAATTGCAGAGGAGCCTAGATGGAGACCAAGGTCTTCAGCCATAGGGTTGATGGCCGTTCTTTTAAGGACGCTTTACTTAGTTCCCCAAACGAACACAAAACAACAAATAAGAAGGGTGTCGGAGATGTTTCAAACAACAGCAGATTATATCATAGCGGCAAATGAAAGGATTCCAGCGATTCAAGGAGAACTTTTTTTTCAAGACATCGGAGAATGACTGCCAATGGCTTCAGTGGTCTGTTGTCGGTGAGGTTAGTTTAAGTAACACATCGGATGTTAGGATAATCTTGGAGAATCTGGAGCTTATTGTTACTAAATTCCATTTCGACCCTAAAACAATGAGGGGAGAATGTTTCTTCTTAGTTTTGAGGATAAGAATAGTATGAATATGTTCATGGATAAGTTTGATGATGATAAGGAACAGCTCAGCGACGTTTTCGATTGGTAAAGTTATGGTCTGAAAGAGATGTAGACAATAGCATTCTCAAGCAGGGGTAAGCGTCTTAACCGAAAAATTGAATTCTAACCGATAAAACCGAACCAAATGAAAACTAACGGTTCGGTTTTTAAAATTTCATTAACAGATAATTAGTGGGTCGGATCCGGTTTTGTACCTCTTATCGAACTGATATCAAACTGAACCGTTAAGGATTTGTTAATTATTATTTTATATATTTAATTATTAAAAAGTCAAAAAAATAATAAGAAAGAAAGTAGAAAAGTTTTAAGTTGGATTTTAGCCAAAACTCAAATCTTTAGTGGACCATTCACTTTCACAATTTATTTTGTCCTTCTCCATTCTTGAACTGGTTATCGCCTCTATACCTCTCGTCCTCTTGCTATCGCTATCGCTTGAGTATGACTCTTCTTTGGCAATAACAAACACTCCTTTCATTAAGATTACTCTAAGAAGGATGTACACTTTCTTTAAAGACTACTACACTTATTTTTTCTTGTATTGTGTTTGTATTCTTAGGTTGGTTGTTTAGTGGTATTGAGCAAATGATCTCCATGCCTATTTATAGGTGTTCTTCACCTCTCTGGAAGATTCTATATCTTCCTACACACTAGATACATTTGTGATTATTCTAGAACATTTTGTCATAATCTATATCTATTACAACCTTCTATATAATTCTAGAATGTTCTACCATATTTTAGATAACTCTAGGACGTTCCAACGTCTTCCACGATCTTCTAGAATGTGCCATAATCTTCTAGGGTCTTCCACGATATTCTTGAATATTCTAGGGCATTCTAAACAATTCTAGGGCATTCTAGAACTCTAGCCGCCGGTGCTGGCTACTTTCACAGCTTCAGAATTGAGGCCCCCATGCCCTAACCCCCATCATTGTTCGACAGTTTGAGTCTTTGAGAAAACCCTAGCCACTACTCAAAACTAAGTCGACTGTTATTGACCTTCTTGGTTTGACAGCTTGAGAACAGATTGCACTACGCACTACTAGCTAGTGCAAGCTATTGGCTACTCAAAAGTAAGATGCTCTTGACCTTCTTGGTTCGATGGCTATGTATTACGCAAGTAAATAATGTGTTAATCAATTAATATGTTTGAGTTTTGGTGAGATGTGTTAATCAAAAATGAATTTACAGGTTATGAAATTGTTGGAAGACTATAAAATAGAGATGTGTATTATTAGGCCCATTTTGTAATTAGTTTGACCCAATTTAATGGCTACTATAAATTATAAAACAATAAATAAATATAATCCAATTTTATGGCTAGCGAAGCCCAATAAGTTGGCCCAGCTAAATATAACGGTTAACCAATAAAACCGATAACGAAACCTATCCGCTATCATTAACCGTTAACCGCCTCATTAGAAACCGATAACCCAACGATTTGAAAAATCACATAACCGATATTATCGGTTCCGGTCCGGTTTGAGTTCAAAACCGACCCGACCCATGCTCACCACTATTCTCAAGTGGATTAGGGTTGAGTGTATACCTTTACATGCTTACAACAACCGGTTTTTGAATCCATCGGTAATTTATGGGGCACGTTTATAATGGTTGCTAATGACACTCGCCGAAGAAGAAGGCTGGATGTGGCCAGATTTTTAGTTAGAACCGATAGGGCTATATTCCCTAAGTTTCTTAATGATGACAGAGATAATGAGATCTACATAATTTATCTATTCGACGATGGGGTATCAGGTTTCCTACCAACGAGCTCTAATTCCGATTCAATTAGCAGCAAGGAGGAGAATTCTGGCACAGTGAATCTACAACCTGAAGTTGGGGGTTCAAATGGTAAGGAGCGTAATGGCTGCACCGGGGATTTTCACGTCGCTTCGCCGGGGAACGAGGATTCCGGTGACAGGGTGAGCGGAAATTCAACCGACATAGAAGCTAAAGAGGCAAAGCCTAATCATGTGATGTTGCATCGGGAAGACATTGTTAAAACACATAAATTTTGTAGTGTATAACAAATCTTAAGTATAAAAATCATCAACCTTGATTAGTTGATTGTCCAATAAATATTATATATATATATATATATAGGGTAGGGATATAGGAAGAAGGAATTAAAAATGAGAAGCCTAGGAAGCAATCTAGGCCTTTGATCAAATTTAATCTAAGGTTATGATGATTAGTGGCATTTTAGTAAATAAAATGAACTTTAAGTGGGAGGGGCACTAAAAAAAGTGGCTGGAGGGGTATTTAAGTCATTACGCGCGTGAGTGGCAGCCACTCTCCTGAAAGGAGAGTGGGCTGAGTAAAAAAACCCAATACCCCTTCAAACTTTAACCAATCATAACTTTTATATAGTAAATTTAAAAAAAAAAAAATTTGCACCATTAAAAAGATAAAATTATGCTCTTTCATTTGATACCAGTCTTGCATATATTTTTTTATTTTTTATTTTTTTTGAACTATGTTGCACAAAATTTACACTATGTTGCACCAATTTCGTACTATAAGGCATATTACTTTGGTGCACGCATTTGGTGCTGTGTTACACAACTTTTACACTATATACACAACGTTAATTTGTTGCACAGCTTCGGAACTGTGTTGCACGTCTTTTTACTGTGTTGCACGTTTTTTAAACTGTGTTGCATGTTTTTTTTGGATGATTCAAAAAACTGTAGAAAGTATACATCAAGATCTATAACTTTTATTTTTTAAGTTTTTGACGAATCAAACTCGATCTTGGTCAAAATTACGGTCAAATTGTTGAAAAAATAGAAAAAAACCAAAAAATTCGTATCTTGCTCATACTACATCCGTTTTAAATGATTCGAAAAACTGTAGAAAGTGTGCACTAAGCTCTACAACTTTTATGTTTTAAGTTTTTGACGAATCAAACTCGATCTTGTTCAAAACTAGGGTCAAAATAGTGAAAAAAATAGAAAAACTGTGTATTTGATGTGCAACACAGTGCGAATGTTGTGCAACATATTAATGTTGTGTAAAATAGTGTAAAGTTGTGTAATAGAGCGCAAAATATGTGCAACATAGTGATATGACTCACAGTGCGAAATTGGTGCAACACAGTTTAATATTGTGCAACATAGTTCAAAAAAATTAAAATATGCAATACTGGTATAAAATGAAAGAGCATAATTTTATCTTTAAAGTGGTGCAATTTTTTTAAAAAAAAACTTTAGTATATAAAAGTTATGGTATGTTAAAGTTTTAGGGGGAAAGACACAAGATGGGGACATGTGTCATCTCCTCCTTGCTTCCTAGACTTCTCCCCCAAAAAACTTCTTCATTGATCCACGATCTATATATATATATATATATATATATATATATATATATATATATATATATATATATATATATATATATATATTATTAATTAAATGAATAAATAAATCATTTGAAAAGGGTAATAATCTATAAAAATAAAGTATTTATATATAACACCTTATGTATTAAACAACGCCGTCATGAAGTGGGTTTTCTTCTTCCACAGCAAAACCCACCTGCCACTGCAAGCTCTCTTTAATTCCCGTTCGGAAAGGAAAAGAAACGGCGCCGAAGAGGATGATGATGGAACGCCGGATGTAATGGGTGTGGTCGTAATTATATATGTTCCTGCCACCAAACGTGACCCAGTCTTAATAATTATTTTCTTTTTCTTTAATTAATTTCCATAATCCACTTTTCTTATCTGTAAAACATCATTAATTACTTTAACGCTTTTATTAACTTTTTAATTACTTAAATGATTCATAGTTGTAAAACGCTTGACTAAATGTTTACTTGTTTTGTTGTTCTTTCGCCCACCTATTGTTGGATTTACATGTTTGTGGAATAAGGGTCAAAATATATATTAAAAAGAAAATTTTGTAGCGGATGTTGGTTTGTTTAATGTGGAGTTTTTATAAGTTTTTCTTTCAAATTCACTAAACATATTTCTAAATTTCTATATTGTACGTTACAAGATTTGAACTCAAGATCTTAAGAAAACACTTAAGACATCTGATACTGCTGGGTTACATATTCTTCAGTAAGTTTTTAATAGATTTAATTGACAGAAGATTGACCGATTTTAAATATCTTGGCAAAGAAAGAAAATGGTGTAGGTGAATCATGCTTTAGTTAAGTGTATGTGTAATTAGTTTAAGGAGCTTTGAAAAGAAACTTTTACGTATCAAGTTTTTGTCTGTTCGTTTTTTATATATTGTGTTATTCAATAGTAAAAGTGTTTATTTACTCACCTAGAATATGCAACTGATGTATAAGTTTTTATTTGATAATACAAATTTAAGAATATGTTTAAATTTGCAATATATTTAATTAAAGGTCATTTTATTTTGTTAACCAAACACAACGATACCAAAATCGAAGTAACAACACAACGTGCCCAATACAAAAATAACGTGCGCACTTGGTATTTGGTAATGTGGAATATTCTAATTCTAAAAGAACACCAAACTTTACAAACTTTTAAAGGACACATAAAAATAAAATATATGGAATTCAACCCCTTGCCCTTCCTACTTTAAAGTCTAAATCAATATAAAGAAACAACTTCTAGAAATCCATGCAAAAACTCGAGATATCGTACACTTCTACACACATGATACAAGTTAACTTAATACACGAGACTAAATATTGTTGTGAAAATAATAACTTTGTTTACCGAATTACCTTTTATTTTATTTTTAAACCTCTCTATCTTAGACAAACGTGAATCAGTAAACCATCACTCTTTTTCGGTTTTCACCTTTAAAAGTTAAAAGTAGAGATAACATGACCGGAAGGGAAGAATTGGGTTACCCCACTATTCACACTTAAAAGTTAAAAGTTATAATTACAAAGGCATATATCAAACTAATAAAACAAACACCAATCATAATAATGCACCGCTTTTAACCCCTTAAAATAGAGGAGCAAAAGTTATATAATATAGGGGGGGGGGGGGGGAATGCATTACATGAGTATGGTGGCATCAAGAACTTCAACTTATACTAGGAGAATTATAAACTTAAGAATGATTGATTGTATTACCATGTATAGATCAAAGTAAATCTCATAAAAGGGCATTATCGGTATAATTCTTTTCTCGACAATCAACTTCTCGAAGATGTCGTAAATGATGTAAGATTTCTTGAAGAAGTTCGATTCCTTTGTCACCCTTTTTCATCGACCCAAGACAGTGTTTTAAAAACTCTTTATCAGTCTCTAGAGCTTGTAACCTTCTATAGAGTTGGTCTACTTCCTCTTCCATGTCGATTCGCTTTTTCTCGAGTTCAAATCTTGTGATGGCCGTATCTTCAAAGTTACTAGCACGGAACCCATTCTCGTTTCCATTTCTTAACGTCACATCATCTTCACCCTCATTACCAATTGCATCAAAAATAGGAAGAAGCCGTTTCCCCTTTCCGTTAAATCTATCATTGTTGATCTCTTCGTAGTGATCTTGTATTACCCTTACATTAGCGAAATGTCGTTCCTCTTCATCACTCAATGCAAAAAGCCTCTCCTCTAAAAACTTCAATTGTTCGAGAATCGACAGTCTTTCTTCCTCGAAGTCGGCTAACGATGATTCCAAATCCAAGACAGAGTGGATGGGGGTACTCATTTGTCGGATTTCTCGATTCGTAGCAAGGGCATTTTCGTCTTTTGGCACCTGATACAAATCGAGAGAGGATCCTTCGTCGTCCTCAGAATGGCTCCACGAAATCGAAGATGTCCCGGTTTTCGTAACTTGTTGCGAAACCCTAATATTCTCTTTTGCCTCGTAATATGATACTTTCTTTCGATAGGATTCCAATTCCTTTTCTTTATTTATTATAAGTTCATTCAAGAGTTGTAAAGCTTCTTGATCATATTCCGACTGTTCTTCCATCATTCGCTGATATTGCAACGCCTCCATCTGCATAGCCGCCTTCTCTTCTTGAAGCCGGTTTATCATCGCCATTGTCTCGTTGGCGGCCACCGCCGAAGCGTTTCTCTCTTCCTCCAATTCCTTGTATAAATCATGTAACGCTTTTCTCTCGGCTCTCAACACCGACTTTAACTTCACGGCGGTGTTGACCAGATCACCGCCATCCATTTCAGTAATCACACTTCCATCGAAAGACTCTTCCCCTTGTTCTTTCATTCCGGGGATCAACCATCTCTTGTGAAGCGGATTCGGACTAAAAATAGAAGACGGTGTATCCGGGCCTTTATCTTCATCAATCTCTTCAATATTTACACAAAAATTCTTCAAGTTTCCTGCATTTTCTTCAGCTTCTTCAGAATCTAAACACAATATTAAACAGAGCTTCAGTTAATCTTGAAATTAACATTTCAAACTTCCTTATAGCAGTATTAAAGATTACCATTTTTAAGATTAGAATGCAAATCATTAGGATTCTTGGAAGGTTCTTCATGCTTGATATCATCACTTGAATCCAAACCAGGAATCTCTGTTCCAATCGACACCTCTTTTTCTTCAAGAACTGCAGTAAATATAAACTTCTCTTATAATTCGAACAATTTTGATAATAATTGCAAGATCGAAATTACCTGAATGAATATTTGGATCATTTTCCTGAAGTTTTTTGGTGTCGATTAATGGGGTTTGAGTTTCTTCCTCAATGGCGTATTCATTACCAAAATCAATCAAATTATCTGCAAATTTGGATGCTTCTCCTGTTTTCTGATGAACAGAGTTATTGATTTCATGTGAATTCATCTGAGCTTTTTGAAAATCTCCAAATTCATGATCTTCATCTTCAGTATCATTTTGATGTTCCTCTGTTTTTGGATCAGGTAATTCGAATGGGAAGAGCTGATTTCCACTGTAATCAATGAAGAATAGGAGATCTTGAGAGCTCAAATCTTCCCCTTTTTCAAAGTGAATCAAATCCTGCTCCATAGAATATGAATCTCTAATAACTTCAATTGTATGTTCCTCGGTATCACGTTCTTCATCTTCAGCATCAATATCTTGCTTTTCTTCAACATAATTTGATTCAATTTGTTCAGCAGAAACTTTTTCCTCGATATGATCATTGATCGGATGAATCACAAAACAAGAAGAATCAACAGATTTCCTCTCAAAATTCCCTCCACAGCAAGAACACTTCAAATTCACTTCGTCATCTCCATCACACTGAACCACATCAATGCGTTCCACCTTCGAGAACACAAAATTCCTCGATTCTTTTTGAAAACCCAGATCAGAGGATGAACAATCATCACACATCTCACCAAAATCCACTAATTTCAGATGATTCGAACAGAACCCCAACTGAGAAACCTCTTTTGCATGAAGCTCGCAGATATGGTAACGGAATCGATCGATTCGAGCACACCAGAAACATGGGGGGTTTAAGTCGAAGTATTGCGCGAATTTGACGATTAAATAAGAGAAAACAGAGTTAAGAAGAAGGAGAACTATGAGCGTCCATTCAAGAACTGCATAAATGAGAACGAGTGTGAGTTTATTTGTGTTGTTATGCAACATTGTTGCAAACTTGTTTGCAGCCATTACTCTGGGTTTTGAACAGAAAAGATGGACAAATGAGAGAGAGAGAGAGAGAGAGAGAGAGAGAGAGAGAGAGAGAGAGAGAGAGAGAGAGATGTTCTTGAAGGTTTTGACAATTGAGAGTCTTGACTGAGTTCTAAGCAACATATTTAGACTTGTTGGCTGTTGCATATCCATGGGGCTACCGGCTACATGCCTCCATTGTTCTTTAATTTAATACACTTAAAAGATTATGTTTTAATTTACAATAATTAAATCGTTAAATTAAAGAAAGATAATTTGCTTTCAAGCATAACTAGTCTAAAATAGCAGATCTTAATCTGTTTATGTATAACAGTTTATTTTAAATAAAAAATAAGCACATAAACAATGTTATATTTATATCAAAATTTAAGACCATAATGAATTAATAAACTGTTTTAATAAGGTTACGAAGTCGTAAACATACTTTAGATGATATAATATCCAAATAAAAAATGTTATATCCCCTACTCACCGCAAGATGATATACAAAATCAACCAAACTAACCGAACCATTTCAAAAACCGATGGTTCGTTTCTAAATTTTGGTTACCGATAAGGACGGTTTTGTTATGGTTAATCATAAAAACAGTCAACAATAAAATATTTTATAATATTTGTATTATGTATCTATACTAATATGAAATCTTATTAAGGATCACTGTATGTAAAATTAAATAAAAAATATTTTTAGAGTGTCATGTTATAGAGTGTTTGAAGTTTTTCTTATTATTTTTTGACTTTATTATTGTTTTTTATTATATATCTTCTATAGGACGTCTCATATTTATTTATTTCGTTAAGTTCTCTTTTTTATTTTTATGCCATATTTTGTTCCTTATAATAAATTTTTGTTTATTTTCTTAATATCCAACTTTCTTATTAGTTAACTCTCTTATTTAACCGATAACCACTCTATTAACCAATTAATCTATCCTATAAAAAGCTAAAACCAGTAAATTTGAATTAAATATAACCAAAATTATCAATTATAGTTTGGTTATAAATCTGAACTGATCGATGCTCAATCCTAGAAAAGAGTTCAAATTTTTAAATAGCAGCACCTTATTAATAAAAAGAATAAAAAAAGCCACCCGGAGGGAATGAAGTGATTTACCACAAAATAGATATGTGGGGTCATCCAAAAAGCAAGATGTGGGGAGCCACTAAGGATGCCACATGTTGGACCTAATCATACGTTTTGTTTTTTCCTTTTCCTTGTGTGATGATTTTAAAGAAATGGGTTATAGTTAGTACATCCTATTTTAAAAAGGTTTAGTTCCTAAAAGTACATCGAAGTTGACACCTTTTGTTATTGTGTATACTCATCTTTCATTACTCCCATTTAATACACCGAACTCTTCAAAACTACCGTTTAATGCATCTTAACCTGTGATAGCAGGTTAAGGGTGATGTGGATCCGGTTTTGATGATGTGGCATGTGTTTTGAGTGATGATGTGTAATTTTCTATTTAACAATAACTAAAAATATAATAATAATAATAATAATAATAATAATCATCATCATCATCTTGAAGTGGATCCGGTTATGCATATCTGCTTGAAGATCTGCCCATCTTCATCTTCATCTTCTCTCCAGCGATTGAAGATCTGCCCACCATTCGCAGCCACCACCGCCTTCAACCTCCAACGGTTCAACCTCCATCGTCTTCAACCTCCAACGGTCAAGAACTCCATGGTTTTCGGTCAAGAACTTCATCGTCTTCAACCTCCATCGTCTTCACCACCGATCTACACTTCACCACCATCGCTCAAGAACTCCATGGCGGCGATTAGGGTTTTCGGTGATCTGCACTTCAACCTCCATCGTCTTCACCACCGATCTGCACTTCGATCTGTTGTGAACAGTTAGGGTTTCGAATGTAACAGATCTGGGCTTCGACTGTTCAAGGTACGAATTAGTGTTGTGAACAGCTAGGGTTTCGAATGTGAACTTGAAGTGTATTAAATGTTCTTAATGTATACCAGATCTGGGTTTCATATGACCTGATTTTTGTTCCATTTCGAACCCAGATCTGAATTTAGGGTTCCGTTTTTTTTCAGTCTTTGATCTGATTTTAGGGTTCCACTTACGGTTAAGGTTTTTGATTTTGTTCTCCTCCGATTATGTGTTCTTCAACGAATTCCAGTTGGGTTTTGGTTTTGATTTTGTTAATCGGTGGCCTGCACCAGATCTGGATTTGTTCATAATTTGTTGTTCGATTTAACACATCGATCTTTTTGTTCATAATCATTTTTAGGTTCCTAATCTGTTGTTCAATCTGTTTGTGGGTAAACCCGTATGTGTTTTTGTTTGAATGTAGCAGATATGTTCTTCACATATCATGTTCTGATTGTTATGAAACAGATATTCTTCATGTTCTTCATCTAATCTGGGTTGAAGATGAAGATGTTCTTGAAGGAAGAACACCAAGATGAAGGTGCTTTAATTGTTTGATGTGGCATTATGAGGTGCATGATGAGGTGGAATAAAAAAAATTAAAAATGAAACAAATTACCGGTTACCTGCTGAGCAGCTTATCGGGTGTACTAAATGGTAATTTTGAAGAGTTCGGTGTATTAAATGTGAGTAATGAAAGATGAATATACACAATAGCAAAATGTGACAACTTCAATGTACTTTTAGGAACTAAACCCTTTTAAAAAATATGTATCTTATTCTATATTTTTATCATATTTATTGATTATTAAATTTATCTTTTAATGTTTTATAAATAATTTTGACATAATTGAATTAAAGAAATAAAAAATATTTCATCATATATATATATATATATATATATATATATATATATATATTCTTTCAAAACGTATAAATTTCATATATATTATTTATAAATTCTTATAAACTTCTAAATTACTTATACATTCAGAACTCTAAAAAACTCTCTTTCTCTCTTTTATATATATATATATATATATATATAGGCAAAAGTTCAAACGAGAACTGTTTTTCGCACGAGAACTGCGAGAACCAATCTGAGTCGTCCAATTCCCCCTTCTTTAATGTCATTACCCACCTATGAATTCCTCACATGCACCCTGCCACACTTGATCCCCTCCACGCTCTACATCCATGAACTTCCCATATCCAAGGAACGGCTGAGATTGGTTCTCGCAGTTCTCGTACGAAAAACAGTTCTCGTTTGAACCCTCCCCTATATATATATATTCAAATAACTATTTTAAAATTAATTAAAATGTTTAAATATCAAATTCATCTTAGAAACTTACTACACTACCCTCCCCTAAATATAAAAAACTTTTTGTTCTCAAATCCAGTCAGATTATTTACCTTGTATGTACATATCTCCATCTTCGTCAACACTTGCTTCCCATCTTCTAGACAATAACCTCATTTTCTTCTTTGATCCAGTCTTTTTACCCTCATCGACTGAGTGTAGTTCTGTTTTTCATTGAATTAAAGCCCGTTTCACTTTTCCCCACTGATATAGTGCATCTCCATTTTCGATCAATCTCCAGCGATATAGAACCCTAATTCTTCAATCGAAGCTCTACAACATACTCACATGTCGAGACATAGTGTAGGAACAAAATTCTCGATCGACGGAAGCATGGAGATGAAGTCATCGGCCTATTGATTCTAGTAGTAACAAGATGTTAAGGTGTCCTCCTGCCTTGAGTTTGAGAGTTAAGTCCCAATGTGTGCATATTTGTTAAAAGATACAACTTTCAGATGTCAGCTTCTAACTATAGATAAAGTTACTTCCAAGTTCCAACAAACATACACCCTTAAGACAACATTTTATCAACATTAAGAAATGCACTTTCAAGTGACTTTTGGAGATTACTTATCTCGTTATTCGCATTAACGCTATATTAACATCGATTTCGGGTTGTCACACTATGAAGTCCAAACGTTCATAACATCTGGACTGAAAAATGGGCAGTACTCATATCCCACTACATGTAAAATAGTATATAAATATATTATTACCTAGTTTAGATTATGTTTTAACACCAACTTATGGATCATTTTCCTTGCAAGTTAATTCCCCTATTTAACCACCAAAACAATATTATATTTCCGCACAAAAGTAAGCTGTGTTACAAGGTCATAAAAGACCAAATGCCTCCATGCTCGAATTCGAAACTTTCTTAAAGACCAACAACAACAAAAACTCCAAATGTGTTCAGATATACAACCAAAAAAATTTCAATTTCTCTTTCAAGATCTTCGAGTATTCATCATAACAAAGCCGTCCCAAATGGGTTAGTCGTTTGACTATGAGTGTTGGTGACCAGGAACGGGCCAAACCCTGA
Organism: Pulicaria dysenterica; assembly: GCA_947179395.2. Taxonomy (NCBI): domain Eukaryota; kingdom Viridiplantae; phylum Streptophyta; class Magnoliopsida; order Asterales; family Asteraceae; genus Pulicaria; species Pulicaria dysenterica. The sequence goes on along the minus strand of OX359289.1, from coordinate 3,368,195 downwards.
ATCAACAAAAGGGTTCAGTGGGCCCATCATCAGATTCTGCTGCGGTTGGTATGACCCGAAGGGGTTAGCCGTTTCAGGAGCAGCGACAAATGGGTCACCTGCCTCAAACGGGTTGGGTGCTGGTGACCCATACACGGGCTGCTGGGCTGCTCTATATGCTCCTTCATCATATAAACTGTTGAGTGTGAGTGAGTCCAATCCACCACCCTGTTCACACAAATCTTGATTACAAACAAAAAACCAAAATTTTGCCTTCATGTTCAAAATGTTGTAAACCAGAAACCATTTTATCTTTTTCAAAAGGGATTTCCCTGAAAGCGAGCTATGCTCTGATTTACCCGGTCTAGATGTTTTCGTGATCTTTCCCTATATTACCCCTAGCCATCCAAGATGTTTTAACCAACTTTTTCATTCTTTTAATTTAGCCCCTTAAACATAACCCGAATCAGCACATTCAAAAGTAAATTGGTCAAAATTTCCACTTCTAATATTACATACGTAACTAATGACGGTTATACGTTTATAACAGAACACATAAAATAGCTAATAAAGAGTTACCAGTTGCCTCTCTTGAAATGAAGATATATCAGTGCTCGGGGTGGTGACTAATGCTAATTCCCATCCGGTTAAATCAAGATCTTTTGCTTGAACACCAGCGGATCCATTGGCTGTGGCATCTAAACGCAGCCATCACAAAATAAAAAATAAGCATTTCAGGTAGAGGTGGCAAAAAAGAACGCGCCAGGCAACGGTCCAAAAGGCCCAAAATGCATTCGGGTCAAAATGTGATGTTTTTAGAAAACAAGTCGGGTCGTGCTGACTCTGACCATGTTTTTGCCAAAAACAGTATAAGAAATCATCAACAAGTAGTGTCAACTGTCAAAGATGACTACAAAAGCTGCATTCTTTTGGTAATAATTAAGATCATTAATAAAATTATTTAGAATTTAAGCATTGATTAGGAACTTTTGATTCGTTTCCTTTTTAGCTATTTTTTCTTTTTATTCGTTTAACCCGATAGAGTTAAAACATAACCCGTCTTTAATCATTCATATGTAATATGAACGAGCCGAAACTAACACCTCTAAATTCTAGTTAAACAAAAAACTTTGGCACATTACCGGTTGGAACTATGGCAAGAGCCAACGCGTCGCTTTCCTCGATTAATGATGCATTTGGGGTATCAAAACTTAACCCCTAAACAAACAATACAGCTCTAAATGTTAAATCAAGCGAGTTACAGAAACAGGTATTAATTAATTTAATTACACAATTACACAAATTACCAGTAGATTATCAGGGTCTTGACTATTGAAAGTTGGGGGGCAAGGTGGGGGTATAGGGGCAGATTCGTCATTTGACACAGCAAAATCTTCCCTAGGCTCGGCTTTAGCTTCATCAGCAGATAGATTTACAGCTTCAACAGGCTCATTGTCTTCTTCTGGTTTATATGTCAGCATAAGCCTTTCAGGGTATTCCTGAAAGGGCAAAATATTATGAGCAAATCTGTGAAACAAAACAATATATAATCGCTTCAGAGGGTATAACAGTAAATGCACACGCACCAATATCTCTGTTGGGACAGATACCATGCTTGGTGCTTCTCGTATGTACTCTTCCATAGTATCAAGAAACGATTGAGGAGGCTGCAAAAAGTTTGAATTACCAATAATACCCATCTACCAAGCTACCCAACGGTATAAATGATGGGTAAACATGTATAATTTTGTCAAATCAGAGACCATGATTTACCTCTCTAAGAGCGGGAAACTGGAAGTTTCTAGAGAGCTCCAGTCCTTTACAAGCTTCATAGAAGTCTGAAAGACTCCCAGCCTGAGAAAATTAAACTTTACTACAATGTGTTTTCTTCACTATGATAATTACAACTGGCAATTTCAACCATTCACTAATGAATGGGTCATTTCAAGTTATGTTTTATCTCTATCAGATCAAACTGTAAATTTTCAAAAGCTTAAAAAGAAGTAGATAGAAAGTCGCCCTTATTGTATCTTTGTCACGTAAAACCTTCTTATAATATAAACAGTTCAAGATTTTAAACAAAAACACAACCTGGCCATTTTGCCAAATATGATAATTATAGTAAGTGAAGGCTTGTAAATTGAATCACCTGTTGGCCGGCTCTTTTATATATATCTAATGCTTTGATTGCTTCATGTCTTGGCATCTCAAAAAACTGCCATAGAAAACGGTTGATTGATGGTAATTCATAAAAGAAGAAACCGAATACAAAAGTATCATGCATTCTAGATAAATAAGAAAATATTACCTTATCAATAAGATTTATAATTCCATCATTTACCGCACAATAAATTTTAAAGCTCTCTTTGAGTACCAAAGCTAGGGCGTATTGTATGACATAATTACCACTAGCTGCTCCTTCAGGCTGCCAAACAAAAAAAAAATCATTGAAAGAAACTACAAAATGCTAACTTTTATTTTATTTATATATGTGTTCGGAAAATTAGCTGGTAGCTGGAGCTTAATAGTGTAAAATGACAAAAAATGACAAATTATAAAAATAGGATGAATTATAAGACAATTAAAGAGGGTATTTAGGTAATTTGGTATATAAAAAACTTCCAGATAGTTTTAAAAGCTACTTCAAGAAGCTTTTTGTTTTAGAGCTTTTTTGTTTAAAAAAAGCTTCCATCTTTTTCATCCGAACATGACTTGTAGCTTTTTCTTTCAAAATAAAAAGCTACCAGCTCCAATAAGCTTCAAAAAGCTCCATACCGAACATAACCTAAGGGTGGCATTTCGACTCATTTACTTATGAACACACCAATTTGGGATGTTTTTTAAATAGACAAAAAACTTAGCTAAAAGGGAAACCAGTCAAAGGGGTTGAAGTTTGCCAAAACATGTTACCCTATTTGAGTGGATACATCATACAACCTGCTAAATCTTGTATTCAAGAATTTAGAATATTACTGTAATAACATCGCTTTTATTTAGAATCTTACAAGCAAACAAAACAGTGCTTGTGGGTCAGCACAAGTGCACAACCAGACCCGTTTTGACCCGTACTAAAAAAAAACTTGTTTCAACCCAACCCGTTTGACCCATTACCCGACCGTCCCACTTCAAATAGAGAAAGTAACAGACCCGACATGCAATAAGACGGTACAATAGTTGTTGTAAAGAAGGCAACTGTTCTAATAGTTGCTCACTGTCCAAATCTCGTGTTCTGCTATAACCCTGCACTTATAAGAAAAACACTTGTTAAATAACATATGTGGTTAATTCTATTATTCCATTGACAAATTGAATATTTATTCTATCTAGGTTCAAAACTATAAAATAGTAACCAAGTTTGATTATATAAAATTATAAAAAACTAAATGAAGTTGACAAAATATTGTTTTTAGGTCAACTAACCAGACCCTTAAAAAGATCCCATTTTGACATGTTACCCGACAATCTCTAGTTAACATACAACAAGAGTATCTTGGTTAAAACATGTTTAAATGTGTGCATACTTTATCATCACCTCGAGCAGGTCTAGGAATACGGTCAGCTTCAATATCATATTTCAAAGTTTTAAAGCATTCAAGTCGTTCCTCTAAGAACAGTCCATATGTACGAACCCAAGCAGAGCAATCCCAAGCTGGAAAAACATATTCAAAGTTTATAAAATTATAACCATAAATAAAAATTTCTAAAAATTTGAAAGCAACATAATATTAATAATAATAATAAACATAAACAAGGGTGTCAGCAGTAACCAATTGGGCTTGAATCATCTTTAAAATTAGCTAACTGCAAAACACGTCCTCGTTGTTGGAAGTTCAATAGTTCTTCCATGAATGTAGGATCACCCTCCCTCAATGCCCTATGGATAACTATTAGTGTCTTCAACGCCACCTGATAATAACAAAATTGCAAAGACCCACGATTCATATCAAACAAGAACCCTAAATCTTGAAGTCTAAGTCAAAATTACCGTCCAATTGCGGGTTTTGGCTAATCGTCTTGCTAGGGCATGTAAACAGTATTGCACATCTGCTCGAGGTCGAATGGCAGAAGTAGCAGCCAGAATTTCTACAGTACAGACATACATTTAACATTTATCATCATTTTACCCATAAAAATAAAAGATCCAAATCAATCGAATACGCCAAAGGAAGAACTTACTTCTAATGTGTCTCTCTTTGGGTGGGCATTCGACATGATTCGTAGCTTTAACGATAGCAACATCCACATCCTAACTTAAACAATACCACCAATATCCTAATCATAAATTTATAACATGTATATACAGAGAAAGAATTAAGACATTAATCACGAGAAGAACACCTTGAAGTCACTGTTAACGTGGGCTAATCCGACTTTAGTTTGATCTTTGAGAGCACCATACGCTTTCCGCCAAGTTTGCATTGTACCCATTTTCTCAAAATCGGTTGATCTGCAGGAAGATTTTAGATTTCTAAATTCCAATCAAATCGGCGGGAATTTCGATTGATCTATTGTTAGTGTATGTTATGCGTGTGACACAGAATCTAAGGTGGTGATCAGAGGTTTCTAAGAATTTTTAAGAAGATAAACTTGCATCGGAAATCGATTGTTGCAAGTATTGGTTTGATTAAAGTGGTTGTTTTAAGTTGATGAATTTCAAGAATTGGTTGGTTTTTGGAGGCCCCAAATTGGTACACCAACATCATTTAATGGTCCCAATTGTTTCTTACTTTTTGTAAGAGCCAAGATTGATAGCATACACTATCATGTACGTATGTATCGACTTTAAGGTCATGTTTGTTTTTTCAAATAAGACCTTATTTTAATAAAAGGTTTGCGGACGAAAAGACGTTTTCAATAAGATCATTTGTTTTTCCGCAGACATAAGGTCTGCAAACATCTTATTTCAGCTTATCCTAATAAGCTAAAAAAAGTGCTTCTTAGGTCTTATTTTTCCCCATCTACACACATACATCGATAACTCTAACACATTTCCTACGCACCCTACCCCTACCCCTACCCCACCACATCACACCCCACTCTACCCCTACCGACCCCCACCCCACCCAACCCCACCCAACCCAACCCCACCCTACCCTACCCACCGCCGACCGCCACCACCACCACCGCCGCCGACCACCGCCGACCGCCACCTCCACCTCCACCGCCGACCGATACCACCACCGCGGCGGTGTTGGTGGCGGTCGGCGGTGGTCGGCGGTCGGCGGTGGTGGTATCGGTCGGCGGTGGAGGTGGAGGTGGCGGTCGGCGGTGGTCGGCGGCGGCGGTGGTGGTGGCGGTCGGCGGTGGGTAGGGTAGGGTGGGGTTGGGTTGGGTGGGGTTGGGTGGGGTGGGGGTCGGTAGGGGTAGAGTGGGGTGTGATGTGGTGGGGTAGGGGTAGGGGTAGGGTGCGTAGGAAATGTGTTAGAGGCGGTGGTGGTGGCGGTCGGCGGTGGTCGGCGGCGGCGGCGGTGGTGGCGGTCGGCGGCGGCGGTGGTGGCGGCGGTCGGCGGTGGTCGGCGGCGGCGGTCGGCGGTGGTCGGCGGCGGCGGCGGTGGTGGCGGTCGGCGGTGGACAGCGGCGGCGGCGGTGGTGGCGGTCGACGGTGGACGGCGGCGGCGGCGATGGTGGCGGTCGGCGGTGGTGGTAGCGGTCGGCGGTGGTCGGCGACAACGGTTGGTGGTGGTCACGGGCAACGGTTGGTGGTGGTCACCGGCGGTGGTGGTGGTCGGCGACAGCGGTTGGTGGTGGTTGGCGACGGCGGTGGTGACGGTGTGGTTGTCGGTGGCGGCGGTGTCGGTGGCCGTTGGTGGTGGTCGGCGGTGGTGGTGGTTGGTGGTGGCGGTGGCGGTTGGCGGAGGTGGCGGTTGGTAGTGGTGACGGTAGTGGAAGTGGCGGTTGGTAAATATAGCAAATAAGACATTTCTTAAAATTAAAAAAACAAACAATATTTTTTCGTAGAACTTCGCAGACATAAGACCTTTTAAAATTTAGCTTATCCAATAAGACTTTCGCAGACATGGCCTAAGACCTTAACAGCTTATGTCTTCAAAAAACAAACAACACCTAAGTTTGTTTGGTGATTCTATTAAGCATTGTTAGCATTGTATCCGCGTAATATAATGGTGACGAATGATTGTTACTCGATAATATATCTTTTTTCAATAATGTAATGTTACATTTATGCATTATGGTAACATAGATTAATTTTCATTTGCAGAATGTTAGGTTCTTTCTTCTTTCTTCTTTTATTTATTTCTTTTTTATCTATCAACCCTTTTATTAATTTTTAAAATAACTTTTGAAAAACATATTAATAACTTTTAAAATTGTTTTGATATGTATGAGAAATTATGTTAGTATAAGATAATGTAATGACGGGTGTGTGTGTTTTAAAACCTGTAATATTATTTAAGATTTATCGTTCAATTTCCTTTACTTAAATCGTAAAGAGTTTAAGTAAGGTAAAATAGAGAATGTTAAATATATTACAAATTAAACTTTTTATTTTAATTGCATGAGTCCCTTGTAAACATCCATACATGTTTATAAACTCTAGTTGTGTTCATTAGATGTCGTTGATGGTTCACCGGAGAAAATTCCTTATCTATGGGATTTTAGAATACCAAAGGGGGTCATGGCATTGAAAAATCCCTCATCTATAGGATTTAAATCTCATCTTTAAAAATTTATGGATTTGAAATCCCACCTCACTTTTTAAACAAAACACTGTATTTGGAGGAACTTGAAATGCAAATTCATCAAAAGAATGAAACAAACACTCCCTTACATTCTTGATACAAGACATATTGTTTAACACAAACTTTACGATACGACCATTTTTTGTGATTATTATGTTGTGGTTTCAAACTTAAGGTCCACGATTTAGAGAATCAAATTCATTTTGTTTATTTCATGATAACTTTCTACAGTTCCATTTTCTTATAGCTACAATCAATTAATGCAATTGAGATATGTGTGTAATCATTTTTAAAAAACCTATCGTAATTATTTAATATTAATAATTTTTAGAATGAAAGGTTTGACCTTACTTTAATCTACTGCCTAAATTAAAGTCCACTTATATTTTGGTAACTTACTTTGATAGAGAGTATTAGGGTCATTTTAAATCACTTAAAAATTAAGAGATTAAGAAATCAAAAAAAAAAATTAAGAGATTAAGCATTTGGTGTAAATGTCTTATAATATAGTATAGATATATGTGAGTATATATATAATTTTGAAAGTTGTAATCAAGTAATTTGATTTGCGTGATATGTGAGAGGAGGGGGCTAAATAGCAATACTCTTTTGATAATGGTGTTATTATTTGGTCACCCTCCTCTAACATACCACAATATCAAATCAATCAATCACAACTTTCGATACATGTCATATACTCACATATATCTCATCAAGAGAGGCTATCTAGATTATTAAGGGGCTCAATAGAATCACCCTTTGATAATTTTGTTTGATGAATTCTTTTGTGTGAAATATTGATATACGAGAAATTAATATGTAAAGACAGTTATTATATACATCTTAATCTACTAACACCTTATTATAAGTATTTAAATTAGATTTAGCTAATATATAAAAGGCGAAAAAAATTAAAGTTATCGCTGATAAGTATTTACACATGCATAAATTATGGTGTATGTAAACTAGATTATGATGCATAAATTATGACAAATTTATAAAGGCAGATGTTGTTGCATCCTACTTATATTATTAAAATAGCCAAATGCTCATCATTTAGAATTTTAGATAGTATGTAATTGTAACATCTATTATAGATATTAGTAACTATAAAAGATTATTTCCACGTAATAAATATATTTTATAAAATAAACTAGTTTGGTTGATCCGCTAAAAGGGCGTCCTTAGAAAATTTGAAGTCATCTAATCAAAATAAAAAAAGATACCATTTTTAATTAATTAGAGTATTTAGATCCTAAAAATGTATTTAATATATATCATATTTTATTATTGTATATATAAATTTATAAATCTTCCATGTCATATATCAAACATACTCGATTATCTTTCTATAGACTCAAGAATCATGATTTTGCATTGAGTATTTGTCATAAATTATGTGCTCAAAGTGTCAAATTTCTTACGGATATCATTTAAAAACTTTTTGTTTCACTTTGTTTTTCGTTTTGCCCGATTCTTTCTAGTCTTTTATGGATAACTTTTTTATCTTTAAACTCGTTCTTTTGCATTAGTTTATACTTTATAGACATCTCGATTAACTTTCGTTTTGCTCGATTCACTTTGTTTTTCGTTTTGCCCGATTCTGAGTCCAAAGTCGCTATCTTATGAGTGTAAGAGAGGGATTAAGATTAAGTAAAGGGCATAATGACAAGTTTTTATAGAGTTTAATGGGTATAGGTGTAAAAAACACTCCACATACCATATTATAACTTTAATGAAACGTTTTAAGTTTTTAGTAACTTTCAACCCCTAAAAAACGACTTTCAAGATCACTTATTCTAAAAAAAGAGTGAAAATTATAAAAACGATTTTATCGTTACAAAACAAACACCAACTAATTTTGTTAATCTATTGATAAGACTCCTTATCAATAAAGCAATAAACCACATAATATAATTACAGCAATCGGATATCATAAGTATCGTTACTAATAACAAACCACATGACAACTATTATCTATATTGTTAAGATCCTCCGGTGTGGGTGGCGGATCATGTTGGCGTGAACCTCCTTGCCTCAAGCCTCCGCTGCCCCTGTCGTCTCTCTCATTCTGTGTGATGCCTTTCCCATTATGCGAGAGCGTGAAGTATATTTCAAGCATTACGCCCAGAGGGGCGGTAACGAAAACAAGAAAAGAAAAGGAACCGGCATTCAAATACCGAAGAGAGAGGAGAGAGAGATGAGAGAGAAAAGAGGAGAGAAGAAAAAGTTGAGAGGAGAGAGGTTATCATTTTAAACAAAAATTCTTTGAAGCGTGTAAAATATGGGTAGTATAGAGATTTAAGCATGCTTGAAGCATGAAGTGAGTTACGTTTATGTAACATTAATATAGTTTGAAGAATGAGATGTTTCAGTATATACACCCCATGTTTCAATCAAGGTGCCACCAGTGAATTTTTTATATAGCTAAAACCTAATAAAAAATAAATTGATAAATTTATAGTTTAATATTTGATCTATAACTTTAAATATATTAGTTTAGCTTAAAAAATAATAATTATTTATAAGGGCTTCTAGTTTTATTTTAGATTTTGGCCTTACAATTCTAGAACAACAACTAAAACCTAATTAACCCAACTCGATTAACCAGAAACATAAAAAAAACCTAAAACAACACCCATAATCTCATTTAGTTTTTACCGGACACCAAAAAAGTATTTATCAAATGTGCACCTTTTTAACTACTATACTTAAGGCCATACGTACCGCCTATCCCGAATCATTCGGGTAGATGATCGGGTAGATAGGGTTGGCTCGGGAACACCGCTACGCCTACCCCTTTGTCAACCGGTTTTCCCAACCCGAGCAACCCGTTTACTTTCTATTTTTGTTGTTGTTGTAGTATAAGTGAGAGTATGGAGGGAGAGAGAAATATTTGAGTTGTTCGCGTTAGGTTATACTTGGATTTCGTATAAAAGATAGAAAAGAAGGAAAAAATGATATGGTGCTGATATGGTATTTAGATAAGAAAAATGAGAAAAATTACCTCTTCAATTTATTTCCCATCTCTATGAGATATGTTAGTACTTAAATTCTTAATTTCAATTATAATTCGAAAAACAGTTTAGTACTAATTTGTATCACTTTTTCGTTACATCTTGTGTGGCGATGTCTGTTTTTATATGTGTTGTGATTTTCGATATACAGATCATGTTGGCTAAGTATAGAATATTAAGAGAAGAAAATTGTTCAAACAACAAAATTAGTTCGTGTTTAATAATATATTATATTAGAGATAGACATTTTATAATCACCTTCTAGAGGGTTATCTTATAGTTATAATCATTATGAAATGCTAGCAGCGAATTAAGTATTTTAGAATGCTAGTATTAAGAGGCCTACTTGATGTTCTTGCACAGAGCCATCAAAATTCATAGGATTGCCTTGCTAGTTGCTTGCTACCCCACACATCTATCCCTCCCAACTTCACTTGCCCTTGCGAAATTGTCACACTCATTCCCTCATTGCAAACGTTGATCTATAACTTTAAAATACACAAAAACACACAAAGTGTGTGTCTCTTTAGAACTCACAAGGCTCAACAAAGCATGCCACGTGGTACATGGCAACGACGACCGATAAAAAGGCTAATCATATAAACTTATGACCAAAGTGATAATATGTCACATAGATGATAGAACCAACTAGCGATTAAGTTAAGCTTACATCTAGTTTAGTAACAGAATTTCACTTGTAAAGGAAAAAGAGTATAAATAAATAAATAAAAAGTACCTCATTCTCTCTTTTATTAAAGGCTATTTTGACCTTTCCTGCTAATAACCGATACTGTGTATGTTAGTCGTCATCGTCATCGTCATCATCATCTTAGATGAACTACCGGGTGTTTAAAATTTGAGATAACTTATTCCAATCCAACGATTCTAAGGCGGCTTGGGGCAAGAAAGCAGCCCCAACACCCAAGGCCACAACGAGGATCACCGTAGCTTTGAAGCATCCCCACCCATGTGATAACCTTCCCAATAACACCTTACAGTATTTGTCTGCCTCCCTGTAGAGTGCTTGATCACCAGAGTTCTCTCCCTCTGTCATCGCCTTCTCGTTCTAGACATTTAAAAATTAAAAATAAGAATAAGAGACCATTTGGTTATAATTCTAGAGGTGACAATTTTGACCCATTTAGTATTTGGTTATAATTCTAGAGGTGACAATTTTGACCCATTTAGTATTTTAGTTATGAACGGATCAAATTAAGTTGTCTTTATTTCAAACGGGTGAAATGATTGAGTTAACGGGAGAACAATATTGGGATTAAAGTTTATTTTTTAACGCACGCACTGCAACATTATAAACCGTTTTATGCAAAGATTTAGTAATAGCAACTATATTGTTATTTGGAGTAGTTACTAACGCGGTAATTATTAATTAAAAACTGTAAGAAATGGACCAAAATGTTTCCTGACTGCGCCTGTTTCAATATGTATTACAAAAAGTTGACTTGTTTCAACCCGAACCTGTTTTGACCTGTTACCCAACCTTATAGCTAACTGGAATATTGATATGCAAAGCATAAGGCAAGATTATTGAGTGTTTTTGTAAGATTTGAAACAATAAAGCTATCTTTTGATGGTTTTTGGATGTTGAATACTAAAAAATTAAAATTACACACATTTAAAGGGTAAAAGCTTAAGAACATCCAAGAAAATTTCAAATTTAGAACTATAGGTTTGAATATCTGAAAATGGAGGCTGAACTTTTTATTTTTTATTTCTTTTGGGTAGAAGAAAAAAAGGCAAGGAATGCATGGAATCTTGAATTAACGATACCTTACTCTTAAAACTCCTAAGAGTTTCAGTGAGGGCTTTAAGAGAGGACTGTTCTAGAGATAGCTCCTTCCACTGCTCACTGAGCCTTCTCAATACAACAATGCTGGCTTGTAGATTTTCCAAATAGACCTTCTCCTGCACATATACAAATTCAGGAATGATTTATACTTGGTTATAATCCCACACAAACAAATTTCATCATTAAAAATAAAATATGAAACCAAAGGTACAATGTAGTTACTAGAGGTGCAGAACATATGGGTAGGGTGATGATATTTTGGTCAAAACAGCCATGTTATGTTTGGGTCAATTGGTCAAAATGGGTTGGTTTGGGCCAACCAACCAATGCTCTTTGTCCATTGTTTTTAAATAGTTAAATGTACTAACTATTATTATATATATATTTATATTATAAATATATAATATAATATATCTTATATAAAACCATTTAGGACAACATAAGCATTTGAATGCACATTGGATATCTATTCACACAATCCACTTTTAGCTAAGTTATTTATATTTTATCAGTTTGGCACATTATCAAACTTTTCATGGTCTTTCAATTGAATATCTTACATAAAGGATTTATGAATCGGAAACTGGGATTCTCATCCATCTACATTATTTGCATCAAAACCTCTTCCAAATTAACATGCAAAAGTCAAGATTGGTGGGGTTTCATTAGTCAACAACTTAAAAGAAGCTAAGTATACTCCAGGTATTAGGCACTTAGATACATGAGATCTAACCTCAATCTGGACATTTAAGCATGGGACTGATAATTCCTATTCTTAAGGGATGTCGATGTAGAAAACCATGTATGTTCTATTTTATATAATCTATTTAACTATTTTACACGCAAACATAAATATAACTGTTTTAGACAGAAAATGGAACTCACCCATTGCTTGCAACAATCAGGATTTTGAGTTAAGCACCAGATAAAAATACTAGATGCTTCATTAGATAGCTCGGGAATGCCTGCCATCACCAAAAAACAATATCAAAGTCTTCTTTTTAATTACAACCTGGAAGTTAATGTATTTTGAACTAAATGTACCTTCTACAGACGCTTTTAAAGAAGTAGTCATAATCTGTTGAGAGACTTGTTTCATGGCTTTGCTTCCAGGGGGACCAGCAAGAGCCACCTTCTTGAGTGCAGGATACACATTTTCAAATCTTTCGGTTGCCTATATGATAGCCATTAATCAGAAACTCAAGAATATTCCAAGAGTTAGAGGTGGCAAGTTGGGGTAATGGGTCGAAACTGGACAGCTTTTGTAAAGGTCAAAACGGACGGGGCCGAGATGACCCAAAACACTCTTTTGTTCATTATGTTATTGATTTATTGAATACTAATGCATTTATGCAATTATTATGGTTAGAAAAAAATATTATACCAATAATTTAAGTCTTTGAATATAATGATTAGGACATTGTATGCTTTAAATATTGAGATAAGATGAGTTTTAACCTATTTGGCATGTTCCCCTTTTACTCTTTTGGCTATATTTTTTTATACGACGCGTTTTAGATTTAACACAGCCCAAATAAACACATTTTAAGTAAGTGAGCCCCACCTTGACACGAGCTGATGATGAAGGAAAGGTGGCTCTCAATAGCAGATCAAGTGCGGATGGTGGCAGTAAACGCTCACCCTTCCGAATGGCACCATTTACTAAGATAACCTGGGCCTTTGGGGCAGAAAGAATCCTACAAACATGAAAAGAGAAACAATATGTCACAAGTGTGCAAGTTTTAGAAGAAATAGTGGATGATAAAGAAAGAATGTTGTCTTATAAAACCTTTCCACTAACTGCAATATCAGATCCCTGGTTTGTGGATTGGAGCCTGATTTGGTCCCAACTATTGGCAATATCAAACGTGACCACAAGTACAACCCGGCAGCTAGGTCCCCTTGTGATGCCTGTATTTTTGAACTTTATATAATTACATAACAAACCTTTATGGAACCTAAAAATAGAAACTTGTTGCTAAAAATGTTATCGAGGTATTGACTCACTTGTGTTACCATCCACACAATCAGTGGAAGCTTGTCCTGTCCATGATACTTTGGTGTTTCGTTTAAAGTTGGCAATACAAAAATTAGAACATCAGGTCTCCTTCGTAACACCATTGCTAGTACTACAAACAGATCCACCTGTTAAGCATTAATAAGAATGAAAAACAGTTTAAGAATATACTTAATAGGATTGAAAATTAATTATAATTATTGCAACAAAATCTAAGTTGATAAAGAAGAATCAAGTGATTTCCATCATCTTGCCTGAGATTTTGACGCTGTGTTTTGGGCACCTTTCTTTGATCCCTTCACACCACCTAGTTGACTCGCAAGGTCAGCAAGAATACTGTCTAAAGACCAGAGAAGAAAAGATCCAAGGGCTTCCATAGATCGTTTGTTGATCCAATCAACTGATGTCTTGTAAACAGCCTCAGGAATATGTGATATGGGATTCTGCACTTTTTAGAAAGTGAATCAGAAGAAGAATGTTCAACTGGATCCTAGGACCTCAAAGTTTCGTTAGTTCAACATTTTATACTTTGACAACAGTCGTGAAGATTTAATGCTGTGGATCATGTACATCAGAGTCATGTTCACATTAATAGCTTGAAGAGAAGATTCATACACGCATAATGGGTAATATATACCCTTGTTAGCTTCACCCCCACCTCCTCCATCTTAGTAAATAACAATAAAACATTCGTGTTATGCCTTTATAGTTACAACTCATTGTTGAAACCATCATCAAGCCTTCTATCACCTGAAGGATGACAGCAGACAAACCCCATCTAAAGCTTATGATGTCACACGTGTGAACTTCACCATACCACAAGAGCTATTGTATACATTGGTGGAATTGAAACATTTTACTTGTTTATTTTATGGTTATGCATTCCTTCTCTTCTAAAATGCGTATATCAAAAACTAGTGAGGCAGGATTAAAGTGGCGTTAAGGAAAACAAGGAAGTTGTGAAACCCAGAAGTGAACATAAAAAGGTGATCTCTCCCGGGTTCAAATCTTGTTTCACCACTTTTATCATGTCAGCATTGGTTTATATCATCTGGTATAGTTAAATGCCCCCTTCCAAGACTACATTAGAAAAAACAGATCATCTTTAATCACTGTCTCTGCTGTATCCCCAACAAGGGTTCAACCGCATACCCGTATCTCTATCTTTTATTCCATGGTCACACATCCACCTCCATTAATATATTTATGCTACATTCATTTACTTCACTTTTTGTTGCATGTACCAAAAAACTTGCTTGTAACATCTTAGGGAGTCTAACAACACCCTAGAGGAGAGCTTCAGTGAAGAGTCTTGATTACTCGAGATTTCCAAAAATTATTGTCACTTCCTCTTGATACTATTTCCTCTTCCTTCACTCTTCCAACGGTAAAACATAAATGTATAACAGTATCTTTCAGATTTGGGCATTTTAATGTAAAACATAAATGTATAACAGTATCTTTCAGATTTGGGCATTTTAATGCAAAAGGCAATGATCATACAAACAGCTTGATTTCTTTGAACTTCAAGCTCTTTATACTATAATATCGTATAACTAAGTAAACATATCATTAACAGACACTATAACTTGATAGTATAGGTTTAATTCCTTACAGATACTATATATTACATGAGTGGCCTCAGGAAATGAACTTACATTTGCCACCTTTGCAACAGGAGATTCTCTTAATAACTTCAGCCAAGGAAACTGCGAAGGTGTCACACTAGCGAATGCACGTCCAAAATAGTCAGCAAACCTCATCAATTGTATATCTTGTTGTCCCTCAAATGAAGTCTAGAAAACACATATACACAAGTTATAAGGATTAGTTTCCAATATTTCAGCTAATTATCAGAGAAGACTTGTAGATTCTCGATACTAAATCTACAAAGTCACTTTCAACTGTAAATCATGTCGTGCGAGAATGAATCTGCGTGCATAATCACAACCAGATAGCAGGAATTGCCATCCTCGAGCTACGAAATTGCAGAACAAAATCATAGCAGATAACGGAATTGTAGAAACTACATCTACGCGATTTACTCACCGTCACATCCAACAGAAAACTAGCCAATTCGTCAGCATCAATCTTCGCCGCCGCTTCCGCAACCGTGATTTTAGGTTTCTTTACTTTCTTTGGCTTCTTCTTCTTCTCCTCAACATCATCCTTACCGGCCACGCTATAGTCCACAACCTCTTCATCGATGTCCTCATAATCGGAGTAATTCTTCTTCCTTGACGACCTAGCCGGAGGATCAGGATCATGAATCGCCAATCTCTGAGCTTCTATAACCTTCCGACGCTCTTCCGATTTCTTCTCAATAGCAGTGAATACATTATCATTACCGGCGACGACGGATCCGGTGGGAAGGGACTTCGGCGGCACCTGGTGATTTGACTGATTCTTTCTCTTCTTCTTGGCGTAAGTAACCTTCTGCCATCCGTGATCGTTGTCGGTTTCTTCTGCGATGTTGTTGGATTGGAACTCCATATTTGGGATTGGATTAGAGTGAGATGAATAGAACGCAGAGATCGGGATGTGGATTCAGGAAACTGATGGGAGTCATTTGTAGGTGGAATTAGACTCCAAGTCTGACTAACATTGTGGCTTTGGTAAATATAACAGACGAACGTATTTATTTGAAATTACGACTTTAAAATGGGTAATGATTTGATTCATCTCTGCGAAAAAAAAACGTGCTTTTATTAATTAATATAAAAACGCAGATTAACACTATCATCTTGTTGTCGAATTTTTAAATAAAAAACGATAAAAGGGAAAAAAATAAACATAAAAGATTTCAAAACCAATTAATTATGAGGGGTGTGACTCAAAACCCTAAGCCTATTTTAAAGTCACACCCTTCCGATATAGAGCAATACTCAACAAGTCTCTCACCTCTGTCGTTCAATTGAATATTAGTAAAATAACTCGTGATTTTATTAAACACGTTACAAAAACATACTCGTCCGATATAAAATAATACTCGATAAAAATTACTTTTTTGAGCTGATTTTTTGTCTTTTGATGAGAAGCCGAACAAAATATCTTCAACAACCATCTATTTTCGTTTGTGTTTGATGTAGTTGTTGAAGTCTACCTAACTATGAAACAACTTCTTAATTATGTATGTAACTTAAAACGTTCCACGTAGTCATACTCTTGACATGAGTACCATGTAACATAATTGTAAGTTCTTTTAACTTGACTTTGAACCAAAACATTATATATGCTATTAGATTATTTTTTTATCTCTTAATTTTAAATAATTTGAAATTACTAATTTACCATTTATTTTAACCTATAAGAAAACCATTATCTTGAGTTAATTGGATTTTTAAATATAATTTTTATAACTAAACATTTCATAATAAATCATATTTAAAACTCAACTCGATGAAAATTAAATTTTATCCTATATGATATTAAATACAAGTTAAAAGTAAATAAAAGGATTTTCGTAAAAATAGTAGTTTGAATATACTATCATATAACACACATTTAAATTTAAGTATCAGAAAATATGTATAGCTAGAACTCATATAAAATAACATGTAACCTAAATTTATATACATTTTTGGATTTTTAAATGACTCGTGTAATCAAAACAAAAGGTTTAACTTATAGCATATTTAATATTCTTTTTGTTTCTTATTTTATTATTTTTAAAATTTTATTATAGAATTTAATAAAAGAGTTATAAGGAAATGAAAAATAAAAGAAGTGGAAAAATGAGAAAGAAAATAGATATATTACGAACGGAAACGATTTAATGTTATTATAATGCATGAAATAGCCTTGTATTACTCAAAACAGACATGTCATCAAGAATGAATTATTTTAGCCGCCGCATTGCGTGGGTACTATACTTGTGTGTGTATGAAAAAGTTCAAACGATAATTGTAACACCCTCCTTACCGGCCTAATAGGATTAAGGTAATTAAGTTGAATTACTTTAATTAATTGGTTGATTATTTGATTTATGTGTTTAATTAATTTAGTTAATTAAATTGTGTAAAATAATTAAATAATTGTGTTTTGGTGAGTGGATGGTGAGGTGGCCGGTTATGGCCTAATTAGTCACCAACACACCTAGTTGTTGTTCATTTGCATGCAAGTATCTATAGTGTGTGTGTGTGTGTGTGTGTGTGACATCGGCCGAGAGAACAAGAAAGAAGAAAGAATTGGACTTTGTTGAATTTGATTGTGCAAACAAATTACTGAAGTATTCTACATCAATTAGAGGTTAGAAATTCTGAATTGATTGTTACTTGATTATTAATCTCGGTTTTCAATATGTTTATGGGTGAAATTCCGATTGAATGTTTATATGTTGAATTCATGATCTAGGATGCATGTTTGTTAGTATTTGATGTTTATATGATCAAAACATGTTTAGAATTCAGTTCTGGAAACTTAGATGAGGTTGCATGCTTAAAATCAGATTAAAAATCGAAGTTAGAATGATTTTTGAATGTCTCGGATTTCTTAAGTATGAATCAGTCGGATTTTGAGTTTGAATGGATCGAAATTGGTGAATACCGAGCATTTCTATCGGAATTGGTTGAAATCCGATAAGATTGAACCGTTTGCCTTAGCTTTTTATCGGAATTTACATGAAACCGAGAAGAATGATCGGATTTGATTTTATCGGAATTGAACTTCTCGGTATTGAACATTTTCTCGGTATTGGATGTTTTCTCGGTATTGAACAATTACTCGGTATATGAACTATGCCTTAACATTTCATCGGTATTTGCTATATTCTCGGAATTTCATTTACTCGGTATGTGACATTTTCTCGGGATTGAAGTAGTCGGTATTGACTTTTGTCGGATTATGCATTTGCTCGGATTTGGTTTTATCGGATTTGACCCTATCGGATTTGGGATTGATCGGAATTCTAATATTACCTATGCTCGGAATTTGAGTTTTATGAGGAATCCGATTAAAGATCAACTCTTTGATGATTTAAAGATGAACATGAATTTGTATATCTAGTGTGGCCTTGGCTTATGAAAGGAATGTATGAATTGCCTAAGCTAAAGAGTTGGATAATATTCACAGAATTACAGGATGTAAAGGGTAATAGTGAATAATGGTATATAGTTTGAATATACATGAGTTGATATGTACTTGTGATTGTATGTACATATGTGTTTGAATATAGTATTGTGCTTATTGTGTATTGATTAAGCAAATACTGATTGTTAGTTGTTTGTTCAGGTGGAGACAAGACTCAGTAGTAAGAAAATACTGAGTTACCTGAACTTTTGATGATATTGGTGAGTGGATATATATCTTGGATGTATGAGATATATCACCTGATTGTTGCTCTTTGAGATGTTATCTCTTGTTTACTGTATATATACATGTTGTTGTGGAGCTCAGCTTGGCGGTTGTTTTTCAGCTGGGCCTATGTTTAGGGATATACAGTATTAGCAATCGTCTTGATAAGCATTTGTTGTAATCAAGAGGTGCTAGTATTGTTATATGTGATAACTGGGCTATCGGTAAACCTATGCTTTGGCCGGCATTTGGTTGAAGGTCTCGCAAGACCGCCGGTTCTCTTGTTGCTTAAGCTTGGTTGTTTGGGCTTTATGCCTTGTATGTTTTTGATATCTATTCTCTCACTTAGCTTTGTGCTAATCCCTCACTGTTGAACGCTTTTACAGGATATTCCTGGTATGTGAAAGATAGAGATGAAACTGGAATTGTGGACTGATCAAACTCTGATATCTGTTTGTTTTGTAAAGAGCCTGTTTTTGTGTAACACTGTAAATGTATTTTGTAAATCAAACAAGTTAAAGTTGTATTTTCATTATTATATTATACTAGTTTTGTGATTTAGCTTCCGCGCGTATTCCAAAGTAGTGTTAGAAAATACGGTGTTACAATAAATGGTATCAGAGCCCTGGTTTGAGGATTTGCATTGTTGAGTTGTGCAATACTCGAACTGAGGCTCTGATTAGTCCAATATTTCCAGGGTGGGTAATTAGTAAGGTAGCTATAGAGAATATGATGAGGTACTAACGGATTATAATCTGACAACTGGTGAGATGTTGTGTAGAACAGATTATGGCTGCTAACAACGAGAACCTGGTACTTACCCCTTCGTCCCCAAGAAGGCATCACAACAATGTGTCCTCTACTGCTGCCAATGAACAACACAGAGCTGGTACCTCGCACAACGGGGAGTCTGATAACCAAGATTATGTGTTACAGCTGGAAGATACTTTACAGACTCAGAGAGATAGGATTCAAGAGCTTGAGCAGCAATTGAACCAAACCCAATCTTCACAACCAACCTCTACAGTACAGATGCCTCCGCTATCAGTCACTGTCACTCAATCCTTACCACCACCAGTTTATACTACAGCTCCTGTGAGTACGGTGTCAACTCCTTACGGATCGTTTTCTTTTATTCCTATGGATATGGCCAAGATTCAGCGAGATTTCTTAGATTTGGCACAGACAAGTAGTATGTCTGTGGATGAGTTAATCAACAAGTTTCAAGTGACTCTCAAATTTGCAAAACAGTGGGTGCCTGATGAACATTCTCAGGTTCAACACTTTGTGAAAGCTTTGTTACCAGAATATCGGGGTAACACTCGCCTGGCGACATCGCTTGTTCAGGCATTCACATTAGCAAGATCTGTAGAGTTTGATGCTAAAGATTGGGAGAATATGAACAGAGGGTCATTCAGCAAGTTTGGTGGAGGTTCCAGTGGAAATCAAAGCAAGAGTAAGGGACATAGCTATCAGGGTAAGTCAGATCAGAGGTCCAAGGGATCAGGATCTTCACAGAATAAGCCGTGGTGCCATAGTTGCAAATCTCGTCACAACGGACAGTGTACGCCGCAAACACGGAGATGTTTGAGGTGTGGTGAGACAGGTCATGACATCGGTGCATGTAAGTTCAACACCTTTGTCTGCTGGAACTGCAAAGAAGAGGGGCACATGGCTGGTGCGTGTCCTAAGTTGAAGACCGCGGGGACTGGGGCAGGGGTAAGTAATACAGAGGGATCGTCTTCTGCAGGTCAGAAGAGGAAAACTGTACCTTCTGCGGAAGGTAGGACTTTCAAGATGACTGCCAAGGAAGCTACTGGTAGTGATGATATGATAACCGGTATGTTCATAGTTAACTCTATGCCTGCACGTGTTTTGTTTGACTCTGGTGCAAATAGATCATTTATATCTATGACTTTGTGTGATAAATTGAAATTACCTGCTTGTGTGAATACTACTTCTTTAGAGGTAGAAGTAGCTGATGGTAATGTAGTACCTGTAACCACTTCTGTGACTGGAGTTCAGATTAGTATTGATGGTACTAGTTTCCCTGTAGACTGTTTGGTGATGCCTATACCCGGATTTGATTTAGTATTAGGCATGGATTGGTTGAGTCACCATAGGGCTAGTATCCAGTGTCATAAGAAATTGATCACTATTCCTCTGGTTGACGGGTCGCATGTCGTGGCTCGTGGGGATAGATCTCCATCTTCTCTTCCGATTATCTCGTATATGAAGGCTAGAAAATCTTTAGCCAAAGGGTGTGCGTCCTTTCTAGCCTATGCTATCGATGTGAAGAAAGAGAAACGTCCTGTTACCGATGTTCGTGTGGTTTCGGAGTATCCGGAGGTATTTCCAGACGATTTGCCAGGATTGTCACCAGTGCGTGATGTCGAGTATAAGATTGATCTGATACCTGGTAGTACACCTATTGTGAAAGCTCCTTACCGATTAGCTCCTTCAGAGATCAGAGAGATGATGACTCAGATACAAGAACTGTTAGACAAGGGGTTTATTCGTCCAAGCTCTTCGCCTTGGGGTGCACCAGTGTTGTTTGTTAAAAGAAAGACGGGACTTTGCATATGTGTATTGATTACAGGGATTTGAATAAGAGGACTGTCAAGAACAAGTATCCGTTTCCAAGAATAGACGATTTGTTTGATCAACTTCAGGGAGCTTCGTACTTCTCGAAGATTGATTTGAGGTCGTGATACCATCAGGTTAGGGTGGCCGAAGAGGATATACCGAAGACAGCCTTTCGTACGCGGTATGGTCACTATGAGTTTCTTGTTATGCCGTTCGGTCTGACTAACGCTCCTGCAGTGTTCATGGATCTGATGAATCGGGTATGTCGACCATTCTTGGATAAGTTCGTTATCGTGTTTATTGATGATATCCTGGTGTATTCTAAAACGGAGGATGAGCATGATCAGCATCTGCGACAAGTTTTGGAGACTCTAAAGCAACACAAGTTGTATGCCAAGTTGTCCAAGTGTGAATTTTGGTTGCGTGAAGTCAAGTTTCTGGGTCATGTGATCTGTGAAGATGGTGTCAAGGTAGATTTGTCGAAGATAGAAGCTGTGATGAATTGGAACGCTTCTAAGACGCCGACAGAGATCAAAAGTTTTCTTGGTCTGGCAGGTTATTACAGGCGTTTCATTAAAGACTTTTCGAAGCTTGCGGGTCCGTTAACCAAGTTGACTAGAAAGGATGTTCAGTTCTAATGGGGTTAGGCTCAGGAGAATGCTTTTCAGACTTTGAAGCAACTTCTGTGTCAAGCTCCTGTTCTTGCATTGCCGGATGGATCTGAAGATTTTGTGGTATACTGTGATGCTTCACATGCTGGGTTAGGATGTGTACTGATACAAAGAGGTAAAGTGATAGCTTATGCTTCCAGACAGTTGAAACCCAACGAGAAGAACTATCCAACGCATGATTTGGAGTTAGCAGCAGTGGTGTTTGCTCTGAAGTTGTGGAGACATTACCTGTATGGTACAAAGTGCACGATTTGCACTGATCACAAGAGTCTGCAATATGTGTTCACCCAGAAGGAACTGAATATGAGACAGCGTCGATGGTTAGAGTTGATAAAAGATTATGACTGCGATATTCAGTATCACCCCGGGAAAGCTAATGTGGTTGCTGATGCACTTAGTAGGAAGGGTTCTGCAGATACAGTAAAGTTTATGCGGTTAGAGATCAAATCAGATTTGATCGATCAGTTGATGGCTGCACAATTAGAAGCACTGAAGGCAGAAAACTTGAAAGATGAACTGATGGTAAAAAGACAGCATGAGTTGACAACTGATTCTCGTGGTTTGAGGATGTATCAGAATTGTGTTTGGGTACCGAAGCTTGGTAATTTGCGGGAATTTATTTTGACTAAAGCTCATAAATCCAGAATGTCTGTTCATCCTGGTAGCACTAAGATGTATCATAGTATGAAGACCTTTTATTGGTGACCTACTATGAAGTTAGATGTTGCACGATTTGTGGAGTCATGTCATATATGTGCACAAGTGAAAGCTGAACACCAGAAGCCGTACGGATCGTTGAGACAGTTAGCAATACCAGAATGGAAGTGAGATCACATTACGATGGATTTTGTAACAAAACTTCTGAGGACTCAGAAAGGAAACAACATGATATGGGTTATTGTTGATAGATTAACCAAGAGTGCACACTTTCTAGCTACTGCTGAGACTGCAAATTTGAGTAAGTTAGCCAAACTGTATATTGATGAGGTTGTATCTAGACATGGAGTTCCTTTGTCTATTGTGTCAGATCGGGATTCGAGGTTTGTGTCAAATTTCTGGAACAGACTACAGCAAGAGTTGGGGTCTAGGGTTAATTTGAGTACAACTTATCATCCGCAGACAGATGGCCAATCAGAAAGAACAATTCAGACCTTAGAAGATATGCTTCGGGCATGTGTGTTAGAGTTTGGAGGTTCTTGGGATTCACATCTACCGTTGGTTGAGTTTTCTTACAACAATTCTTATCACTCCAGTATCGGGATGCCGCCGTATGAGACGTTATATGGGCGACCGTGTAGAACTCCTACTTGTTGGTTAGAGGCAGGAGAGAAAATAGTTTGCTGGACCAGATATTGTTCAAATCACAGCAGATAAAGTTGCAGTGGCTCGATAAAAGTTGAAAGCTGCAAGGGATCGACAGAAGATGTATGCAGATCCACGTCGTCGACCAGTGACTTTTGTTGAGGGAGAACGAGTCTACTTAAAAGTTTCACCTTGGAAAGGCGTGATACGCTTTGGGAAACGCGGAAAGTTGGCTCCTCGATATATTGGTCCGTTTAGAATTTGAAAAGTAATGAATGATCAGACGGTTGTATTCGATCTTCTCGATGAATTGGCAGGTATTCATGACACGTTCAATGTTTGTTATCTGAGAAAGTGTAATGTAGAAGATCAGACTCAAGTGTTGCCGATACAAGATCTCCGTGTAGATTCCAACAAGAGGCTGATTGAGGAACCTGTTGAGTTACTGGATCGTAAGGTAACAAAGCTAAGAAATAAACATATACCAATGGTGTTGGTAAAGTGGAAGCACAGTTTGGGTTCAGATTTGACTTGGGAAACCGAATAAGATATGAGAAATCGATACCCTACCTTGTTTGAGCGCGATTAGATTCCGAGGACGGAATCTTCTTAAGGGAGGAAGATTTGTAACACCCTCCTTACCGACCTAGTAGGATTAAGGTAATTAAGTTGAATTACTTTAATTAATTGGTTGATTATTTGATTTATGTGTTTAATTAATTTAGTTAATTAAATTGTGTAAAGTAATTAAATAATTGTGTTTTGGTGAGTGGATGGTGAGGTGGCCGGTTATGGCCTAATTAGTCACCAACACACCTAGTTGTTGTTCATTTGCATGCAAGTATCTATAGTGTGTGTGTGTGTGTTTGTGACATCGGCCGAGAGAACAAGAAAGAAGAAAGAATCGGACTTTGTTGAATTTGATTGTGCAAACAAATTACTAAAGTATTCTACATCAATTAAAGGATAGAAAAACTGAATTGATTGTTACTTGATTATTAATCTCGGTTTTCAATATGTTTATGGGTGAAATTCCGATTGAATGTTTATATGTTGAATTCATGATCTAGGATGCATGTTTGTTAGTATTTGATGTTTATATGATCAAAACATGTTTAGAATTCAGTTCTGGAAACTTAGATGAGGTTGCATGCTTAAAATCAGATTAAAAATCGAAGTTAGAATGATTTTTGAATGTCTCGGATTTCTTAAGTATGAATCAGTCGGATTTTGAGTTTGAATGGATCGAAATTGGTGAATACCAAGCATTTCTATCGGAATTGGTTGAAATCCGATAAGATTGAACCGTATGCCTTAGCTTTTTATCGGAATTGACATGAAACCTAGAAGAATGATCGGATTTGATTTTATCGGAATTGATCTTCTCGGTATTGAACATTTTCTCGGTATTGGATGTTTTCTCGGTATTGAACAATTACTCGGTATATGAACTATGCCTTAACATTTCATCGGTATTTGCTATATTCTCGGAATTTCATTTACTCGGTATGTGACATTTTCTCGGGATCTTAGTTTCTCGGGATTGAAGTAGTAGGTATTGACTTTTGTCGGATTGTGCATTTGCTCGGATTTGGTTTTATCGGATTTGACCCTATCGGATTTGGGATTGATCGGAATTCTAATATTACCTACGGAATTTGAGTTTTATGAGGAATCCGATTAAAGATCAACTCTTTGATGATTTGAAGATGAACATGAATTTGTATATCCAGTGTGGCCTTGGCTTATGAAAGGAATGTATGAATTACCTAAGCTAAAGAGTTGGATAATATTCACAGAATTACAGAATGTAAAAGGTAATAGTGAATAATGGTATATAGTTTGAATATACATGAGTTGATATGTACTTGTGATTGTATGTACATATGTGTTTGAATATAGTATTGTGCTTATTATGTATTGATTAAGCAAATACTGATTGTTAGTTGTTTGTTCAGGTGGAGACAAGACTCAGTAGTAAGAAAAGACTGAGTTACCTGAACTTTTGAAGATATTGGTGAGTGGATATATATCTTGGATGTATGAGATATATCACCTGATTGTTGTTCTTTGAGATGTTATCTCTTGTTTACTGTATATATACATGTTGTTGTGGAGATCAGCTTGGCGGTTGTTTTTCAGCTGGGCCTATGTTTAGGGATATACAGTATTAGCAATCGTCTTGATAAGCATTTGTTGTAATCAAGAGGTGCTAGTATTGTTATCTGTGATAACTGGGCTATCGGTAAACCTATGCTTTGGCCGGCATTTGGTTGAAGGTCTCGCAAGACCGCCGGTTCTCTTGTTGCTTGAGGTTGGTTGTTTGGGCTTTATGCCTTGTATGTTTTTGATATCTATTCTCTCACTTAGCTTTATGCTAATCCCCCACTGTTGAACTCTTTTACAGGATATTCCTGGTATGTGGAAGATAGAGATGAAACTGGAATTGTGGACTGATCAAACTCTGATATCTGTTTGTTTTGTAAAGAGCCTGTTTTTGTGTAACACTGTAAATGTATTTTGTAAATCAAACAAGTTAAAGTTGTATTTTCATTATTATATTATACTAGTTTTGTGATTAAGCTTCCGCGCGTATTCCAAAGTAGTGTTAGAAAATACGGTGTTACAATAATTATCTTTCGTTCAATAACTGCGAGAACTGTTCCTAACATCATTAATGACTCATTAATAAAGTATTTTGGTCATTTGTATATTTTTCCAAAGCGTGAATTGCGTAGAGTGAACCATCATTAGTGTGCGAGACTTGATTTGCCTAAAATACACCTCACTAATAAGTAATTAATGAGCCAATTATTAGTTATTAATGAGCCAATCATTATCCAATAAATTATTTTAATCAAGGGCCATAATTGGTTCTTACAGTTTTCATATGAAAAATAGTTTTCATTTGAACCTTCTCTTACATACATACTCACATACACACACACACACACACCAGTGAGTGTTTATTTGAGAGCCATTTCTATTGCGAGTATTGAGAGAACCTATCTTGGCCATTGAATAAAATAAATCAACGGTCAATAAAAATGATGACTCATTAATTGATCATTAATGGGGGTATATTGGGAAGATCAAGTATCGTTTTAATGACGATACACCCAGACGCAATATAAAAGATCAAAATACTCATATTAATGAGCATTAATGGTGGTTACAAATGGTTCTCGCGGTGCTCGCAATAGAAAGGTTATTAAATGAACTTCTTCCTATATATATAGAGAGAGATGGTTCATGCGAAGAGTATCTTATTTGTAAAAAGTGCGAGAAACGATCTTTTAGTCACTTACTTGTATTTGATCTAATGGTCCAAATTAATCATATTTTTAGTTTTTTTTTAAATAAAAGGGTATATATATATATATATATATATATATATATATATATATATATATATTAAAAATAAAGTATATTATTATAATGGTGTTTACTAGTGAACACCGAAAAAATTACGAGTATTTATGATTACTATTGCGTTACTCTTTGTTCAATGATGAACTCTGGTTTTTTTTATGTTTCACTGAACTTAACATTTCTTGTTACCTTTTTATAGTTCAATTTTCATTGGTCAACATTTAAATTGATTAATTTAAATAAACACACTCTTCTTCCCAATAGTTTTATTATTAGATTTGTCTTAATATTTTGAGTTAGCCTCAAATTACCATTTTCATTTTTTTCATTGATATTGGCTTGTCTTTTGTTTCTTTCTATAATTTTTCCGACATTGTTTCATGTTATTTCACTAATGAACCACCCAGAGCAATAGGATTAAGATACATGTACATTAGTGAACTATCTAAAAACCCTAATATATTACACAAAACTAACCTAATAATTAATCAATACCCATAAACTAAAATACCCAAATTTGACAATCTTTACGCAACAAATAGAAGAGAAATGAAGAAAAACGAATCACTATTTAATAGAGTTTTGCTACGCTTGTAATCTTACACTTCCAGAAACAAAATAAAAAAAACCCACACATCCATGAACATCACAACAATTTGATATAAAGCCCATCACCTACCAGATCACAAACAAAAAACAAAGTTTAAAACTATGAAGCAACAGATGATCAATTCACTAACGAACCATGAACCTATATATAATCATACGATAACAAAATTATTGCCTTCAGTGAATACCACTATTGTTCACTTATGAACAATGAATGTATGAAAAAAGAAAAACAATAAAATCCCATAGCTAAAAAAAGTAGAATAGTGGTACAAGTACACAACATACTAGATCGGTGATGGTGCTTTTAAAGACCGAGTTTGCCCAAGATGGTGATGGTGTTCATCGGCTTTAGATCTACAAATATTGGGAGTTACCCCTTGGCTTCAACTCTGTGAAGGTAGTCAAAGGTTGACGATCGGCGACTAGTTTGCCTTGGCTGTTCATTTTGAAGATGGAGAGAAAGTGGCAATTTGTTTACACCAACAAGTGCAACTACCGTTTTTGGTGGAGACCCTATCATGAAGTCGACTAGATTGCCATTTTTGCTCAAAAGATGTCATGCCTTGATCTTGCCTCTTATGATAATTTGATATTTTATAAAGGATAGATGAGATATTTGTAAATTAGGGGTGAACAAATATGATATATTAAAGTTTAAAAAAGGCATATATTAATTCTTTTTATAAATTTTGATTGAATTTTGACCAAGAAAAGTCAAATTTGGAATTTAAAATTTGATTAAATAAATGGTCAAGATTAAATATTTATATTTTTTTATTAAATTAAGGGTTATAATCTTTTAAATGTAATTGATGCATGTTATTCTTTTATTTATATAAAATATTTCATATGAATTGCAATATTTGAGTAGAATCTTACGATCATGATTCGATTTTGTAACCTCCATCATATGAACACAAAAAAACTATCTTAAATTTTTAAACAGCTCACACCCTTATTTTAAACTTTTAATTCATTTTACTAAAAATTTTTACACATCATGGTGACAAGATCATTCCCCTCAACCTTCTTTTGTCGTCCTTTCCTCTGGGCATGGGAGCTGCCCCCTTTTTTTACGGTTTATTTTTAGAGTGTTGATTTTTATACAACAAAACTATTAATATATAAAACAATGACGTTTTTTCAATATGTACCAAGTTCTATGTATTACTTGTACTTTGTTTAGGATGTAATTAGGGTTGTAAACGAACCGAACGTTCGGCGAATTTTTTGTGAACCGTTCAGCGAACTGTTTATGAACCGTTTAGCGGGAAGTTAGTTTATGTTTGTACATTTAATAAACAAATGAACACGAACAAAAATCTTTGTTCGTTCAGTTAAATGAACGAACATGAACAAAGGCCTCATTCGTTCATTTATATTCGTGAACGTTCGTTTATCCACTAGTTTACATGTATGTATATCTATATATGTGTGTGTACATAAATATACACACACATACACTCACTCTTTCCCACACGCAAATATATACATAGTTAGTGTTTGCTTATATCTAATAATGTTGAGTTTGTATTATATTTTTATATATGTTAGTTCATTTATGTTCGACTAAAGTTAAACAAACGAACATGAATACAAAAATTCGTTCGTTTATCCATCCGTATTTGTTTATTTATTCGGGTAAAGTTAAACGAATGATAAGAACAAGCACCCGTTCATATTCGTTTGATTCATTTACAACCTAGGTGTAATAAAAAAGAATGATTAATTGAGAACCACAATTTCTTAACAACATCAAGGATAAATATTAAAAATGAAGGGCTAGCAAAGTGCTGGAAATACAAGTACAAGGTTAAGAAATTTTTAAAACACGTTTACAACACCGACCTATCCAATTTAATATCCTCCCCAAATTCCTTCTTGTATTTATCCAAAACAAGAAGTGTTGGATGATCCGAAGCCAATCATTTGATAATCGAACATTCAATGAAAAAGCTTTAACATCTTGCAACTCCGAAAACACCAAACTTAAGGTATATACCACAATAGAGAAAACTTCAAGTTTTCTTCTTGTAAACCCAATTTATAATCCCCCAAGCCAACAAATCATCCAATGTGTTAACCTTTGAGTGATCAATGTCCCATCACCTTGCAGTTCCAAACAAGAATGATCAAAGAATTACACAAAGATCGAATAAGGCTATTCCGATTTCCGGTCATTTTAATACAGACAACAAAGTAGCGCATCAATAAAATACTACAGAAAAAAAGATTACATAAAGAGGGCAAACACTTAAGCTTTAATCTCTAAACTATAATGTTAACTTTGAGGGGATCACTTTCAATCAAATTGTTTCCGGATTAACCGTTCCAGAAACCATTAAAGCATTAACATAATTTCTAAAAGAAGAGACATTAAGAGACTGTTTGTTTGTTGCTTGATGAAACTATTCAGCGTTGAATACTAAATCATTCAGCATTTAACCTGCTTGATTACTGCCTCCGAATTAAGATTTTGCTAAATGAAACAGAAGAACGCTGCTGAATCATTCTACCTTGTAGTACATTTTGAATCATTAAGCACAAGTATTTTACCTTAATACTCATTCTTTCACATGTTGTCTTTTTAAACAATCATATCTTATAATATAATATATAACTATTAATGTTAAAATGGTAATTTAGATCATTCAGATTATTCATTTAGATGCTTTATCAAACAACATATCATATTCATATATAAATTCATTCGAAGCTTTTATATTATTCATACTAGACCAAATGTCCGTGTGATACACTGGTTGGTTTAAAAGATAATAAATATTAAACATTAATAAAAATGGATTAATGATAATAAAACATGAATAAAATGAGAATAAAAAAAAACGCTGTAAACAATGGTTAAAACATCGACGCTAGCGAGAAGGCAGACTTGAGGTAGAAACATGGTAACATGATACGAAGAGACGTGATTGTATTTCTTATATAGATAATCAATCATTATGTTTATAATTAAGGGTGATAAAGGTAAACGTTATTGGTTATAACCAAAAAAAGAATTATAATGATTATAAAATATTTTAGAATGATGAAACCAAGAATTTGGTTAAATATGATATTTGAAATATTATAAAGGGTAAATATGATATTTATAAATTAAGATAGACAAATACGATTTTATATGATTTAACAAGGCCTTATATGAAATTATCTCTAATAAATTAGACTCTAAAAAATAAAAATTAGTTTTTTTAATTTTTAAATAAATAAATAGTTAAGATCAATTTTTTTTAAATAAATAGTTAAGATCGATAAAATTAGGGTTAAAGCCATAAAATAACGGTCTACTTTCCCCATTTTTTCATTGTGGTACGTCATGTTTTTTTACACATTTGGCCAGTAAACTTATAAAAAAAGTGTTAATGTGCCCATTTTGGTGATTTTGACCTGCAATAGCAGGTCATCTTCTTCCCAAATTTCCTTCATTTCGAAAACAAACTTTGGAGCCAAAATTCTCCATGTACACTTAACGAAAATCAATGATTCTTGATTCTATGGAAAGGTAATCGAGTTATCTATCAATTAGTACAAAAAAAAGAACAAAAACGAGTTTAAAATGTGTCAATTTTTCGAAATACCGTAAGGGTGTCGAATAGGGTCATTATCGACTTTAATTAGCAATAATTTGGCCTACACTTGATGGTTTTTCATGAATTTGGTGTCCATTGAAAGGTAAAAGAATAATCTACGACAATCTATAAAAAGAATGATGTAAAATGATCAAGAATCAACCAAAAAACAAGTCTTTTTTTCTGCCCTGTTTTCGAACAAAAAACCCAAAAAAGTTGAGACTTTGAGCTCGAAATTCTCCCTCTATACTTGACGAAATTTCATGAATTTGGTGTCATTTGCAAGGTATAATGATAACTTAGATGATTCTACAAAAAAAATCACACAAAACGATCAAAAATCGACTCAAAAATCGCAAAAACGGGCTAAAAACGGGCTGGCAGGTTGCAGGTCACGAAATGGACACAATAACACGTTTTTATAAGTTTACTGGCCAAATGTGTAAAAAAAAACATGACATGTCATAATGAAAAAATCGAGAAAATAAACAGTTATTTTATGACTTTAACCAATAAAATTATTCCATACTTAATTATTGTGAGACTCCAAAACCATCTGAATACTTGATTGGTAAATGTGTTTAGAACAATCGTTCGACCTTTTGGTAAAAAATTCCAATAGCATTCCCGTGTGGCTCTGACCTTACCGCCTCTCTTCACGGTGGCCGGCGAAGCTTCACCGTCTCGAACTTCTCCAACGACGACCATGTAACTCTCTCAATTTGGGACTCTAAATTGTGTTTGTTTAACCAGTGAAATTCTTACTATGCTTTTTAAAGATTTTAAGTAGCTACTAGTTAGGGTTATTTTCTGAATAGGAACACTGTGGTTAGTCCTACTTCCGTCATGGGATACAGTTCCGATTATACCATCTCCGGCGACTGGCGAAGCATTCGAAGAGACTCTTGTTCCTTTCAATGCAACTTTTTTTTTTTTTTTTTTATCAACATCTGTCATTCATAATTTATCGAATTTGTCTTGATCTGGAGATAACACAACCAAATATTCAACATTATCGAACCTAATTCATGAATATCAATCTGTATTTAAGCAAGCATTTAACAAGAAAACCCCTGTACCTCGAGAGTGCATTTCAGTAGATAGTTAAGCCATGGAAAAGTTCCAATTGAACTCAAAATATAGGGACAGTAATTCGATGGCCTGTTAAGTGTTGCTTATCCATTGCTTGACTGTCTACTGCTGCTAGTGATTTTGGTAAATCAAATAGGATCTTTATGATCTTATGTACTCTATGCAATCTGTTTTGTTCCAAGCTATTAAGGTTCTTGCAGTCAGACTACGATTCCCTTCCTGTTGGTTTTCATATGCAATTTCTGTTAATTAAATGCTATGGAGATAATCACCGTTCTTGAAGATATATGTCACTGGGTACTTTAATAACACGCTATCTGTTTTCAAAATTGTCCCTATTGGTTGGAATCTTCTGTTTTCTGTGAATGTTCTTGCTTTCAAGTTTCAATGGCAGATATTAGGTTTTCAACCTGATCGTTGGCAACAATGGCCGTTTTTAAGAGAGGCGAAATGTAGTGAATGGAGAAAAAAGGTAATTAAGTAATTACGCATTTCAGATATTTCTTTATGTGAATCTGTTAGTTTTATATTGTTGGAAGAAAGTGGTAGAGAAACATAAGATATAATGATATATAGAGCAGTTGTAATGAGATAATTTGGAAAATTGAAGAATTTTCTTTGCTCATATCTCTCATGGTTTATAGGGGTCAAATAAGCTCCTTTTGAAAAGCATTTGAAATATTGCTTATTTCGAACTGTTAATTTTATTGGATTTCATACTTACATGATTCTTGTTGCGAAATTACAGCATGCTGCCATTCTCTTAGTTTTAGTAGTGGATTAATGTTTTGAGTGAACTGCAAAGCAACAATTGTACTTGTTAAATGCAAAAACAAAAATAAAAATAAAAAATACATAGATTATTCAATGAAGTTTGCATCTCTCCCCCTTTGGCCAATAGTTAACAATGCACAGACATTATCTTGCAATGAAGTGATGATATCGGTTATTGAATGCACCAAAAGGTGCCACCTTTATTTTCAGAAGTACAATGTATTTTATAGCACGTCTTTTGTTCGCTATTTACGCAATTTATCTTTATTATCTTGAGTCTTGACCTTAGGAATGGTCGATGCAGGACCCCATTGGTGGGTTACCCAGAAAAGATGCATCTTATGGCACAAATAGAAGTTTATAGGTTGTTAATGGGTTGTCATTAGGAAGATTTGATTTAGTTTCCTTTAAGTTTATTTTCTTTTCTTGTTTAGACCTAATACTGTATATAATTTGAGGTGATTACCTACCTCACAATGAAGTATACATAATAATAATAATATCATATATGTTGCTATATTGTACTAGAGCTGCTGCAAGTATCATTTTCTAAAATATTTGACTTGAGTTCTAGCTTGCATACATGATACATTGTCATAAAGCTGTTACATAAAGCTGCTCTTTTTTTTAGCAAGTTGTAAATCATTAACTTTAACTGGGACTGACCTGCATATGTCCAAATGGTGGCAGTGGCATTGGCCAATGGTGAATCTTACCTTCCGGAGTGGAAATTTGTGCTGCTTATTAACCATGCTACCATTCAAAATTTTGAGTGCTAAATTGTGAACCCAATTGTTAATCTGTTATGGTTGAAACTTAAATCGTTGTTTATTTGTTAAGTTTTGATTTGGATATATTTCAAAAGGGAAAAGTTCAATCGAGACCTTTCGTACGAGAACTGTTTGTAACACTCCTCGTTAATAGGGGTATTTTGGTCATTTATACATTTGCCCGACCGTAAATTGCGTCTTGGTAAGCCTCATTAGTTTGCGAGACTTGATTTTCCCAAAATACACCTCATTAATGAGCCATTAGTGAATCATTACTACCAGACTATCTACTGCTTTTAACCCATTTTTGCATAGGCTCGTGCACAAATTTACGTTCAATAATCCCAGTGGCTTTCACTTCGACACGTCTTCACACGTGATTGCTTAGAGCCCTTCTTCCATCAATAGGTACTCCCACGCCGTTGACCACATGCCCCAGCATAGCCTTTCCTGTGGGGACATCCACAATAGAGCCAGTGCACTTGAATTTTAATAAAGAGCTAAGATTGATTCTCGTATGAAAATCAGTTGTCATTTGAACCCTCTCCTGTGTTAAAAACACTAAACTTATGTATCAAAATTTGATTATTTTTAATTATTTTATATTTTGGTTATTATTTGTGCTGTTAGTGGAAAAAGGTTCTAGGTTCACATCTAGGACTGTAAACGAACAGAACGTTCATCACAGTACGTGAAATTGTTCGGGGGGAAGTTCGTTTATGTTCGTTTGTTTAATAAACGAACGAACATGAACAAGATTTTTTTGTTCATTTAAGTAAACGAACAAACATGAACAAAACTCTCTTTTTTTCATTTATGTTCTTCAACGTTCGGTTATCTGTTCGTTTAGGTTCTATATACATATATATATATATATACATATATATATATATACATATATATATATATATATACATATATATATATATACATATATATATATATACATATATATATATATATACATATATATATATATATATATACATATATATATATATATATATATGTGTGTATATATATATATATATATATATATATATATATATATATATATATATATTAAATGTGTGTGTGTGTGTGTTTATATAGTGTTTAATTGTGTTTAATAATGTTGGATTTGTATTATAGATTTATAGCGTGTGTTCCTTCTTTTATGTTTGTTTATCATTGAAGTGAACGAACAAAAGTGTACGCGAACTAACCAATCTTTTAATCAATTGAACTCAAATGCTTGTTAGTTTATTGTCCGTGTTCTTTTGTTTGTTCGGATAAAGTTAAACGAGTGAACACGAACACAGAAATGTGTCATTTATCAGTTCGTGTTAGTTTATTTGTTCAGCTAAAGTTAAACGAACAAACACGAACAAGCCCTGTTCGTATTCATTTGGTTCATTTACAGCCCTATTCACACCTAATGATTAACATTTTGCTCCAACTTGAGAACGTGTTCAAAATATATGGCATGCATCTTATTGAATGGATAGTATTAGGGCATTATAGGTTGTCCAGTGTGTTGTCTTTTGGATGATTTAATTTTATTTAGTTCCCTTGTTCAAGCTTAATTTTGTACGTATATATTTAGTTATATTCTTGGTGTAATAATATCCTATTTTTGTGATTATGATAAACACATTCCAATTACTTATTATCTTTATAAAAGACGAAAGAGAAGCAGCTGTGAGCCTAACCCGGCTTATGTTGACCGGTTAACCAAATTGATCCTCCCGCCATGGTTGCTTGCATGAGCTTTGTGCTCATCTTCTAATAGCATATTTTCTCCCTTTGCAGGTAACCCAGATTATGGATGAATGGATGCAAGCTAAGGGATCTTGGTTGGAGCAGAGTCCCTTGTTCAAAAGGACAATTGCATTATTTGATAGATGAACCATCAGCATTGAGCACATGCATTGTGGTTTGCAGTTGCAGTATGCACCCAGCTGTCGGATGGTCCCTTAGGTTGGGCTAGGGTCTGACCCAGATAGGGGTTGGTGGACCTCAGGGTCATATTTGTTGCTGGGGTGGGTGTGGTCTGGTAAGGGGCCCATGGGTTGGGTTAGTACTGTGGTGGTGGGGTGGGGGTGGGTATCTCAAGATCACATCTTTCTTTAAAGATTCTGCCATCAAATTAATTCTGCTTCAATAATGATACAAGAAGACTTAAAAAAAAAAGTACAATAACAGGGTGGAACTTATTTCAGATAATGAATTAATAAAAACAGTTATTATCTAGGGAATATATTACAATTTATACCTATACAAATAATTCCATAGGGTCTATAATCAACATCTAGTTTGTTTAATGATAAAAGTCAATGAAAAGATTATAATTATTCATGAAATTCCTCATGGTGGGTAGATGGATTGGGCAGTGCTTTTAAAGTTTTTCATGTACTATTTCTTTAAAAAAAATATTATTTTGTCTAAATATTTTATTATATTTTTCCAGGTGAAAAACACTGAAAAGTTTGAGGGGCAGGGCCATCTGTTTTCACTGCATTATTCCCAATTAGAGAAGCATGAGAGGTTCTGTTTAAAGCGCATTGTTTATTTGGTGTTGTCTAATCAAATTGTACCACCACAGTAATGGTGGAATTTATCATTTCTTCTGTGATAAATGAAGGTAATTCCTTTTTTTTACCCTCTCAAGAATTGTTATCACTTATCTTCATTCATAATGACACTTTGTGTCACTTTTAGTTGACTTTTTCAATTTATTTGACTGAAAATATGCGAAACATGTTGATTGAAATATTAGTCAAAATCGAATGAGGCTATTGTGTGAGAGAATATACACTAGCTTTACATTTCAAATAATGAATAGGTTAAACATGTTTATTATTTATATACCGACAAAGATAAAGGTAATACATAAATTTAAAGTATTTTAGTTAACTGAGCTTAGACACCCGTATATCTTTCTCTTCACTAAAAGATATTTCCCCGCCAAAGTGGGTTTTGTGAGGAAATCGAGCTATGCTCATACACGATCTAATTATTCTGAGATCGCTTATACACCACCATGTGTGAGCTTTAAGTCGAGTTTGTTTCACCATAATATGAAGGAATGTAATGGAATTGAAATCAAATTACGTTGTATATTGCATTTGGTAACATTATTTGAAAAGGAATTAAATTCTTTGAAGTATTATTATTCCCTTAAGTAGAGGAATGTCATTCCATAACTAACATGGATGAAATGAAAATCATTTTTATTTCTTTGCATTACGGTGAAACAAACGGAACGTTAGAATCTAGAGAGCTTTTTTTTAATAAATGTTTTGCATGTTTTAGTTACTATTTATCACGCTCAACAGCTTTAACAATGTCGACCACTAAAGTTTTAGTGTTGTAACTTGATTAGGAAATATAAAACGTGATTAAATGTATGGTATTTTGTTTCTACATTTTCATGTTGGCACTTTGTTGAGCATTTGAATGTGGTCTTTTATCCATGTGAAATTATTTGTTTTTTATGTTTTTATATTCTTTTGTTTAGTGAACGTTGCAGGAATTGTGTAAGAGACTACAAAAGATTATAAAGAGACTACAAAAGATTATAAAGATTTGAACATATGGTTTTTAAAAGGGTTAGAGTTGCTATATTGGAGTAACGTTTTCTTAATGTTTTATTATGACATGTCAACTTTTTTTACACACAGGGGTGGTTCTAAAAAAAAGTGTCATTATCTCGGTTTATTTTAAGGGTCAATTTCATATATATTCCCCTATTAAATTATAAAATATTTTATATACGCAAAACATACTTTAAGATCATTGTTTTTATGCATCAAAAACTCATGTTTTGGGTATATAAGATATTTTGCAAGTTAAGTGATAATTTTTTTAACTTGCAACTTGTTCAGTAGGTTAACGAAAACAAAGAATCCATTCAATCGACTTTTTGCTCTATTCTTTGATTGTTTTGGCTCATTTTTATTATAGATACTTATAGATAATCCGTTAAACTTTCAAAAGACACAAAATTCTTGCACCAAGTATAGGCAAGAAATTGTTAATTATAGTTGGGTATGTCACAAACTGAACCGTTTAACACCTTTTTACGGTTTTTTATTGTTTGACTAATTTTAAACTTGTTTTTGTCGTTTGTTTTATATTAGTTTATAGATAACTCGATTATCTTTTCGTAGGTTCAAGAATCATAACTTTTCTTATTCTTGAAGAATGTTAAGTTCAAAGTGTCCAAAATTTACTGCAAGTAATCAAAGACCAAGTTAGTAAAAACGATTTTTTTTGCTTAATTTTTGATCGTTTTTCCTAATTCCTTTTATAGACTATTGTAAATAGTTCTTTTTATATTTTAAAAGCCACCAAGTGTAAGAATTGTCATCAAGTGTAGGCCGGGAAACATCAATTAAAGTCGGATATGTCCTAAACCAAACTAATTTAGCACATTTACTGTTTACTGATGATCCGAATCATTTTAAAACTTATTTTTATCATTCGTTTTTCATTAGTTTATAAATAACTTGATTACCTTTTTATAGACTCAAGGATCATCATTACTTTTCATTAAATATTCATGAAGAAAGTAAAGTTCAATGTCTCCATTTCGTGAGTGTTAGGGGTGAAGAAGAGGG
Source organism: Pulicaria dysenterica (assembly GCA_947179395.2). Classification (NCBI taxonomy): domain Eukaryota; kingdom Viridiplantae; phylum Streptophyta; class Magnoliopsida; order Asterales; family Asteraceae; genus Pulicaria; species Pulicaria dysenterica. Next base: position 3,330,015 of record OX359289.1, on the reverse strand, counting down.
AGGGGAGATGACCTGATATAGCATATAATATCAACAAATAGGCATAATAACATGTTTTTTTGTGTGTATTTATTGGCTTTATGTGTAAAAAAAATTGAGAGACCATAGTAAAACATTGAGAAACATTACTGCTATTTTGTAGTTTTTAACCCCTTTTAGTAACTCAAGCTCTTATTTTAACATAATATAATGTTAATTATTTGTGCGTAATCTTGTATTTCGAAGCTTCATCTATTTTTTAATTAAAAGTCTTAACACTAATCTTCAGGTTTTGGCATCTTGCTCTAGTCTTAGCTTCAGTTTCAACTAGTTTTGAATTTAACTTCAAACCATACATTCTAGGCTTTGTAGAAAAACCTTATCGACTCGGGAAATCATGACAATAACATTAAAGATGCTTAGTATTTTTAAACTATACTGCAACCATTTATTTTTACATTAATTTAGTGTAATAAAGTATTTGTTTTTCCTATTACCAAACAATTCACATAGTGCTTAGTATTTGGGCGTGATCGATGCTAACCACGGTGTGGACGAGATAGGCAGCCAGACCGGCCACTACCATGTGACGGTGGCTTGACGTGGAGGGGAGGATGTGAAGGAGGCGGAGTGGTGTAATATTTTTTTCTTTTTCTTTTTTGTTTATAATTTTTGATTGATTAGACGAGAGTAATGAGAAATGATCATATCAGGATTAAGTGATATAGATAAAAAACTGAGATAACTACATATGGTGTGTAGTGATCACTTCTTATGCTCTAATATAATCTCATTGAAGTTGTAAAGCTATATTTTTGTTTGCTTCACGGGTTGAAATTTTCCTTCTTTAGATATTCTAAACACCCTGGGAAACCTACGTATGAGTAGCAAATCTAGTTTCACTTTTTTTTTTTAACTATAAGAATCTTAAGTTCAAATTTTATTTGTGTTGGTATCTTGTTATATATCATTTTAGTTTTTTCAAAAACTAAAGCGTGTCATGTACTCGTGTTAATATAAAAGGAGGTGATTCTTACGTAAAAAAGTAACTATACATAACTTTATACATCGTCATCATGTATCATCTTATCTTATCTTACTACTATATAATGCATTTATGTTTCTCTCTTCTTAAATTATTAAGATTACTTAAATTTAAGAAGTTCAAACAATTATGCACAATGTACAACCTTTAAATTATTAAGACTACTTTAATCCTCACCTTTCTTTTTATCTTAATTAATCTCATCCACTCAATATTTAACTATTTTACTCTCCTATTTTACTTTTTACTTTTTATTTATTTAAAACATACTCTTCCACTAACACACTCTCTCACACAAACACAATTATCCACTCACATCAACATAAATTTTAAAATCTTATTAACTTCTTTCTCCTTATTTAATTAATATAAATCTTTTTTCGTATTTCAATGTTTTTTAGAATTTTTTTTAAAATATTAATAAAATAGTCAACACAAATATAAGAAAAACGCGAACATGTTACTTAAAACTTTTTCATGATATTGAATCGCACAAATAATATATCATTATATTCTTGCTTTTCAATATATATATCATTATATTCTTGAAAAAAACATGTTGCAAAACAAAAACTATTACCGCTGCAGCATTGCACGGGTACACTGCTAGTGTACATTAACTGCTTGTACGTACCTAGTTTTGTATGACTAAAAACTGTTATTTAAGAATCACTTTTCAATATTAATCTATCGACTTATAGTTCAAAACGAACATTAGAAAACTAGTTAAACGAAACGTGAAATGTAGAATTGTTGTTAATAAAATCAGTCTTTTTAAAATAATTTCAATTAATCAATTCCAAAATACTATTAATATATGTTGTCAACTTTGATTGGCCGGCTGTTATGTATTAACTCATAATAGAAGTCATTTTCATTGCTGTATTCAATTTAATTATTATAATTAAGATGATATTTAGGTTTTGGTTATTTTTTAATCAATCGGTCTTGTTTGAAGGCCAGAAAGTGAAAGAGCTGCTTGCGCGAGTGTTTATTATAAAATGTAATATTATTATTTTAAAATATAATATATTATTTTCTTCGATTTATTATTATTTTAATTGATAAGCAAGACCTGTAAATTGGTTGAATAAGAATATAAAGCATGTGAAAATATAACAAATTATGTAAAAATTATTATTGTATGTAATTAACTTTAGTTTGTATAAAAAACATAAGTAACTTTCTTAGTTGAATTTGTTAAAGGAAGAAGAAAATAAGCAGATTTGGAATCATTTACCATCGTCCAAGAAGAATTCATGGCTCGTGGAACTTAATTTCGTGTGCAAATCTCATGAAGAATTGAAGGCTCGTGGTTTTAAGGATCGTTCATCATTTTTAATGAAAAGTACTTAGTTGTTCAATTTGTTCATTTTGTCTTCGCAGTCCTAATTTAGGTTATTTGAATTTGTTCAGGTTCATGTTCATTAGCAATCGATTTGGAGATTTACCTCGTTGGTCAATGAATGTAAAATTTCGAAGGATATTGATTTCAAGTAAGGTTCATTTGTTTAGGTTCATCTACAATCATCATATGTCAATTTCATTAATGGTTCATTTGTTTAGGTGAGATTTGGTCAACTTGTTTAGATTCAGAGACTTACCCCAATCGACTCATTTGTATGTCGATTATGTGTTATATTTAAAGGGTTCATAATGTTCATATGTAATATGCTGATTTATGTTTACAGATTCTTGTTTTGATTTCGTTTAGATTTTCAAGTCGACCTGCTCAGATTTTTTGCGATTTAGGTAATCAATTACATACAATGATACATTTTAAAAAGTTTTTTATAGTTTTAGATACAAAATGAAGTTTATTACATACAATAATACTTTTAACAAAAGCTTATTATAATTTTACATAAATTAACCATAAAATACAACTACGTCAATTGTCACATAATATTATTGCTATTAATAAATTAGAAAGTATTGTTAACGTGAAATATAGAAAAGGTTAGATAGTGGAATATATGGTTTAAAAATAAATAATAACAATAATATTGACAAATATGTCGTGCTCAAGAACGGCTGAATAATTCACTTAGCTTCATTAATTAATATCTAATTAATAATGCTTATCTGCTTTCTTTATAGTTAAAAATAAATCCATTTATATTTGCAATAAAGTTGTTCCTTATTTTACACATATATATTTTAAATCTTTAATATATATTAAAGATTAAAGATAAAGGGTTATGATATTATCATTTTATTTCTAAATTTTTTTCATTAATCATTCATTTTATTTTTTTAAATGGTTTACGAATCACTTATTTTCTTAAATATTATTTTTAGTAATTTAGTTTGTTAACAGATAAAACATTCAATCAAATAATTTAGTACATACGTCTACCTATGTACATGGTTATATATGTAAACACGTATACCAGTTGGATAAAATTAAAACCTTCAATTTTGATTATAATATGGCTCTACAAAAGATTTGATGATGATATCATGTATGAATTTTCGATTTCTAATAGATTTACACTTCTTTTCGATATTTTATATCGCTATATATACTTTACAATTGTTTTACTATATAAGTTGGTGCTCTTAAACAATATAAACATTTAAATTTTATTTAATTATTTTTAACATTTATGCATGTGGTGTTAAATTGATTATAATTAAAACTAAAACTGTACCAATTGTCCTATCAATGGTATGTGAATAGTGTATGCATCTTTTAGTTCATGGGTTCACATTCAACGTATGAATTTTATGTTTTTTTTCTTTCCATTTATAGTTTCATAGCACATTATAAGTGATGAAAAGGTCATAATGTCTCTTTCAGAATAACCACTTTTACAAGATCAACATCGTACACAAAGGTAGATCACTACGAAAGTTGGTTATCATCTTCTTCGATCCTTAGCAAGAATCGGGATATGGACATGATAGGACCTCATCGAACGGGACTTGACACCTAACTTTATGATCAAAGAAAATACTAAAACATATCCACTAATACGAGTTTGACACTTTAAAAGGATGATAGCTACATGTATTTATCGGCAATATCAAATATATAAATAAACTTAAAACGATATATATATTGATACCGGTTTAATTATGATATCGATTTAAACCACTGTCATCACGGAGCTTGTCGCATCCTCAAGGGTTTAGCTCTATAGGTAAGTTGAGTTTCCATATTCTCTCAAAAGACTATATACCACTCACCGAACCCTAGAATTTTTCTTACAAAACTTCAAAGCTATGGAATTGCTCATTCGGGATAGGGCAAACGTACAATTGTGTGTAGAGGAATAATCACTAGGTTGTTCACTTTGGAGTAGCATAAAGAAACATGTATGTACATTATTTTGGAAGTCCATATATAATAGTCTTATGCCGAAAGAGAAAGTGCACAAGCGAATGCTCGAAAACTTGATAAACAATCTATGCATAACCTGAGCACATCAAGAGAACACTAGATATAAATGTGGAAAGCATGTCAGTTATAGAGATGGTGGAGGCAAATAAAAGGGGAATTTGATGTACAAAATTCCTAAAAGCTCGGCATCAATCAACTAGAGGCTAAATTAATCAATGTTTTAAAACCCGGGTTTTTAGTTGACCCGGTCTTCTTACCTAGTCACGGGCAACCAGGTTTCCAGAATTTTAAAAATTTTAAAATATATATGCATATGTGTGTATATATATATGTATGTATGTATGTATGTATGTAAACTTGGAAACAATTACTAATTTGTTAAAAAACTAAATAATCTATCAATCATAAAAGGAAATATCTATGAAGAGGGTCACATGAACTCAATGGGGGGTTTCTGATCGAAGGACAATCACATGTCATAGATGAACTGTCGTCTCACGCCGGTCGGAGATGACAAGGACAGGGAGTCACCGTCAACTATCGACAGGGGTTCACAGCTTATTTTTAGGGTTTCTGTCAAGTGAGGGTTTCAAAGTGTCGACTACCGAAGTGACTAAATCGCTGAACTATTATGTTTTAAAAAAAAATATTAAAATGAAAAATATAAAAAACGGGTCAACCCGGGTGGTTCATCCATAAACCCGTGAGGGTCAATGCGGGACATAATGACCAAAAACCCGGTGTACAGATCAGGTCTCCTCACCAAGTCAACACGTCGCGACCGCCGGGTGATCAACCTAGGTTTCTAGAAAATTAAAATTAATAGCCTCGCATAATGTATCTCGTCCTTACACACATAGCATAATAAGAACCATTAGATACACCATGAGTGGCTGAAGTTGTAGCCACTAGCTAGTGGGAAATCAATAATGTCTTAATTTCATATGACGGCCAAATCAAATATCTAGTCAATGCTACTTTTGTTACATGAGAAACCTTGAACTTCCGACTAAATATGAACTAATTATTGTGCCTCTTACAATGATGTGGAACTTAATAGTGTACCATCCCCATTCCATTCGGAGGATCGATTTAAGTATATTACTGTCAGTCATAGTGGCTACGTACGTAATAATAATCTGAAACCCTCAAAGTGGATATGAATGTGGGGAAGGTCGATCATTTGTTAGTCTCTTTCTTACACATATCTCACACTCAACTCCTAAACTTAGTCATTCTGGATCCCACTGATCAACCAATATTATACTTCCACTAGCTTGGTGTATATTACAATTATATAAAGCTTTGTTGATAAAAAAATCCTCCTTTTGCTAAGATGCTCTTGAATCTTCTTTATAGTAATAATATTATTAAAAGAATTATATATGTAGTGATCAACATACTAGATTGTGACGGAGATGACATGATATATAATGGAATAGAGAAGGAACATATATATATATATATATATATATATATATATATATATATATATATATATATATATATATATATATATATACAATGTCACAACTTTCAATTGTACAATCATGTTACTCTATTCTTTACGTTGATCAACGACTTACAAAAGCTTTCTAATACCCTTCACAACAAGCTAGAGAATATTATTATAGCATGCAATCGTGTAATGCCAAATTTGTACCTTCAAACATGACAGGTTCCTTTGTATTTGCTTCCCGTTACTGCCTTTGCATTATTATTCTAAGTAATTAGTGTGGACCATGCATATATATGAAATCTAATACGCTCATGGATATATCGAAATCTACTTGAATTATGTGTTACAAACAAATTAATGGAAGATTTATATATCCATGTCAATGAACTGTTATTTTTGGATTGTGATAAACTTGACTAGTGATCCACAAACATATGCATGACTTCTAATTTCTTTTGACTAGAGAACAAGCTAGTTGTTAAAAGGTTTTCGATATCAAAAAAGTAATTAAACTACTAATTAATAGCATGCATTTTACTTTTTTAATGTTTTATTTTAGTAAGGTGTGCACTACAAGGAAAATCGCTTTCAGGGAGGACAAATGTCCTCGCGAAAGGTGGGAAAGTCCTCGCAGAAAGTCTATTGCGAGGACACTTCGTCGCCAAAAAGTCGTCGCGGAAAGTCCGTGCCGGATCGAAAACTTTCGGCGAGGACATATGTCGTCGCGAAAAGTTAGCGAGGACGTTGTCGTCGCAAAAAACTGAATATTAAAAATAAAGCGAAATTAATATAATTACTTTTCGCGAGGACAAAGTCCTCCCAGAAAGTTATTTCCATTATTTTATTTTATTTTTTAAAAGTTTTAGCCACGAAATTGTCCTCGCGGAAAGTAATTTTATATATTTTTTTAATTTCTGATGGAGGTTTTGGTGACGACAATGTCCTCGCGGAATGTTTTTTTTTATTTTTCTATTTTTAATTACCTGCAGTTTTTATAATAAATTTAAAAGACTGCAACATTTTAAATACCTGTTTTCAGAAGATAAGCTACTTAAATATATTACACCAATATATAATTATCAATAAATATTTTTTACAAACTAGTTTAATGTAATTGATTAACACAATATAACTACTCATCATCCGACTCTTCCTCATCCCCCAACTCTTCCTCATCCATGTCGTTACCGTCATCGTCTTCTGTATTCGTCACTGGAGACGATAACGGTTGAAAGTCAGGAATTGGAATCCCAGCTTGTTTTAGTGCATCAAATACGATTCCAAAATTTGCATTACTCATAGCATTTTATTGACGCAACATTTCATCCACCTCGGCTTATGTATAAACTCTTTCTTTTGGTGGTTGGTAGGTTGGAATATATGCAGCAGCGGGTAGTTTTCTGCCTCGTCCACGGTTATGTCCACGACGTTCCCCTAATACTTGCGAAAGTATTTGTTCGTCTGTTAAGGGATTTGAACTCCCGGCTTGACTTTACCGCAGTTGCTCCATTTGTTGCTGTGTAATTAAGAAAGTTCAAATTGTTATAATTAATAACGTGTTATATAAAATATAAAATTTCGACAGCGTAACAACTGTAATATGAATAATCCATAAATTTACCTGTGTGAAAAATTCACATATGATATTTATTCAACTTCCCAAATAAACATAACAGTCAACAAAATCTATAAATGACTACAAACTTAGTAGTAAAACTTCAACATATCAAGATTGTAGAATTAAATACAATATAATCATAAAAAGTCGTTCACCAAGATCTTAATACATACACAAACACAAACACACACACAAGTAAACTAAAGATAGATGCTTACGTGATCACTTTGAGCAATCGGGTTAACCTATTCATTGTTTCGACGATGCATTTGGAAATTGACCCGTGACAGGATCTCGCTGTAAACACGTGAAAAAAAATAAAAAACAAATTAAAACAAATTGATCACAATACAACTAAAAAGTTATTAAAACTAATAGTTAAATATAAAGCGAATTACCGCCTTATGACGATATTGAGCATAAGACTGAGAACCATGCAAACTTGGGTACTTTTGTTTATTCCTATTTACTTTATTTCCGTAACATTAATATTAAAAAAATTAATAACCACTTTTAGAGAGGACATAGTCCTCGCCGAAAGTACTTAAAAAATTCATTTTCGTGGGTTATGTACCGCTTAACTTTATCAATATTAAAGAAAATAAAAAATAAATTGATTTTCACTTTTAGCGAGGACATGTCCTCGCAGAAAGTCATTAATTGTCAGTTTAGTTCTCCGATGTCAAAAAGGTAAAGTCGTTTGTCGTGTAGTACCTTTTAGCGAGGACATATGTCCTCGCGAAAAACCTGCATGTTTAAATCTCATTTTTGTTGTAGTGTTAGCAATGATTATGAGAAAGAGAATTTATGTTGCCAGTGGTTAGTCATTATGGCAAAAAAGAGTTCGTTTTTGTTAACTCGGAAGAAAAAAAAGGACGAGGTTATAAAATAAGTAAACCCTAAAACACATCAGTCTCCGACACATTATGCCGACACTATAGCAACAATACTACTGCTGCAAGTGACGGTTGCTAGTTGGTTTAGGTCAGAATCTACAAACTAAGAGGACGTTGTGGCGCATGTTGTGTAAAAAAGGCAAAAACGGCATATAGATATGACGAAAAACAATGGTTGTTGCCGAACACTATGTGTGGGGAGGTTGGATATCGTCGAAATTTGCAGTCTTAAAGGATTTTTCATGTATATCAAGATATATAGGGTGGTGTCCCTTGATTCTATGTTGAAAGAAGGTATTTAATTAAGAGGGAGAAAACTTAGAAGAGAGAGAGAGACAACTTGTGTGACGGAAAAGAAATACTTAAAAAGTAAGTTGACGGCTATATATGATACAAAGTAGATTAATATGTATATAATTTTTCATGAATCATTCAATAACATTAGGTCATGAGGGGGAAGGTTCATTTGAGAACCAATGTTAGTGCGAGAACTGCCAGAACCAATTTTAGTCATTGATTTAGTAAGTGGAATTCATGGATGGAGAGTGTGATGGGATCAAGTGTGATAGAGTGCATGTGAGGAATTCATGGGTGAATGATGACACTAAAAGAAGAGGAATTGGACGGCTCAGATTGGTTCTCGCATTAACAATGGTTCTCAAATGAACTTTTGTCAGATCATGAGTATAGTCTTTTGCAACCCAAATCAATCCAAATGTCAAATCAAGTGGCACATCAACTTTTACTTTTTTCTTCCCAATCCAAATTAACCCAAAACCTAAGTAGCACTCAACCCCAACAACCAAATTATTTCTCTCTCTCCTTACTCTCTCTACAAAACCAATATATATATATAGGAAAAAGTTCATGCGAGAACCATTCTTAGTGCGAGAACCAATCTGAGTCGTCCAATTCCTCCTCTTTCAATGTCATTGCCCACCCATGAATTCCTCACATGCACCCTGCCACACTCTATCCCTCCATGCTCACCATCCATGGAACTTCCCATATCCAAGGAACGGCTGAGATTGGTTCTCGCGGTTCTCGCACTAACAACGGTTCTCGAATGAACCTCCCCCTATATATATATAAAGAAAAATTGAAAAGGATACGGGTTTACTTGGTTTCATCAACCCTAAATGGAGGAAAGGGGGGAGGAGGGGACTCGAAACCCTTGTAGGGGTGTTCCCGTGCAAATTAAAGCAACCCGAAAGCTATACGTCTGGTCTTAGATCATGAATATAAATGAACAAGGGAAACTAGTATTACTAGGGTGAGCATAACCCACTACAACGGTAGAATGTAGATTTATATACTTTCTCATTAAACATTAATTATATGAATATATATACACAAGGGAACCTACGGTTACTAGGGTGAGCTAAAGCCGCTACAAGTATTAACATCTAATGGGATAATTAAGCATATACTATATATACAACATACACTAGCTAACAAGTATGTTGTGTTGTAATACGTGTTTGTACCATTTGTAGTATTTGTTAGAATGTACTAACAATATACTACTAGCGACTTATTTAGTGTGATTTAATAAAACTCATCTAGTTAATTGATAGCGAACTTAGGCAACAAAATGAAGGGTCAGACACATAGCGATATCAAGTTAATTAATCGGGATATAATAATAAAACATATAATTACTAAAAGTACTGTTGGTTAACTTTAGGCGATTTATAAGGTCTAGAAACCATGAATGCAAATTTATGTCAAGAATTACATCATATATATATTTGCATTAATAGTGGAGCTAAGATTCTAATATAGATGAGTCTAACTTTATTATAAGACATTAATAAAAAAGTTTTATCTTTAATAGATAAATAATGCAAGTTGATTTGAATTGAAGAAACTTACATGTTATAATACCGCTTAAGGTTTACCAAAATTGATCTCCAAACTTTTTTAATGTTCACTTATTCGTTTTGTTATGGATTAACTAGCTAATTATAGAATATTAGGTTAGAATCCTCTCATATTTGGATCAAACATGATTTATCATGTTTTCTTATAAATATGAGACCGTGTCACTCAATTTAGTCAGGAATGGGTCTTCTTTATAGAATCCACTCTCATATTTGTAAGAGAACATAATAGATAATGTTTAACAAAAAATAAGACGATCCTAACTCTAAAATATTAATTGAAACTAAAGCTCGGATGTTCTCTATATATACAATAAAATAAACAATGATAAAATAAATTATACCTTGCATTTCTAGGTGGAATCGAAGATCTCGAACTAAGGATCCTAAGTTTTCCTCAACTAATTTTGATATATATATTTAAAATGGCTTTTTGCAGCAACCAAAGGATGCACACACAACAGTTATAAACGGTGAAGAAAATATTATGTATAATGGGGGTGGAGACAGATATAAATAATACAATGACGGGTAGGGCGCCGGCGACCAGTAGATCGGAAAAAAAATAGGATACCGGATCGAGTTCTAGGTTAGGCTCGATACCATGTTAAGTATTGTGGAAACCCGTTAAGGGCGTATTGCATTCAACTCACAGATATAAATAATACAATAGTTTACATCAAAGACCCTACACTATACATTAATATAAATTAAATACTATTATTTAACAAGAAACGCTTTTATCTTTTTGGTTTGTAATATTGGGTTATACATTTATTACGAAGGGACTTGATTAATAATTTATAGACTTGGGCTAGCAGTAGTATATATGAAAATTTAGCTAATTCAGGAGGGTAGAGGGGCTAACATCCTTCGAAGCTATCTGTCTCCACCCCCATTATACATAATATTTTCTTCACCATTTATATCCAACTTCACTTGTTAATTTTCATAATTATGTTGTTATTTTAAGCATAAATATAGCATAGCTACTTGAAATGATATATTTTTCTATTAAGATACGTATGTACCAAATAATTTAATAAGATATACTTGACAATTTATTACTCGAAACAAATATATACATACCACATTTTCAAAATAGATTCTGATGAATTTAGTTATTGTATGAAATTTGTTATAATATTCCCTCTTCTCACTATTACTACCCATGTATATTCACCGAATCACTGTCGTCTGTCGAGATATAACACAGTAGTATATTCGTAGATATATAATGTATTTACATCTAAACTACTTTTGACCAAATTAAAGTAATCAAAAGAATCCCATGAACCATACACATTATTACCATATTAGAGGTATCAAACCATATCAATCCAATTACTTCATTTTGTATTGATAATATATAATAGGCAACAGGAATTTAAGTTTTATATAATTGCATTTTAAATTACAGCAGTACGATTATCGTAATTTGCAAGGAACTAAAAGTACTAAATAAGTACAGAATTCAATTGTTTAACCACAATACTTGTAAATTAAAAAATATCAAAAAAATAATAAAAATAAGGTGAGTAGTCTTCAAGAAAACTTTTAGGCAAAATTGTGCATTTGTTAACGAGAAAAGAATCTATACACATGACAATTCTCCCGAGAATGATCATGTTTTAGTTGTAATTAAAAATTCTTTAATTTTTCACTAATTATAAATCTTTTTTTTCAAGATACACGTAATATGTCACATGCATCCTTTGGTAGAGTAAATAGTTCAAACGAGTCATCATAATCAAAGCCCTCTTATTAGTTGTATCATTGGATCTTGTAATTGTCTATCTTTATTTCTAATTATGTTTATATTTTTATGTTTCTAAAGACTTGTTTAGTGCCTATTATGGTGTGACCATTAGGTAGTGGAACAAATTTCAAATCTCTTTATTAGTAGGATAAGTTGTCAAAAAAGATATTATATACATTAAAATTTGTTAATAAGATTGACGAGTAAATATTTATGTCGTAAAAGAATTATGAATCTTAAAAAAAATTGAAAATTTCAGTTTTAGTTTTGTATAAAAGGAGTTTGTAAATTTTCAATTGTTATTATAAAGAGTATTATAAGATGTCAAAAAATTAAAATTATCGTGTCAAAATTACTTTTATATTAAAAATTGAAAATAAATATACATATTACATCTATTAACAAATTTTAATAAACATATTATTTTTCTAGATAATTTGTTTTTGGTTAATTTTCATACTTTGATTGTTCTTTTACATTCCTTGTGTCAATAATAAACACAATGAGTTTATATTATAACTTATGAGTTTGTGTTTAATATAGGTCACCTTCTACAGGATGATCTATATGTGACTTCATTTACATTGACAAGTGAGGCTTTTTTTAATAAATAAATTGTTAAGAAAATTAATAGGTTTCACTGTTGAATGTATATTTTTAGAAATATTTCTTCATGTGTTTAAGGGTTGAATTTTCTTAGATTAGAGGGTGAATGGAGGGTGTGGTATTTTGTTTATTTAACTTAAGTTTTATTTCATTGATATATCTTTGTAAAGTTTACATTGCATATTCACAACTTTAATACGTATCATTTGTAAAATTTACATTGCATATTCTTATCAAACAACTTTAGAACGTATCATTTGTAAAATTTACATTACATACAATCAACTTTATATTTTAAAAACAAGACAAGAAACTTTTATAATAATTACATTGTATACAAGTGATTTGTTATAACATGTCACTTGGAGCACCCGCAAAAAGCCAAGATGAGGCAATTTACTTGTTATAGCCATCGCGGCCTCTCGTTGAATGCATGTTATAGCTTGGCTCATTGTGGTGGTAATTGTTAGGTTTTTATGGTGCAAAACATTAATTGAACATACACAACTAAATAACTTGTAATGCTAACCAGATTTACAATACAACACGAACAATGTTGCTAAACCCCATGAAAAAGCACCGATTGCTTTAAACCTCGAACTTGATTTGTATGTGTGTATGTTCATCGGGTTTGCAAAAACCCTAAACCTTAAGGGTTTTTGCTTCTTTGCGCCGGCCGAACAAAAGGGGGAGAGAGAGACTTGTTTTAATTTTTCTTATAAGTAGTGATTGTATCCAAATTTGTTCTATTCAAACCTTGTAACAAATTTGGATAAAGTTTACTTTCCTGTTAAGATTAAACTATATCTTAATTTAGCTTAACTTTTAAGAACTCTAATGTTTAAATGAGTTTATACATGAATAATTAATAACTAAAGTTACGGGGCTAGCGGCCCAAATATTATTAAAGTTGCCGACATGATTATCAGAGACCAATGGTACATAATAAACCTTCAAAATGACGGTGTGAATACGGAAGCAACAACTCAAGTCATTTAATTAAAGAGATATATAGTTCGCAGATATCGAGCACTAGAGAACTATATGATAGAGGTACCTACCATAATCTTTGGAGTGATCTAGTCAGGCACGTTTGACAACTTCCGATTCACAACCAAATTGATTAGGTTTTAAAATAATTAATCTAGTTTTATTGTATTTTAGTTATTTTAATTGAATTTTCAGATTTTTGTAGTATTTTAATTTTTAACGAGTTTTAGTTAATTTGTTCATTTCAGTTAATTATATTAAATATTAATCTAGTGTTTATTTATTAAATATTAAGTATTTTTAATAGAAAAGTGAAAAAAGAAATTGATGCTGACATGACGGTTAGTGATTACAGTTATGCTAATTATAACTGTGCCTGGTTAGTTATGTCTTAGTTATGTTTACGTGACGGCTAGTGATGACACTGTTAATAGTTATCATCACTAAAGCTCTTAATTGCATCAACCGGTTACCTTTTTTTTTGTCTTATTGGAAATTCAAATATGAAAAAACCTTTTATAAAGATTTAAAAACACAAGTAGATAAAAACATTTTCAAGGTTTTTCATTTTCTACAAACAATACCTTCATAACCGGTGACCTACCATTACCGATCTTCTACCACCATTGCCTTCAAATCACCATCTTCCACCACCTTTACCTTCAACTTACCTCTACCGCCTTCTTGGGGACGCCCTGGGATGAACATCATGGTGAAAGGGAGAGTAAGATGAAGCTCTACAACCACCATCTTCAAACCACCATCACCACTGCCGATATCTACCACAACCATGGTCATATCCTTTAAACACAATCACTCTTCCCATATTTTTTAATTTTTCAATATGAAAATGCAAATTTGTTTGCATTTTGGGTTGCATTGTAGTGTTGTGTAGGACTTTGTATTTTGGGTTTGAATATGTAATTTGTATTTTGTGCTGAATTTTCATTAAATCAAATTGGGTTTGCATTTTGGAAGCATCTGCATGATCTGCATTTTCATATTTTGCATTTTTGATTTTTTGCATTTTGCATTTTGGAATAAACCCAGTTCAGAATGCAAACTTTGCATTTTCAAAAAGAAAATGTTTGAGAAATATATCAAAACTGAATCTAATTATATAATTTTTTTGCTAAAATTCTTAAAAACGAATGAGTTACGATCATTTAAAGTTGAATGGGGTTTTCTTTTATAAAAAAGGTGGTGGCTGGAGGATAGAGTGCGCTTGAGGTGTTTTTTTTAATTTCTAGTTTTGCCCCTAATCAATATGCTACGTGTTTTCACTAGAATGCTTCTTTAAATTATATGTTTAAGAGAGGTTCTATATATACCTTACCCTATATATATATGATCAATAAAGCGCATATGCTTAAACAAAGCACTTAAAGACCAAATCTAAACCATTAGATTTATCAACTCAATAGTCAAGATCTAATAATGACATTATTGTAATTAAGTAAAATATTATAAGATTTAATTATAGCAGTAAAGGTATTATGAGTGTTGGTGCATACATAGTCATACATGTAAAAGTGCACTCTTTGTTTTGATGATGATGAAAATATTAACATGTGATACTATTGCTTATCAAAATTATTCATATGTTCATATCTATATTCTTCAATGCTAACAAACCTCAAATTGATGATTAAGTGAAGATCAAACAAGTGAAGACTTTAAATCAACAAGAAATGAAGATAACAAGATCAAAAGAAAAAGTCAACCACTCACGGTCTACCCCACGGTCGACCGTGAGTCAACCGTCGCTGAAAAATCGGCTCGCTTGAAGTCAACGGATCTCGTACTCGACAATTGAAGATGTCATCTTAAAAGGCGTTGTCGTAGATATCCTACAAGAAAACGTTCATCTTATATATGTTCACAAAATAAATGATTGAACATGTTTAAGTTTTTATAAAATAATCTTTATAAAAACTTTTATAAAAATTGATAATTTTTTTATAAAATTCACAAGCTTGGTTGAATTAATACAAGACTTCTTATTTTGGCAAATCCCAAACATAATACATCTTTGAAACAATACAACACCATATTTAGCAAAGAAATCTCTCAAAGAAGAAAAATTCCAACATGCTTTTTGTATTGGTTTTCAAAGTTCCATTTTTGTGTTAAAATTCAAACTTAAGAAGTATGGAATCAACCTAACTTTTGCCAAGCTCTTTTTCAGTGAATTTTTATGGTAAAATTGAGTTGTGTGTGGTTTTGGTAAAAGCCCAACGTCTATATTTGAAAGGCTAAAAAATGCTCCAGTAGGCTGACGGTTTTATCCACGGTCGACCGTGAGATGTCTGGACACTTTTTGAGCTTACTTCTTTTTCCTTATTTAAACCAACTCAAACCTCATTCATTACTCAACTCTTGACATTAGAAAAACACATAACATATTCTAAGATCTTGTGAGCTTATATTCCAATCAAAAGATATATCATCTACAAGATCAAGATCAAGATCAAGAGCAAGAGTGAAAAGTCTTCAAAGCTCAATCATTACATTATCATTATATCATTGTAATAGTGTGAGGATCAACTCTAGCCTTTCAAATTAGAGTGAAGTGAGGATTATCTCTAGCCTACATAATTAGAGAGAAGTAAGGATTAACTCTAGCCATCAAATTAGAGTGAAGCTAGGCTCATCTTAGCCTTGTTTGCAAGAGAGAAGAGTATTTCTTGTAAACTAAAGAGATAAGTGTAAAGGTTTATCTCTACCTTGAAAGAGAGAAGCTTTAGTGGAGCAAACTCTTGGTGGGTGATGCCAAGGAGTGGATGTAGTGTAAGTTTGTTAACACTTGCATGAACCACTATAAATCTCTTGTCTTCTAGTTGGTGATATCTCTCTATCCTTACTCTCTTTATTTCAAGTATATATTTGTTGTGCTATAAACTTCAAGTTAAATCTTTTAAAACACAACTTACAAGTTTTTATTTGAGAAAAATTGGTAAACTAAGTAAAATAACCTATTCACCCCCCCTTTAGGTTCCAACAATTGGTATCAGAGTAAATTGCTCTAAAATTGTTTGTTAAAATTGTTTTTGAGATAGAACTTGCTTTATAAAAGTTTTGAGAAAACAATTTTATACAAAAAACTTGAGTTAGATCCATGGACTTAAATGATAACCTAAGTTTGGGGGTTTATATGGCTACTTTACCTATGTTTATTGATTATACATTTTTGGGTTGGAAAACCTACATGTTGACATTTTTAAGATCAATAAAGTATGACATGGGTGACTTTATTGAAAATGATCTTGATGAAGATATGTCACAAAATGAACAAGCATTGATATTTATTAAAAAATCTCTTAAGGGAAGTAAATATGAATATATGTGTTCTTACACTTGTGCCAAGAGATTATTGAAAGATATAGGTAAATTTGAAGAGCTTGAGGCAAGAAGAAATGAAGAAAAAGAGAGATCAAGAGAACTTGTTTGCTTCATGGCTTTTAAATAAAATGAGGTATCTTTCATAAATTATTCTAGTAGTAAAGATTACTTACATAATCTTTATGATGAGCTAAAAGATAAATATGATATGTTACTTGATATTAATTCAAAACTCATTACCAAGATCAATGATTTGAAAAATGTTGAGAATGATAATTTTAAACTTAAAGATCTTAATGAAATCTTGGTCAAGAAAATAAATGAGTTAAGAAAATCTAACATTATGTCACAAGGTTGCTCTACTTGTGTAAACTTCAAAGAAAAGAATGTTAGAATTCAAAAGTTATCAAGTGATGAAGGAGGTCTTGAGTTATCAATTGAAACAAGCAACATATCATTAAAACCATTCAAAATTGTGAAAGAAAAGGCAAAAGAAAAAATCCAGAAGGCTCACGGTCGATCCACGGTTGATGCCGTGCATCTTCCGTCAGCTCGCTGGAATTTTCAAAAGTTTGAAAAATACAAGATTGCCTCTAGTTCTTTCACTAGTATGCCTAAGGTTGTATGTAATAAACATATGATAAAATCTTATACTCCAACTTCAAGGAATGAACAAAGTTTCAAGATAACACCAAGGTGGATCAAAGTAGGTGTTTTTTGATACTAACAATCCCAGACCCATGAAAAGATGGGTACCACACATATGAAATATGTTTGAGTTGTAGGTTGCAATTGAGGTTGAATATCATTCTTGATGCAACTTGAAGTTTTGTGTGGATGAAAGACTTGGATGATAAATCATCAAGAATAATGCTTTTGAACAACACTAGTGAAACACAATCAAGATAAGTTTCTCTTTCACTTCTCAAAGCTTTATATGTTGACATCTATGTGTTGAAAGTGCCATGAGAACTTATGTGAAACTACTTGACATGTTTAAATGTGTTTATTGTATCTAGTGCTTTACATAAACTTGGTTTGCTATAAAAATAAATCAAGGGTAGCAAAAGCATTAACAAAAGACATAGAAATACTTATCAAATGCTTAAATGTCTTTCAAAGCTCAATTCATACTCAAGTCAAATACTTTTTGATTGAGTTACAAAGTTGAACTATGTGGTGTTAAAATGACATATTACTTGTGCCCATATTACTTGGTGTTGTGATTTAAATCATAACTTGAAGCTCTTCCATATAGATGCATGACAAATATCAAACTATCTTGAAAATCATTAAATAACAAATTTGAGAAAATTGATAGTTGATTAATAATTCTAGCTGTATAGTCTCATAAAGTTAGAATATACAAACTACGTCTAAACAAGAGTATTTGCTTTTGAATGTGAGAAATATTGTGCTTAAAGTTAAAATTGCATATTGATGAACAATATTTTAAAATTTGACATACCATGTTCATGTTCATCATATTGCCTTAAGTGATTATATGCAATGCTTGAATTTCTCACAAAACATGCTTTGGCTAAAAGTCTTTAAATGATATGGAAATATATGTTATATAATTCTATATATTGAAATGTATAGTCAAATAATAAATAATTTGTCAAAGAATTAAAGGTTTGCTTAAATCTCATGGATTTCATTTTCACATACACTATTTGGGTTTAAGTAATTAAAGAGCCAAATTAGATTTTATCATAAGTAACATTGTCTTAGAATTTAAAAGATATCATATTACAAATTAAGATAACTTACTTTGATGAATCATAATTGGGACTTCATAAAAATGGTGCTTAGAAGTTATATACATGCTTTAAAGTTAGATATATTAAAGAAATAATATTCAAACACACAACAAATGCAATAATATAGCGGACATAAATACTAAATCACTTAAGAAAGAAGTAGTTGATGCAATGAACCTTGGTTTAGGAATGATTGAACATGTTCCCTACAAAATAAAGTTTGATTATGTGAAACTTTTCAAAATCGTGCTTCCAGACTGTCCACGGTCGGACCACGGTCGAAGCCGTGTATCGACCGTGGGTCCACTGCCAAATAATCAAATTGAAAGAAGAAACTCGCGGTCGATGCCACGGTCGACCGTGGATCGTCTGTCGGGTGTCTGAAGGATTTTAACCCTATTTTGCCCTATTTCTCTTTCCTCTTCTCACTTTATCACCTCCAATCTCTCTCTTAAAAACCCTAGCCGCCATTGTCATTTTAGGAGCTTCAAAACACAAATCTTTTACTTTTAAATTCACAAAAATTACAGATTTACCTCACGGTGGCAAACCATGACTGAAACTACGATCGCACATATGGTAGATCCACAGTTGAAAAATCTCTTTCTTGAGCTCCTCTCCTCTATCACGAATTTATTCCTCTTCAAGATGTATATTTCTCTCTCTATTCTCAAGATTAGGCTTCTATTTTGCAATAAAAATTTTGTGAATCTTGTGGATGTGTATACTATCTTCATGTTTGGGCATGTTTGATGAGAAACTATAATCGTTAGGGGAAAACCTCGAAGTTTTATTTGAAAAAGGTTAGGTATGAAAAAGTAGTGGGTGTTGTATAACAAAAATGATTTGTGAGCTGTTAATATGGAATAAAATAGGAGAATTCATATCATGTCAAAAATGACAAAAATATAAAAAGTTCACAGCTTACTGACGGTCGTACCCACGGTCGACCGTACTTCGACCGTCAGCCTGTTGAACTTGAACAACATTCCAGACAATCCACGGTCGATACCGTACATCGACCGTGAGGCCCCTAGAAATTAATGAAATTTTAATTTTTTATTTTTGACTTTTAAATTTCTAAATTCACTTTAATCTTACTTCTTACATATCAACTAACATTTGTATAACACATGATTTATTATTCTTCGAAATCTTCGAACATTTTGGACACATGAACCAAATTGTTGAACACATACATGTTAATCTTATTTATATTCACATATGTGTTTTAAATATAATGAATCATCATTTATCTTAAATCACTTCATCACCTATTACTTTGAGAGCATATGCAATTTTTTTAACATCATCGTAAACAAATGAACAAAAGCATGTTTATGTTGTTAACAAGCTATGCCTAAACCTTATGAATGAAACGAATTATAATACATTGGTTTAGTGCAACAATATGCTAACATGCAACTTCTTGCGATGTTAAAATTTGAGTATCTTGTCTTGGGTCTCAATTTCAAGAACTCCATTAAAAAAGACAAGATGTTTTTGTAAATGTGATGAACTAGTAAACTTTGTAAAATCACACAATGGTTTTTATGAAGTTAAGATAAGATTTCATTAAATAAATAGAGACATACACTTCACAATTCATGGTAATCACACACTAAAAGTTGAGTTATGATATGAGAGTTTAATAAATCATTTAGTCAAATATTTCATGTGTTACTCTTAAAAGAACTCATTAAGTAATTGCATGCATAAAGAAATAAAGTTAATTTACACAAACCTCATGCATAAATTCTATATCTTACATGGTTTGAAAAGGTAAAATGCTTGTATGCAACTTATATGTGGTGCTCATGATATCCTATTTACATCTACAAGATATGTCACCAAAATAACAATACACGCTAAATGATAATACTTTGGTTCATGTTTGACACATCCCTGTTCTTCATGTTATCAAATTACATATGTGATTCTTACATGAAATATCACTAAACATATGTAACATTATGATATGTCATTCATGCTCATCAAGTGTTGAATAATTATCATGTAATGAATCGTGGTCAAGCTATCTCACACATGGATTTTTCATATAAGATCATTATCAAAAGAGTCTTTGAAATAAGTTTGTGATGAAAGATATATGAACATGATTACATGGTGAAGAAATATAAATTAACACATTGATTGTTGCAAGTGGTTCTCTCTTACTATCTTGTCATGGTACTTAATGAATTACTCTTTGTAACCAAGATAGTAAAATTAGATGACAAGTCATGCCTCATATAAGAAATCATGTTAATTGTCATCTTGATATGTGGTTGAGTATGCCTATGTACTTAAATGACTATCTCATGTGTCACACGCTTAATTTACTATCACTTGACACATGAATCTATGAGGTATACGTGTATAAATAATGATTATAGTATCTGTATTGCACACTTGTGTACTCATGAGAACACTTTTCATCTCAATCTTGTTGAATATTGAATACACATAAATGGAAAAGGAAATTTGAATATAAGATTAAATAACAAGTAAACTTATACTTAAGCCTATTTGATTTATCAAAAGAAGATAAACTTAAGTAATCATGAATCAAACATGTAACTACAAAATCTTTGTTTAACTTGCATGAAATTATAAAACTTTGTATACTAGTAATAATAGGAGTATAGTATACGTAGGTATTGAATTAATTCAAAATGTGTAATGCTTGAGAAAAATACCTATGATATGTTGATCTACGTACACCATGAATTATTCTTCGAAGATCAAGATAATAAACAAATGACATCATTTGCTTTATACATAAAATCAAATTAATTGTTAATTTAGTGCACACATTGGTCATTTACTTGATTAAATCAATCATTTGCTACATAATGTATATGAATAAATATCAATTACAAATGAATAAACTTATATTGAGATAAAATCCCACAATCTTGAGCTAAGAAATTTTTGATACTTATCTTAAGATTAGGATTGTGGATTTTGGTTGTCCCTAACATAATTTGCACATTTTAAGGGGGAGTCACCAACCAAAAAGAAAATCTCATATATATTTGTTCACACGCTCACTTCCTATCATTAGCATAAATACAAGATAATGATGCATATCTCTATCATGATTTCTACTTGAGTATATTTGATTTTTCCTAAATAAAGTTTATGCATATACTTTTGTATATCTTGCACTTGCGTTTTGCTTTGTCTATCTTTTGTCAAGTGCTAGCTCAAAGGTCATAAATCAAGGGGGAACATCATCATAAATCAAATACTAGATCATAGGGATCGTAAATCATGGGGGAGCTTTGATCAAGGCGGAGCTTCATCAAATATTTTGTGCTAGATCAAACGTGGGAGAAGAATGTTCCTTTTTGATTTGACAAAAGGGGGAGAAGTATATAGTTATGCAACATTGTTAACATGAATAATTTTGTGTAGCAATATTAATTAAATGTTGCATATTTTGTCATCATCAAAAAGGGAGATATTGTTGGTGCATACATAGTCATACATTTAAAAGTGCACACTTTGTTTTGATGATGATGAAAATATTAACATGTGATACTATTGCTTATCAAAATTATTCATATGTTCATTTCTATATTCTTCAATGCTAACAAACCTCAAATTGATGATTAAGTGAAGATCAAACAAGTGAAGACTTTAAATCAACAAGAAATGAAGATAACAAGATCAAAAGAAAAAGTCAACCACTCACGGTCTACCCCACGGTCGACCGTGAGTCAACCGTCGCTGAAAAATCGGCTCGCTTGAAGTCAACGGATCTCGTACTCGACAATTGAAGATGTCATCTTAAAAGGCGTTGTCGTAGATATCCTACAAGAAAACGTTCATCTTATATATGTTCACAAAATAAATAATTGAACATGTTTAAGTTTTTATAAAATAATCTTTATAAAAACTTTTATAAAAATTGATAAATTTTTTATAAAATTCACAAGCTTGGTTGAATTAATACAAGACTTCTTATTTTGGCAAATCCCAAACATAATACATCTTTGAAACAATACAACACCATATTTAGCAAAGAAATCTCTCAAAGAAGAAAAATTCCAACATGCTTTTTGTATTGGTTTTCAAAGTTCCATTTTTGTGTTAAAATTCAAACTTAAGAAGTATGGAATCAACCTAACTTTTGCCAAGCTCTTTTTCAGTGAATTTTTATGGTAAAATTGAGTTGTGTGTGGTTTTGGTAAAAGCCCAACGTCTATATTTGAAAGGCTAAAAAATGCTCCAGTAGGCTGACGGTTTTATCCACGGTCGACCGTGAGATGTCTGGACACTTTTTGAGCTTACTTCTTTTTCCTTATTTAAACCAACTCAAACCTCATTCATTACTCAACTCTTGACATTAGAAAAACACATAACATATTCTAAGATCTTGTGAGCTTATATTCCAATCAAAAGATATATCATCTACAAGATCAAGATCAAGATCAAGAGCAAGAGTGAAAAGTCTTCAAAGCTCAATCATTACATTATCATTATATCATTTGTAATAGTGTGAGGATCAACTCTAGCTTTTCAAATTAGAGTGAAGTGAGGATTATCTCTAGCCTACATAATTAGAGAGAAGTAAGGATTAACTCTAGCCATCAAATTATAGTGAAGCTAGGCTCATCTTAGCCTTGTTTGCAAGAGAGAAGAGTATTTCTTGTAAACTAAAGAGATAAGTGTAAAGGTTTATCTCTACCTTGAAAGAGAGAAGCTTTAGTGGAGCAAACTCTTGGTGGGTGATGCCAAGGAGTGGATGTAGTGTAAGTTTGTTAACACTTGCATGAACCACTATAAATCTCTTGTCTTCTAGTTGGTGATATCTCTCTATCCTTACTCTCTTTATTTCAAGTATATATTTGTTGTGCTATAAACTTCAAGTTAAATCTTTTAAAACACAACTTACAAGTTTTTATTTGAGAAAAATTGGTAAACTAAGTAAAAGAACCTATTCACCCCCCCTCTAGGTTCCAACAATGAGAATAATCCACCCCTTAAATCACGCCCCTTTTATTTCATGTAATAGTTCCCGAAAATGATGAAACTGTTAGTTGTTATAGATATGAAGTGATGACGAAAATGATAAAACTGGCTAACTGTTATAGATATGAAAGTGATGACGGAAATGATGAAACTTGTAGTTGTTATAGATATGAAAGTGATGACGAAAATGATGAAACTAGCTAACTGTTATAGGTATGAAAGTGATGACGAAAATGATAAAACTAGTAGTTGTTATATATATATATATATATATATATATATATATATATATATATATATATATATATATATATATATATATATATATATATATATATATATATATATATATTTATATATATGAAAGTGATGACAAAAACGATGAAGCTGGTAGCTGTTATGGATATGAAAGTGATGACGAATATGACGAAACTGAGTGACTGGTATAAATATGAAAGTGATGACGAAAATAATGAAATTTGTAGCTGTTATAGATATGAAAATGATGACGAAAATTATGAAACTTGTAGCTGTTATGGATATGAAAATGATGACGAAAATTATGAAACTGGTAGCTGTTATGAAAGTGATAACTTACAGCAAAAAATGATAACTTTCTTCACCAGCCGAAAATGATAAATTTCTTCCAGCAGCGAAAATGATAATTCTCAAAATAAAATTTTTAGAAATATAGGAAGATTGGTCTCGTTTGAAAGAGGATTAAAAAATGAGTATATTGGTACAATTTATATGCTCAATTTTAAAAATTGAAATAGTTATATTTATTTAAAGATTTAAGGGGTAAAAAAGAACTTTGAGAATGACTGGAAGAAAGGGGCGTGACTTCTAATCAAATTTGCAATTACTATTTTGTCCTTTTAAATAAGTGACTAAGACTTGGATTTTGAGGTCTTTTGATGGATATATTACTTTTAAAAAAGTGGGGGAAATGTAAAACTGGCTATACTACACTTTCCTAATTAAATTAAATAAAAAAGACAGAAAATCAAATGATTAGCCAAAAATAGTTCTTCCAGTTCTCGTACTAAAAACATGTTTTCGTTTGAACCGCTCTCTCTCTCTCTCTATACACACACACACACACATACACACACACACACACACACACACACACACACACACACACACACATATATATATATATATATATATATATATATATATATATATATATATATATATATATATATATATATATATATATATAGGGTGAGGATCAAGTAAAAGTTATATTAACGTAAAAATGGTAAGAGGCAATAAAAAATCCTTTTTATTGATTAAAACTAGTTCTTTATCGATTTCTTTTTGATGAATCCAACATATTCATCACTTTTTACATAACAAAAGAGATATTCAAATACAGATTTTAAAACCAAAATTTTGGAATAATTTGGTATGAACAAAATGCTTTCATCTAAAAAGTGATGTATATGTTGGATTCATCAAAAAGAAATCGATGAATAACTAGTTTTAATAAATAAAGATGACGAACTAACAATTATCAGTTGATGTATATACTGAAAAACTATCACTAATCATCCCTCTTACACTTTGTACTTTAATTTACCTTTTATTTGATCTCATCCCTATATATATATATATATAAAATAGTCAAACATACTTTATACTTTTATAGGGTTTATGCTGCTTGGTATTCAAAGACATGCGATGAAATTAAAATACAAAATCTATTTCGTTATACATTAAAAGAATTAAAACTCAGATTATATTCCGTAATTTGTTGGTTTCATAAACAGTTAGTAATAAGCATTATTGTTATTAGTATAATAATAATAATAATAATAATAATAATAATAATAATAATAATAATAATAATAATAATAATAATAATAGTGTTATTTATGTTTCATATTCTTCTTATTATTAAAATCAAAAGTTACAACCAATGAGGTTTACCCATTTGGTAAGACGCTTCCTCTTTTCGCAAGAGGTTGGAGGATTAAATCCTGCTCCTGCAGTGGGTTGGGGGTTTTCCCTTAGGATTTCCTCCGTTCTGTGAAGGTGTGGTATTCGAACCTTAGTTAAAGCCAAATAAGAGTGACGGTTGAAAACCCGTCACCAAACAATTCGAACCCACACCGCAGTGGTAGGAAGTGTCTGTATTTGCCGGTCAAAAAAAAATAATCCAAAGTTACAAACAAAATAAATTATGCTTATAAAGTTTTATTGTCTTTTTATTCTAATTATCACTGTTGCTAGTGGTGGGGAATTCAAATAAGAATTTATATTTAGATGAGAATGAGACTTAATAATAATTTTGATTTGATTTGATCGGATGATTTACATTTGGTCATTATAATATTCATTACCCCAACTATAAACTGCAACGACATCAATTGCAACGGGTGAATTGTGCCCGTTAAATATAAGGCTACTAGTTATACATCTCTTTCCCAAATCCCCTACCAATGTCACATCAGCGCCACATCATTCCCCCTACATTTCCTTTCTTCTTACACAATTCACTAGTTATACATTTCTTTCCCTTACCCAAACTTTTTCCACTTTTTTTATTCTTTTTTATTTAAACAAATAATAATTTATACAAATAATATAACTTATTAATTAATATATTAAAAATTCAGACAAGACTAGAAATTAAAATTACATAACTTGAAAAAATCTATATTTAAAATAAATAAATAATTTAAACATAAACTAAATAAACAATAATATTTAGTCAAATTTGCTCCACCCGTACTTGACTCGTAGTCCTCCTCATCTTCAACACCAACTCCAATGCACCTCCTCAAAGATGATTCGTCGGCTTCACATAAAATTCGAGTGCACTCATTTTTTGTTGTTCCGCTTGCAACACCAATTGTTTTTCACGATAATTGAGAAAGCGGTTGTTTTGCGATTGTAAAGATGAGATTCCACTCAACAACGATGTGATGCTCTCTTCTCGACCTCGTTCCAGTTGATCCAGATGCCAACCACTTCCCCCGATTCCAACCCATGGGTCGTTCTGGTTCGGTTGGTTGATCATCTTCGTCTTCTTCCTCGTCATTGTCCTCGTTGAGGTTAATATGGATGTGTGTGTCGGAGGACCCCGTGGTAGATTTCGGATTGGATTATGAGGTTTTGCTTCTCAATGTGTGTACACACACACACACAAACACACACACACACACACACACACACACACACACACATATATATATATATATATATATGAGAATGGGAAATTAAATGAGAATGAGAGACTAAATCTCGGCCGTTCATTTTGTATGTGGAATTCATGGATGGAGAGTATGAGGGGATCTAGTGTGGCAGGGTGCATGTGAGGAATTCATGGGTGGGAAATGACATTGAAGGAGGGAGAATTGGACGGCCATGATTGAGTCTCTCATTCTCAGATTATTTAAGATTCTCATCTGACCCTCCCACTATATATATATATATATATATATATATATATATATATATATATATAGGAAGAAGTTCATGCTAGAACCGTTGTTAATGCGAGAACCGCGAGAACCAATCCTGACCATTTATTTTAATTTAGATCTTAGACAACCTTAATTAATACAAAAGGGTATTTTTGGTAGATTAAATAATTAAATTACCCAGCTATATTCAGATCTGGCTTCCAAATAAACATACACTACACACATTGATCCTCTCTTTACTCTCCGTCTCTCTCACCTCGCCGGCTATCATCACCGGCGATGAATACCGTGGAGGTTACCGTCACCGTCGACTACATTTTCTGCTTATTTGCGGCTTTATTAGCCAGAGGCTTTTCAGAAAGAACCTAGAAATCTCAGATCGGTGAGTTCTGCCATTTTAGATCTGCTGTTGCCGTGGTTTTTTGCGCTTGTTGACCTCCACCGGCGAGACCTTCCTCCACGAAAGCATCATGAAACCTCAGATATGTGTATAGATCTGTAACTCTCGCTGACCTCCATTGGCAACACCTTTCCTCCACCGCGACACGCCTCCCCCATCATCATAACCGTTCTCCGATTTTCATGAAAGAACTCAAAATTGATGATCGTGTGGTTCTTATTTATGGTTTCCATGGAGAAGAGAGACTTCCATGGAGAAGAGGGACTATGAAAATGATGGGTTTGGTAATAAAGTGGGTTTGGTAATAAAGTAGCTGACACCTTCCACCTTGCTTTATTGGTTGATGTGTTTAATTTTATATTTAAAGAAATGAAGATAAGTTCATTTTTTTTATTATTGATTCTTAAAAAACAAGTTCTTTATTTCTCATATATTATAAACGATGAAAAGTAAAACTTTTTAATATTTAAAAGATTTACAAAATATAATTAGAATAGTTAGCATTTATTTGATTTCGATTATTTGTTTTATGCACCATGCATATATGCACGAGATACACACGTGCATGATGCATATATGCACGAGATGCACACATGCAGAAATTTGTACAAAATTTTCAGTTTTACATGCATATGTGCAAAATCCGTATCTGTGCTAAAAAAATCGAGAGTTATGTCTACATGCACATATGCATATCTGCACGAGATGCAAGTTGCATATATGCACCCAGACGCACATATGCAATATGGACAAGCGGTGCACATATGCACATGTGCTTGAAAAAAATCAAGGGTATATGCACATGTGCATATATCTTTTGTTGTGCTACAAAACAAACCCGGCAAAAACGAATTTTTTTTCTTTGAAAAAGTATAGCAATATGTATGTCATATTAAAGAGCGTATTTTTCTCGTTATTTTGGTATAATTTTCGTATTTTAATACCTTTGCGTTTGTTAGATATTTTCATTTAAAAAAAGTGGGGGTATATGACAAATGTCTAAATTGCGCTCATTAACTACCTTAAACATAGGATTTAATTTGAGAAAATTAAGGTTATCTACTAACAACTATTTAATCTGGACATTTCATTTTTTTAATCAAGGGTTATAATTGGTTCTCGCGGTTATCGCATTAACAATGGTTCTCGAATGAACCTTCCCCTATATATATATATATATATATATATATATATATATATATATATATATGTATATATATATATATATATATATATATATATATATATGGGGTGGTTGGAGAGGGATGGATGTAAAAGTTAAAATGATAGGAGTAGGAAAAATAATATAACGTTAACATAACAATAAAAAGTTATAAGATATATACACATGATCCATGACATACTAAAATTGCAAACTAATTTTAACCGTGCTATCTTCAATGTTATACTTATGACACATTATAAATCTTTTTTTTATGTTAAACTATTATATAGTGTTTTAGAGTGTTATACATTAAAATTTATTACACTATTTCATTTTTCATGCCGCATTTCAAATTAACATCGTATCAATTTTTTTCCATCTTTTACTCATCCTTCATTCAATAAAAGTATATGTTGCGGGTGGGGTAAAGCCTAGCACGATGTGATGAGGTAAAACCTGATTAAATGGTGGCGTGGTGGTGTCTTAAATGTGATGACCATGGTGCACAACTACACAAGGAGAGATATGGTATGTTTATTTATTTATTTGTTAGTGTGTATTATAAGCGTTTTATCATTTGATACGATAGAGAGTGTTAATTACTGTATGGGTAATGATTTATATATAACACAATTTTTTTCCTACATGAGATCATTTTTTCTTACACAACAAAAATGACTTTTATCCATCTTCAAACCTAATAACTATTTTCTCAACTACAAATTCAAGAGCATTATGTACAAACATGCACATGCACTTTTTGTTGTCTATGACACATAAATATTATGCACAAATCATCTCTGGACTATATCACGTGTGATGAGTTGAATGGTAAGAGTAAAAAGCTAACGTGTGATACGGTAGATGGGGTAAGGCAATGTGATAGGGTTGGGAATACTATCTTTCAACTGATTTAACTTTCTTTGATTTTTATATATATTAAATTTATTTATGTATGCAACTAAAAAAGAGTATATGAAAAAGAGACTTGTATCTGTACGGGGATAGAGAGGCCATTAGAGAGAGTTTTTTGTTGGACAGTAAGTGTGGATCGATATATCTGTGAGGGAGGCTAAAGTCAGGTCTCACCGCCATAAATGGGCTTTAGACTCTAATTTTAATTCATTTACTCTAAATTCATATTTTACGTCTATCTCGTTGTGAGCACGTGTTTAGCTAGCTCGTGGTGGAGTTTAAGACCGGCCAAACTCGTTAGATATTTTTTTAACTTTTCGATAAGTAGAAATTAAGATATATAATTATTGTATGTGAATCCAGTAACAATAATAAAAAAGTTTATTACTATGTCTAGTTAATGATAAATTAGTTACGATTTTTGTTTAAAAAAATTAGTTAAAATCGAAGGACATAAAATATGTTAAAACACAAGATTATTATCTCTATCGAATGTAATAAAAATAGAGGAGGATGTGTTGTGTTGTCCGCCTGTTTCTTCATCGGAGCAAGAGCCCCTCTCTCTCTCTCTCTCTCTCTCTCTCTCACTGTTTCTCTCTCACACACACACGCAGCAGTTGCATTGTGTACTATTTTTATACTTCCCACCTATCATCTTCACCTTTTTCTCTGCAACTCTCTGTGTGTAAAAAACCTCACCCAATCCCTCCAACGCTCAAATTCTTCACCAATTCACACCCATAATCATCCCCAATTCCCAATTCAAAAAATGAAACGAAATCACCCACAAAAAGATATCATAACCTACTCTACTACCTCCGGCGCCGCCAGCTCTTCCGCTGCCGCCGATGCTGATGTGATCGGAAAAGGTAAGAACATGTGGGGCGACGAAGATGATGAGCTGTTTGCAGTGCTGGGCTACAAAGTTAAATCGTCTGATATGGTTGATGTTGCTCAGAAGATTGAGCATCTCGAAGGTGTTTTGGGAAACGATGATGGCTTATCTCAAATTGCTTCAGATTCTGTTCATTATAATCCTTCTGACCTTAATTCCTGGCTTGAATCCATGATCTGTGAGCTTAATCCAGCTGTTGAACCACCCATGATCGACGATTCGTTTTTGAACGGTAACCCTGTCGTCGGAACCCTACCGGATTCATCATCTGTTTTTGTCGACGATTTACAAGCTATCCCCGGGAACGCGATTTACCCGCCGTCGAAGAAAGTAAAACCCAATTATTCTTCCTCCTCTTCATCACCGACTACCGTCTCCGCCTCATCATCGTCGTACAACCCGAATCCGAACCCTAACCCAAGCCCGGTATTGATCGTGGATTCTCAAGAAAACGGGATCCGGTTAGTGCATACTTTAATGGCGTGCGCCGAAGCCATTCAACAAAATAACGTTCAGCTAGGTCTGAGCTTGGTGAAACACGCCGGGATGTTGGCAGTCTCTCAAGCCGGCGCGATGAGAAAAGTAGCTACTTATTTCGCCGAAGCTCTTGCTCGGAGGATTTACAGGTTATCTCCACAAACCCAAGACTCACCGGCGTTTCAAGATCTTTTACAGATGCATTTTTACGAGACCTGTCCGTACCTAAAGTTCGCCCATTTTACTGCAAATCAAGCGATTTTAGAAGCTTTTGCAGGGAAGAAGAAGGTTCATGTAATTGATTTCGGTATGAAACAGGGTATGCAGTGGCCGGCGTTGATTCAGGCTTTGGCTCTAAGACCCGGTGGTCCACCCACGTTTCGGTTAACCGGAATTGGACCGCCTTCAGGGGATAACACCGATCATTTGCAGGAAGTGGGTTGGAAATTGGCTCAGTTAGCTGAAACGATTCATGTTGAGTTTGAATTCAGGGGTTTTGTCGCCCGGAGTTTGGCCGATCTTGAACCGGCGATGCTTAATTTACGAGACGATGAGGTGGTCGCCGTGAACTCTGTTTTTGAGCTCCACCGGTTATTGGCGATACCTGGAGCTTTGGAGAAGGTTTTATCGGCGGTAACGGAAATGAAGCCGGAGATTTTCACGATGGTTGAACAGGAAGCTAATCATAACGGGTTGGTTTTCTTGGAGCGATTTACTGAGTCATTGCATTACTACTCGACTCTGTTTGACTCGTTGGAAAGCAGCGGTGGCGGTGGCGGCGGAGTTGACGGCGGTGGTGGGATTTCGCCGGCGAGCTGCCAAGATAAAATTATGTCGGAGGTTTATCTGGGGAAACAGATCTGTAACGTGGTGGCGTGCGAAGGACTGGACCGAGTAGAGCGACACGAGACGTTGACTCAGTGGAAGTCCCGGCTTAACTCAGCCGGGTTTGAACCGGTTCATCTCGGGTCCAACGCGTTTAAACAAGCTAGTATGCTACTGGCTTTGTTCGCCGGCGGCGACGGTTACCGGGTTGAAGAAAACAACGGTTGTTTGATGTTGGGGTGGCACACTCGGCCGCTAATCACCACCTCCGCCTGGAGAATCCGGTGAACTCGGTCGCCGCCGAGTGGACTCAGCGCCGAAAAAAAATTTAGACAAATAAGAAAGTTTGAAATTATGATTTTTCTTCTTAAGGTTTCATCAACTGGTTATTACTTTTTTATTTTTTAAGCTTTAATCCGTTCTTTTTTTCACGTTTTGAAAATCGAGGGGTTAATTGGTAATTAGTTTTATTTGGAGGGGTTGGATTGGAATGTTGTACTTTCTTGAGGGGTTGAATGAGATGGGTGTGAAAATGAAATTTAAAAAAGATGGCTTTCATTCAATCTCCTCCATAATAATAATGAAAAAAAAAGTTTTATCTTTTTTCTTGTGGGGTTGTGCATGTGATGTAGAAAGGATCCAACTTTGGAATTTGTGGGATTTAAGTAAGAGAATAATTAATTAATTATTAAGTATCATTGTAATTATAAAATGTATTTTGATATGTATGCAACAATCTTGTTATTAAGAAAAGCTACCTTTATAATAAGAGTTAACACTCATAATTAACATTAATTAATGGTTTATTTAGTTTTTCAAATGGCTAAGCTGATAATTTTTTAACCAAAATTTAAAACTACTTATGTTATTAAGCTTGAAAGATGATGAGTTTTAACAAACTCGATCTAGAATAAATTACTAAAGCTCAAGCTTCTGATAGTAGATTTTTTTTATGATCACGAGACTAAACAAGATTTACATATAATGTAATCTTAAATTTAATATTTATATAATTCTTTTTAATGAAAAATCTAAAAAAAATTCAAGCTTGAACGAACCGTATCAAGTTTTATATATTATAAAAAAAATCAAGTTTGAGTTCAACATAAATAGCAGATCTCGATCTTAAAAATTTAAAACGAGCCCATATGGATATATACTAGGTTTAGACTCATCTTGATTGAAGATTAAACAGCTAAACCTAGGTTTAGATTGGTAACGCGGTGGGCATGGTCGGGGATCGGTCCTCTTGTCTCCGTTCCCGTTTTAGAAAACCGTTCCTACCTAAAAAACACGAGGATTAACGGCAATCCCATTAGGTAACCAGAATGTAAACATGTGATTAAACGGAGT
This sequence comes from Pulicaria dysenterica, assembly GCA_947179395.2. Classification (NCBI taxonomy): domain Eukaryota; kingdom Viridiplantae; phylum Streptophyta; class Magnoliopsida; order Asterales; family Asteraceae; genus Pulicaria; species Pulicaria dysenterica. The sequence continues at coordinate 3,296,882 of OX359289.1, read as the reverse complement.
ACAATATTAACTGCGGTGATACTTATTAAAGTAAAACAATGATTTTTCACTGCATGATCCTGCAAAACGTGTATTATCGGACACGCGAACCGGCCCACACAGGCAGTCTATTTTTCACTGCATGATCCTGATTTTTCACTGCATGATATATCATCGTTATGATTTTGTCACAAGTTTTTGAAAATATTTATACTAAATTATACATAATTATCCAGTTATCCAAATAAAACGATAATGATTAAGTTAAGATGTGTGAAATTGTATAAATTATACTAAATTATACATGTTCTATTTAAATTAATTATATATATATATATATATATATATATATATATATATATATATATATATATATATATATATACCTAAAATTAAGCTTGAAAGATGATGAGTTTTAACAAACTCGATCTAGAATAAATTAATTTAGTATATAAGTTCATGCGAGAACCATTCTTAGTGCGAGAACCGTGAGAATCAATTTGAGCCGTCCAATTTCCCCTCCTTCAATGTCATTGCCCACCCATGAATTCCTCACATGCACCCTGCCACACTCTATCCCTCCACGCTCACCATCCATAAAACTTCCCATATCCAAGGAACGGCCGAGATTGGTTCTCGCACTAACAACGGTTCTCGCATGAACCCTCCCCTATATATATATATATATATATATATATATATATATATATATATATATATACACATTAAATCAATGTTATCAAAATCGCGATCCTGATCGTAGGATCGTACAATCCTACGATCCTACCAACTAAAACGAGCCGGATCGTACTTAGGATCGTACTCAGGATCGTAAGATCGTAGGATCGCTATATGATGTTAGATCCCACGATCCCACTTTTTTTTTGTTTTTTTTACATTTTTTTATTATTACTAATATTTTATATTTTTGTTTTTAACATTTTTTATTATTACTATATTTTATTTTATTATTTTTAAATTTTTTAAGTGGTAAACCTTGTGCTAAAAATAATTGTTCGCAGTTTTCTACTTTATACACATGTCATATTTTTTTCATTTTTCTTTTGTCTTAACAGATAAATATTTACGAGAATAAAATTTTTTATAATATAAAAAATTAAAGTTGTGCACAATACGCTTTAGATTTATTGATTGTGGTTAAGAGTCAAATGTTAAGTTTTATTATGATACGTAAACCAACTAATTGTGATAAGTTGTTATCTGTGCTCTTAATATTTAAAATTTGGATGATTTGATGTATGTTATTATAAAATTTAATGTTTCATTCTCTTGTAAAAATATTATATAATTTGTTTTTGATAAAAGTTATAGCAAATAAAAAAACTAAAAAACTTTAGTGACTTGTGGTAGGTAGGACCTTAAGATCTCGATCTCGATTTTACGATCCGATCTTACAAAGACGAAAACGATCTTAGGTAAGATCCCGATCTTGATAACCTTGCATAAAATTAATATTGAATTATTACTAGGTTCGGGTAATCCGATGGGGATAACCAAACACGCCTCCATTTGTCCTCCCCAAACAAATCCCGTTTATGTCGTTTAGGTTTCTATATCAGTTTCGGTTTTTTCTGCAATTTCTAGATGTATATATTTATTTTCTAGTAAAAATAGACTAAGAGCAGATTTAATATGATGCTAAATGTTTTATCTTGGTTTCGTATTGGTCCAAATCAAGGTTATTGTTGATTCGTGAGATGATAAATTTGACTTAAAACGAGAATATCGATTTGTTGACGATTTAAAAACAACTTAACACGTATTTTGAGAAGGAAGGAATATGACTTTCAATGTACAAAGCGTAAATTATTATCATTATAATTATTATTATATAATTGCAATTGATACCACCGATGTATCTTTATTATATTAGATTATTTTATTAAAGAATTATTTGTTGCACATGATACAATGATTTAGAAAACATGAACCTGTGAAGTTTATAATTTTATGTTTGGGGAAATGAATTTTATAAATCCTGAAAAATAATATTTAAAGTTTGTGTTCCTATTTTCCAAATATACCCGAATGGAGTTTGTGTCTTCTAGATTATATATTTTTAATATAAAAACAATAATACGAGAGAGAGATTAAATATAAAGATTCATATTTCTAGATGGATTATGTAGAACGAACTCAACGAAGGATTAATATACAACCGGATTTATATTCAGAACTCATAAACTAAGCCCAACCTTTAAATTTAATTGATTGATAGTTAAGATTTTGACTGTATATCTGATTTAAGTTAACTGTATATTCGATGGAAAAGTACTGTATATTCGATTTACGTAAAATGTATAGTCGGTCAGCTCGCATTAATCCAGATTAAAGATCGAAATTAAACGTACAAAATTATATATTTATGACATTAATATGTATTACATCCCTTAACCAATAAAAACCTTTTCTTTTAGTCGTTCATAAGGGAATTCTATTTTACATTCCAATATAAATCTCCTAAGATCAAGGTTTGTTAAATTTGCATTTTTTTAACTAATGGTACAAAATCCTGTAATCGTGATCTATCGTAAAGAGGAAATTTAGGATTTAAGTTCCGATCTTAGGTATTCTATTTGTGGTTTACTAGATTTATTTGTATTATGTTGATTATAAAGCTGGTTAACGTAATTTATAGATGATTTTAATTTACACGTAGATGTTTTTATATTAGTCATATGTGAACACATATAATATGATTTCAACACGAATAGTATGATGGTGATTTTAGCATTTGATAGAGAAAGGTGCCTCTATCTATTTAACAACAATTTAATGACGATGGATTATACTTATTTTATGCGAATAACAACTGCAAATGGGAGGGGAAAAAAAAAACCTACGTCGTGATCGAGTTGGCTCATTTGACCACGAGCTTTATGTATACAACTTTTAGAAAATGAGTATTTGAAATTAATAAATTTCCAAATTGTGTATTTTGAATTATAATATCCAAATGCGAAACTTCGGTTATACTAATTTTTTCAAGTATAAAAATTATATATATTTTTTCAAGTTAATAATACGACTAAGGGACTATTTATTTTGATAAAAGCTCCTAATGCATTTTACTCTGATTTGTTAAGACTTTTTAAGATATAAATTGTTTTTTTCTGTTAATATTTGAAAATGTTTTAAAAGATTTGAAAAAAATAAGAGAAAGGTTTATCTCTGAAAACCGTTTAATGTTATATAATGTCAATGTTTATAAAACCTTCGGTAGCAAACAGCTTGATCATTGCCGACTCAAACTCTCAAAACGTCTCTGCCCTACTCCTTTTCTGATCATTTTCGCCGTAGTCACACTCTTACGCTATCACCACCTTACTTACATTCAACGTTGTTTGACGTCGTACTAACATTCTCCGGCCTTCATTGTCGTACTCATAGTCACCGTGTACGCCTCTACTCTACACCATAACAAGTATTTCGATTGCATGATTGTTTTCTAATTTTGATTGCGTGATTGTTTTCTAATTTTGATGGTAATATAGTTAGGTGTTGTTTATTACATCTGAACTTTGATTAATATCAAATATGACAAAAGAATAACTATAAATATTCAGACGTTGTATAAAAAGAAACAACTAATCATATCTTGTTGTTCAGACATGATACAAATAAAAAGACTAACATCTATCAGTTTAATTATAAAATCTAACCTTTTATTTATGTTAAAGTTAGATCTTAACCATTCATTTGGTTAAAATTTAAAACTCAAATTTGACTTTAAATGGTGAAAATTGGAACTCATTTTTGAATTTAAATGAATTTCACTTTTGTTAATATATCTTTCTAATTTATTAGTTTAGGAATATATATATATTGCTTCAAAAAGATAGATCTTTCAACAATGTATACGTTACAAATTTATTTTTAATTTTCTCATTATTGATTTTTTTTATTTCCAGAGTAATTATCACACATAGTCAGTTTAAATTTATCTATATTTATTTATAATTTATATTTATAACTTTTTACTATGAAAAAAAGACTAATCTTAAGTTCTTAACCAATTTAATTAAAAATTCTAGCCTCGTATTTAGCAAAATTTAAATTTTAACAATTTATTTTGGTAAAATTGAAACTTAATTCAACTTTAAATGGTCAAAATGAAAACTTAATTTTAACTTTAAATCATTCTAATTTTGCGTTAAGCTATTTCTTAATTCAAACGCATATATAGTTAAACGAACATAAAGTACTAATTTGACATAAATAATTATGGCTACGTATTTAAACTAGTTTCTTAGAAACCACTATCCCAAAAATTGCAATATCCTGATATCAAAATATGTAAACGTTCTAATGATTTCGGATCTGATACTCAGATTTTCAAATATGATGATGGGAGATATTAGTGTTCATTATTAACATATCCATGATCGGTATTTTGGTCATTTGTATATTTACCCACCCGTGAATTGTGTTCGGGTGGATAGTCATTGTTTAACTAGTCTTAATTTTCCCCAACGTCTTTATTAACAAGTATTTAATAAGTCATTACAATAAGTAACCATTGATTTAATTTAATCAAAAGACAAGATTGGTTCCGAAAATAAGAACGGTTTTAACATGAATCTTCTCACACATACACACATATAGGATCAAGATCAATAAAGAAGGTGTTTAAAATTGGAAGCAAGGAAAGTGTGCCATGTATCCCTTTTTTAGGAGTATAATGATAATCTGTAAAATTCCATCTCTCACAACCATCTTTGACTTTACCTTTCCCTGATTTGTTCATGGCACTTTACGTAGATCCTCCCAAATAATTTTTTTTTTAATTTTTTTGCATATGCACTTAAAATATAGATTTACATGAATTTTGTTTAATTCCTTTTGCATCTGAATGTTAAACAAGTAGCGTAAAGTGAAACTTTATTTTCTCATTATACATGTAAAAAACACCCTCAATAGTGTATATATTGCGTACTAGAGTCGCCTGCAACCCAGTGCAAAAAACGGGCAACGTTGTATTATACACTTGTCTAACGAAGTGTTGTAAAGTTGTGCAATACAGTATAAAAGATGTGCAACACAGTGTAAAGACATGCAACTGAGTGCTAATATTGTGCAATAGATTAACATTGTGTAGAAAACTTGTGTAACACAACCCTGAATGTGTGCACTATAGTATTATTATTCACAGGCTAAATTGGTGCAACACAACGTACAAATGTGCAACTTAGTTAAAAAATTATGAAAGAATGGTATTAAATGGAAGAGCAAAATTTTAGAAGAGTGGCGGTCATTCTCCCCCCAATTTTACCAAATACACCTCCAACTTATTTTATTCCATACCCTTCCCCTTTAATGAGCATTTGAGGTGATTACAAACGGTCATTTGAACTTCTCCCTACACACACACACACACACACACACACACACACACACACACACACACACATATATATATATATATATATATATATATATATATATAGGCCTGTAAAAAGATGGAGAGTCAAAATTAAGTGATTGTTAATGGATAACTTTAATTAAATCAAACTTATATTATGTTTAAGGTAGTTAATGAGGGATAATTTGGACATTATGACAATTACCCCCATTTTTTTTACACATATATATCTACCAAAGGTAAAAGTTTTAGAATACAAAATTATACCAAATAACGAAAAATTTTGTTATTTAATTTGAGACCGGTTTTTTAAAGTTTTTTCCTTCGAAAAAAACATGTTTACTAGGTTTTTTTCCAGCTCAACATCAGATATATGCACATGAGCATAATACTAGGTTTTTTTAACACGTTATTGACAGGTTATGTGCACCAATCCGCACACGTGCATGAACCTAATGCACAATCTATGTGCACACATGCACATAGATGCATATGTGCGCATAGATGCAAATATGCATAAATAAAAATCAACCTAGAAATGTTGTTTCAAAAATTTTAAAATCTATAAAGCTTTGAATTGCAAGATCCAAGTCTATTAAGCTTTAAACATAAATTTGATGCAAATATGATACACAGTTTTAAGATATTAGAATTTGACATAAGCAACTTCTGATTGCAAGAAATTAATGAGACTTAATTCATAAATATGTACGTAGGTTTCCTTGTAATTATACTTTAACCATATCTCTACTAGCTAAGCGACCCGTGTATCAACACGGGATGATATTAGTCATTTTTAAATTTATATAGTTTTAAAGAGTATCAAGATGTAAAGTAAAAATAATTACAAAACATAGATATGAATATAAAATCTCGTAAGAAATGAATAATCATTACAGAATTTTGAAATTCATACATCAGATTATCATTAGATTTTCTTTAAAACCTCTTTATAAACAACATTTGTAGTTTTATTAGTAGGGTTTTTTTAATCATCGCAAATTAAAACTTTTAACCCCTCTTTACTTTTCACTCAAGAAACCGTTACATATAACTATCCATGAGTGAAAACGTTTCTTTTTAGTACTTCTTATAAATAATTTTTTTAAGAAATATAAAGTTACATTACACTTCTAAAAGTTTTAGTATAATATTAATGTGTTTCTCGTGATTGAGCTTTATCCCGACATTGTAAAGCCATAACTATAATATTAGTGTTGATGTTATAATATCAAGTGCTGTAAAGACATTTTTATTAGCCGATTATATATTTAAATCTTTGAAATTGTAAATTAAATTCATTAAAAGTTAAGCGTTAAAAGTTAACACGGGGATGATATAAGACAATTTTAAAATTATATAGTTTTAAAAATATTAACACGTTAAAAAATTACAAAACATATATATATATATGAATATAAAATCTCGTAAGAAATGCTAAACATTACAGAAGTTTGATATACATAAGATTATCATAATACTTTCTGTAGATACTTTTTATAAACAACATTCATGGTTTTATTAGTAATTTAACGCACACACAAACTAAGCTATTTAATTTGAAATGGGCTAATGACATATCTAACTTGGGTATTTTTCATACTTTTATAATTGTTGCTTTAATTCACGATTTTTTTTGAATCTAATGAATGTTGTTTTTTCCTTTTTTGATATCATAAGATATCAAAGATATTTTTCACAGTTGATTTGTGAACTCACTACCTCGTGTTTACTAAATGAATTGCACACAAAATCAACGAATTTTACTAAGGCAGAGTAGGAAATTATAGATAAAAAGAAACAAATTATGAATCTTCAAACACTTATATATAATTTTCGTTTCTTAATCTAGCTTTTAGGTAATTCAATCACAGAATTTCATGAATCAGACAAATGAGATGTGTTAGAATAGTGGAATTAATGGAGCTTACGAAAGGATCTACTAATTTTTCTTTCTTTCCTGTTTAGTAACATAATTGAGCATTGAAAATTTTATTTTAAAATTTAGGGTGTTATTATAACTGTATTTTAAATTAGCATATGTGAATCGTTTTCATGAAATTTAAATATAACCTTTTACCTGAAGAATAATAATAAAATGGTGCATTTTGATTGATAATGACAAATGACAAATGACAAATGGTTATTAAAAATCACCTATTTATATCATCATCTATTTTTTAAAAAATTTTAGATAAATGTTTTCCAACCATTACAACATACAATTTTTAAATAATTTCTTAATCCTTACAATTTTTAAGCGACTCCTGTATCAATATGGGGATGATACTAAAATTTTTAATTTATACAGATTTAAAAAGTACTAACACGTTAAAGAAAATTAGAAAACATATATAGGAATATAAAAGCTCGTAATAAATAATAAACATTACAGAAGTTTGAAACTCATACATAAGATTATATGCAAAATTTTCTGTAGAACCTCCTTATAAACAACATTCATGGTTTTATTAGTAGGGTTGCCTTTATCATCGCAAATTAAAACTTTTAACACCTCCTTACTCTTCACTTGAGAAACCGCCACATATAGTTGCCCATGAGTGAAAACGGGTCTTCTAAAAAACAATCCAACATTCGATAAAGATTGACCTTGACTTTTATTTATTGTCATTGCAAAACAAACCAAGAGAGAAAATTGCCTTCGTTGGAACTTGAATGGTAATGTAGGCTCTGATCGAATCAACTTCAATCTTGGAATATGAATAATGTGACCAACATTCTTACCTGCAATTATATATATTGACGCTTTGGTATTAAAGCATTTATAAAGTATATATATAGAAGTTGGCATTATGAGTACATATATAAGTTAGGTAATTTGTAACTATTAACTGTTTCATACCTGCAATTATTTTTGCTTCAACCACATGTACACCAAGTCGAGTAACTTGTAATCTTGTTCCGTTGCAAAGGCCTTTAGACTGTTCAAGATTGCGAAGCATCATTACAGTCACACCAACCTTTAAAGTTAACTTGTGGTTTGGAAAATCGTTGTTATATTATCCATGTATATCTCATCGCCTACTTCCTTTTCCTTTTTGTTTATATTTTCAAACTTAATCTATCAATTATTATTCCATTTAAATCACATTTTAAAATTTTTTAAATCTAATTTTAAAAGTAACTTCTTTACCTAAAAAAGTAGAATAATTTTAAACCAATTAAATACACGTCAATTAGAAATATGTATTCAATTCAAATTTAAATATATATATTATTATCTTATCCACGATTAATTCAAATATATATTATTATCTTATCCACGATTAATTCAAATATATATTATTATCTTATCCAAGATTAACAAACACATAGAAGTTTGTTATAAAATTTTTTCCCTTAAGGGATTTGATGGAATGAGACGTAATAACTAATATATTTTTGATTTTCTTTAATTTTTTTTAATCAAGGGCTATGATTGGTAGATATTTTTTAGGGAAATGGTTGATGATGTAAGTAACCCTTTTCTTTTAATAGTTTTATTTTTAATAGGTGCTTATACATATGATTCTTTAATTTTTTATATTGATTGATGCACCTTTGTCTGTTTAAATTGTTATGTATTTTTATATAAATTTATCTTAAATAAAACAAAGTTTAAAAAAAAATCATTTTAATACTTTTTATCAAAAGACCGAGGAATCGGTTATTATATCGACTATGATACGTAGATAGAATAAATATAAAAAAGATATAAATTGTTTTATGAATAACTACCCACTACTATTAATAGATAACAAACAATTAAAAATATACCACTTTAAAAAAGTGTCATATTATAATAAAATTTATACCAAAACGTAGATAAAAATAAGACAATCGCAAATATATAATTATTATTTCTCTAAAAAATTATATAATAAGTTATTTAACATATTTTATAAACAACCTATAATTAATTATATTAATATACAAGTTTTATAAAGCCCCCTCACATTTTCATAAAAGCCCCTAACCTATTTTATAAAACCCCCTTACTTTCACAATACCCCCTTCCAATTCCTTAAGGATTTTTGGCATTTTTGACATTATCATAAGTTATTTTTTGGTTTTTTTTTATTTTTTTTAAATCAAATGTTGTGATTGGTGGAGAATTTTTAGGAAGAGGGAGAAACCTTTTTAATTAGAATATAAGATGAGATATATATCTAGCTTCAACGTGCCAAGTCATTATCTCCACCACGTACGTATTGACTTGAAATTAATTAATGTCTACTACAATCATCAAATCCAATTGTTCTTCACCAAATATATCTTCAATATCTAATGCATTCTTTCGATCATGCGCATTGACTACTTCTCCATCTCTTCCACGAACATTAATTACCAAATTCAAGCAATGTTAGATTCTCATTGGTTTCCATCTTCTGGACATTAAACCTTCCATCTTCTATACACTGTGAGACCCTACAAGAAACTTAAGTATGAGTCTCATGCATTCTTAACCTCTTTCTTGGTATAAGACTACTGCGAAGTTTAAATTGTTCATTCAAAAGGGTAGCGACTTCTTTGGATCGATGTCTACTCGAAAGATTTGTACGACTTTCTTTATTCAAGAATACCAATCACGTCTATTTATCCCTCTAAATTTCATCACCAAAACCATTTTTATATATATACATATCTGTGTGTGTGTGTGTTGCACCCAAATCCTTTTTAGCAATAATTTTTAACAAGACTTTTAGTTCATCAATAATTAGCAATATTAGATAGATAAATGATTCTTATATTTGGAACTTGGTGGTTTTTAAAAAGATTTAAGCAACGGAAGCAACTTGCATTGATAAAAACAAGATCTCCACCAAGTCACAAAGCCATGTATATTTAACCAAAATCATGCGCCTAATGATATACAATAAAGAGATGGTCGGAAATTATAGGATTGACAAGAGTTTTGACAGAAGTAGAAACCAAAGTAACACTCCTTTATCGATAGAAGACCACACCAAAGTGATAATCCTCCGCCCTTAAAATTGTATCAATATTTGATTCAAGATACCCAGAATCTCCAAGATTGTTTTTAAAAAATCACCATTGTAAAACAATCAATTTGTTTTGTATTCTAGTTCGTATGAGAACTTTTTTCCGTACGAGAACCAATCTTAGTCCTTGATTAAAATTAATCAATGTCTAAGAAAATTTGACGGCTCATTAATAATTCATTTGACTTATTAATGGCTCATTAATGAGTGATTTTTATATAAATCAAGTCTCACAAACTAATGGTTGTTAGGTATTGCTTAAAAGTAGCAGTACGATATTTGAATCTAGAATTAATCGGGAAGCTCGATGATTGCCGGTTTCAATTATTGGTTAATTAAAGGTAATGGATACATAATTAATTGGCTTGAAATCAAATTGGATCCTATCTAGAAGCATGAAATTAGAATTTCCTAATACAAATACGATAAAGATAAGACTGAAATTTGAATGACGTTTGGATAAAATTTGAAATTGAAATTTCAAATTTTGGTGCTTATCATTGTTAGTGGAGTTATTTAAGGATTAGGATTTCTAATTTGTTTACTAAATATAATCTAGCTAGTTAATTAATAATGAAGTCTCTAGTTCTTGCCTGTGGACGTAGGTCATTACCGGACGACTGAACCACATTAAATCTTGGTATTTATTTATATTGTTTTGTTATCCGCGTTTTGTGACTGACTCTTGTTAAGGTTACATGTTCGATCCTTACAAGATGGTGTTTTGATTCTTACAATGACAGCTCATCCGGACACAATTTAGTGTTTGGTAATTATAGAAAATCCACCCCAATTAATTAGTCATTAATGGTGTTGCAAGCAGTTCTCACAGTTCTGTACAAAAAACAGTTGTCGGTTATATATAGGGTAATGTTACATATGGAACCTTGCTTAAACATAGAACTAAAAAACCACTTTAGGTGATGACACGTGGCATATTATTTGAGGGCAAAACTGGAAAATTAAAAAAAAAAAAACTCACGCCTCCCCCTCCCTTCCAACAAACTTTAAAAAAAATCCCCCTCAATCTTTAAATGATCATAACTCATTCGATTTTAAGAATTTTAACAAAAAAGTATACCGTTAGATTCAGTTTTTCGTCATCTTTCAAACAAGACCAGACTTGATATATTTCTGAAACTTTATTTTTTTTTTGATTTTGCAAAATTTTCAAAATTTGCATTTTCACCTGAGTTTCATCTGAAATTGCAAAAATGCAAAAAACGAAAATGCAAAAATCGAATATGTAAGTCATGCATATGCTTCCAAAAAGCAAATTTTGAAACCAATACTAAAAATGCAAAACAAGAACTAACTGAAAATGCAGCCCAAAATGCAAAACAAAATTTGCATTTTCATAAATTTTTTTGAAAAATATGGGAAGAGTGGTCTTGATTGAAAGAAGATTAAAAAACTAAAAGATTGGTATAATTTTTTTGTTTAAATTCACAAAACTTAAAAAGTTATGATAATTTAAAGTTTTGGGGGTATTTTTTTTTAAATGTGGGTTTGTTAGGGGGGGGGGGGGGGGGATTTCCATGTTTGTTCTTTTACATATTAATTAAACATGATAATTACAATTATGCTATCTTCAATCTCATCTATTGATTTTGATGATCCAATGGTCCAGATTGGTTCTATAGTTCTATGTTTAAATAATGGTTCTATATTGATCCATTATATATATATATATATATATATATATATATATATATATATATATATATATATATATATATATATATATATATAAATTGCATCAATAAAGAACAATGTGTTAAACAAAGAACCTAAAGAATCAATCTGGACAATTGGATCATCAAAATTAATGGATGAGATTTAACGATGGTAAAACTGTAATTATCATGCATTAAAATAGGAAGAAAAGGGCAAACATGGAAAATCCCTTTCAACAAACCCATGATTTTAAATTTAAAATACCCCCAAAAACAATAAATTGTCATAACTTATTAAGTTCTGTGAATTTAAATAAAAAAATTCTAACAATCTTTAGTTTTTTAATCTTCTTTCAAACAAGACCACTCTTCCCATATTATTCTAAATTTTTATTGAAAATGCAAATTTTGTTTGCATTTTGGGCAGAATGTAATGTTGTTGTGCGGATTTTGCATTTTGGGTTTGAATATGTAATTTTTCATTTTGGTTTGCATTTTCATTGAATCATGTTGGGTTTGCATTTTGCATTTTGGAAGCATCTGGATGACCTGCATTTTATAATTTGCATTTTTCGATTTTATGCATTTTGCATTTAAAATGAAACCCAACTAAAAATGCAAAATTTGCATTTAAAAAAAAAAGTTTCAGAAATATATAAAGCCCGGTCTTGTTTGTTTGAAAGAGGACGAAAAACTGAATCTAATTATATAATTTTTTTGTTAAAATTTTAGAAACGAACGAGTTATGATAATTTAAAATATGTGGGGTTTTTTTTTTTTAAACTGAATATAATGATATAATTTTTTTGTTAAAATTCTTAGAAACTCACGGCACATTGGATGTCGCCGGAAATGCCATGAGTTTTTTTTATTTTCCTTTTATGTCCTTAAACAATATGCCACCAAAGGGGTTTTTTAGGTTCTATGTTTAAGGAGAGTTCTGTATATAGTTTAAATATATCAAAAACCATAAGTTAATTAAAGAGTAGAATAATTAAAAGCCTTTTGATTCTTATAATTTTCAATTAATTAATACTAGTAACTTACAATGTCACATATAATGATGATAAGTAATAATTAATCTCTGTTAGTTATAAATCAAATATAGACTTTTCAAATATCTTATTACAAACTAAGTCCCTATTAATAGGTTTAAAAGAAAACTCACTAGAAAAGGCACATGTTTGAAACCAGTCTCTCTCAAAATATTCTTGCTATGGTGGAGTCGGATTGTACTTTGTGTGTGATCTAACAGTCTCATACATCGTTAGAGCATCCACAATCCATACAACTCTTCAGGAGTTTAATGGATTGCCACATCAGCATTCCACTATCTATTCAACTCCATCCTTTAACCTCCACACTCCATTGAACTCCACATAGTTTAATGGATTTTCACATCAGCATTATATATATATATATATATACACTCACACACACACACATATAATTTTATAAAAATATTTATAGAGCTACAAAATACATAAATAAAAATGCAAATTTAAACGTTCATTAAATAAAAAGTAGGAGAATAAAAATACATAGATGTTTTTATGTATTTTGTAATGTATTTTGATATTAGTGTAATGTTTTATTACTTATTATGTTTTTTATAAACTTAATGCTCCTTATATATATATATATATAATTTTTTTATATTTTTTAAGAATATAAATACATTAAAAATAAATTAAATATACAAATTTATTAATATATCTACATATTATTATTATTACAAACTAAATAGAAAATAACTATATATATATATATATATATATATATATATATATATATATATATATATATATATATATATATATTATATAAAGCTTGTGGGTCCCAATATTAATATTATAAAAAAGAAAATGGGCCCCATATTTGTAGATGGTACCGTTGTATCCTCATGCCACTCTCTCCCCACTAAACTCCATTCACAATCCATACAACCCCATGATCCTCCCATGCCACCCCATGATACTTGCATTGGAGTTGCTCTTAGAAATAGTGTTCATATTTCCAACACTTTTTTAATGATTCGATTTCTTCATTCATCACAGTAAACCAATTTGAGTTTCTTGACAATTGTTATTGTTTTACGCAAGACCTTGGTACATCTAGATCAATTTATTTTCTACAAGTTAGTAAGTAATTCAATGTGTCACAGTTTGCCGTATTTGAGTACTTTCTCTGGCTTGTGTATATCTCCTTTTATTTTGGTTTTTTGTAATAGACTCAAATATATAGATAGACTTATAAGAACTATATATTGCGTTAATCATCACAATTCACAACTTCTGTTGGGCGATTCATAATCAATACTATGTGATGCTTTCTGCTCATCATGTGTCTATACTATTACGTTGATCGTCCTTAATTTGCATTTCACCTATCACAACCTCATGTGGCCGGACTATCGAACAGCACCTTATAATGAATATCCTAATCAATCTTTTTTTCATTTATGGTTTCCCATCGTTCCTCCATGTTCTAACATGGAAGCTTGATTATAAAATAACAGCTGTGTTAGTTATAAGTTTTGGAGTGGAGTCATCAAAATTTCTAACGCCCTAGGAACATGCATAGCTGTTAGAAAAGTGCTATAGTTATACATTGTTTAGCCATCCTTTTATCTTGTGGAGTTTTTAAATCTATGGTTGTTAACGGAGACTTGTTTATAAGACTATCCGTTATGCCTAACTAGCTCGGGGGTGGCGAGTTGGCAGCGAGTAGCCAAAGGAACCTCGGGTGTCCTTTACTCGGCGGGTTCACACGCATCCGGGTTCCACAACTCCCCTACCCCCTACCGGTCACAAACAAACGGCTACTTCTTAATTTTTTTTTAATTTTAAATAATTAATTTATCTCTATATATATACCATTCATTTCATCACTTTTTATATCATTACACTCTCTTTTCTGTCTATTTTCTCTCTATCAGCTCTCACATTTTTATATTTTATAAATATGGATTCACCAACTGGCTCAATGACGTCTGACGATTTTATGGAGCGAAATCGTATGGTTGCAATTGCCCTTGCGACAGAAGCGGCACGCCTAATTTTGGTGACGACAAAGAAACCTCGAGTAGACAAACGAGAAGGCCGGCGAAAAATAGAAATTGTCTTGAAGGACACGAGATGCTATATCGCGACTACTTTAGTGATACCTTGGTATATGATGAAGAAATGTTTAGACGGCGGTTTCGGATGAGCAAACGACTATTCACACGTATTGTTGACGATCTCGAGGAAGAGAATCCATTTTTCAAGTGGGCATGGGACGCAAGAGAGCGGAAAGGGTTTTCACCGCTTCAAAAGTGTACTTCTGCTATCCGACAATTAGCATACGGGACCGCTATCGATTCTCTTGACGAGTACTTGAGGATGTCGGAGAAAACATCACGGTATTGCATATACACTTTCTGCGAAGGTATCATTCATCTCTATAAAAGAAAATATTTACGCAAACTTACTTATTTATTTTATGCATTAGGAATTTAAAATTATGTAGTTTTCTTTTTTTTATTATTATCGTATGGAATTTAAAATTATGTAATATTTTTTTATAATATTATTAATGAAAAAAATATTTAGTTTAATAATGATTTATTTAATATAAAAATAAAATAAAAAATGGGTGAAAAGGGAAAGGAAAAAGGAAGGTATCATGCTTGTAGTGGGTAAGAGAAGGGGAAGGGGAGAAAAAAATGATGTGACGCTAATGTGACAGTGAGTAAGGAAAGAAAAGATGGGGAGTATAACATATAGCCTAAGAAAACAAGTCGTGTTGAAATTTATATAACTAATTGATTCATAGTCAATCGTACATGAGCGCATACTAGGTCAACTTTGTAAAGTCTACTACAGGGTTTAGTTTCTGAAAAAATAATAATAATATGTTAATATAATTTAAGTTAGATAATATTACTCTTATAAAATATTTAAATAAATAAATATCGAAATGAGTTATTTACCTCTTATTTAAGTGATTTGTGACAACACAAATTTGAAATTGATAAAATTATCCTATTTTCAATTTATAACAATAAATAACAAAGTAACAAACTATAAAAATATTAAAAAGATAACAAAAACTATATTAAAAGACTTGATTTATATATGCTAGTGCATAGTGCAATATTTTTTGTTAGATGGATTAGTTTTTTAACCGTTAGATTAAATTTGTAATAACTCAGATCTATTTTATTCATTCACTCTAAATAGTTATTCTTGCTTTATCTTTCGTCTATAATTTATATTCAAACAAACTTAAGTGAATAAAAGATTTAACCTTTTTTTTTTTGTTTGAAGAACGTACAAATATAGTCACCCTACTAAACTACACCTATACGGCTATACCCATAATGGGACTTAAATTCTCAATCTCAAGAAGAGAGACACTATAATGATACTTAAACCATCAACCTAAACTAACGTGTGAGAAAATGATGAAATAAATAAGCAGGTTAATAAATACTTTTATGAGAATGTGTGAATTTAACATGAAGAAACTAGCCCAGAATTTAAGCACTCCAAAATCAAAACTATGGTGACAATTGTCGACCTGAAATGAAAAATAAATGAGTTTGGATTGACACATATAATAAATACGTTGAGTTCAGATTGACTTGTGTGACATGTATAATAATTGGGTCAGGTTAGGATCATAAATAAATATATTTCACGAGTCGACACATGAACCCGTTTAATAATATATTTCACGAGTCAACACATAAACCCGTTTAATAATAATATATATTTTATCTTCATATATAAACTAAGTTTTGGTGTGATATCATCAAGACTCTCACAATTCACATTATTGGTGGTTGTAGTTTGTGAAAAATTATACAAGAAAACTCCTTATGTTACAAGTTATGTTTTTTTTTGACAACTCACGTAAAAGCAAGGTTCTAAATAACGTAAGGCGTGACGTGGCGGCGAGGTCAAGCCTCAAGTTTTATGAGCCATGACGAGTTATGGCGTTTTTTATGGCGGCACTTAAGGCGACAATTTTATATATATTTTATAAATATTTATATCCAATTTATCAATATTAATTTACAAATTACACAAAGTTGCACAAATTAGGAGCAACGTAACATATACAAATTACAAAATACAAATTTATAGAAGTTCAATACACGCGATAGCAAAATGTATATAAAAAATTTTAAAAATATATTTTTTGCACGCCACGCTATAAAAAACTTGCCATTTGGCGCGTAAAGGCGCCTTATGCCGCCTTGTCTTACGCCACGCCTAACCCCGCCGCCAAGGGCTGTTTCTTAACGTTGGAGTCGCGCCTCGCGCCTTGGCGCCGCCATAGCGCCGCCATGACGCGTTTTTTAGAACCCTGTGTAAAAGATACCGGTCGGACTTCCAACATGTTGACATGTTTACAACCCATCAATCCTCTAATAACCTACCATTCTACAAATTACCAATCTGGCAGTCAACACAAATTCTTATATATTAAACAGGTTATACGGGTCTCGAATACAAAGATAATTAATGTTTTAAATCCCGACACGAATAAATAAACGTGTTATTTTCAAATCATACCATTCTAACACGCCAACTTGAAATCCGAAAGTTATGATTTACACCCATGTTCCAAACAGAACTTATTTGAAGGGAGATGAGTAAATTATAAGGTCCGTGACTAGTAGAATATTAGACAACTTGTCTAGTGATAATGACCTAAATTCTCTTTCAATAAATCTCGTCACCTTGATATTTTTTTATTTCATAAATTGTTTTTCTAGAATTGATTTTGTTTTAATTTTAATGTATCCAATTGAATTTAAATATAATAACCATTACAACACCGTGTTTCTTGAGTTCTACTTTGAATATAAACTAATTAATTTAGAAGAAAATATAAAGAAGAAAGAAAATTTGTGGACTTTAAAAAAATCGTATTACTTTGGAGAAAAAAATTTGGTTATATATAATGATAACTTAACTAAAACTTACTGTCATTAAATGCAAAACGTACAAGAAAAATTGCTTAATTTTTTCTCCTAAACTTACATATTAAAAGTCAGAAAATTTTGAAAGAAAATGAAACTCTTTATAACTTTTCATTATATATAATAACAATTTGCAGGAGTAATAAACAGTAGCTCTGCAAATTGTTATTATATATAATTTGAATCAACAATAGTATCAATACTATGCTTTGGTACAGTGGTTAACAACGTCCGCATGCAGAGGTGGCGTTGGGGGTTCGAACTCACTGAAGCATTGGTGGTTCGAACCTCACTGAATCCTTTTAATTTAGTTTTCTAAAATTCCCTATTTTGCCAGGCTTTTTATTTTGGTTTCTTAAATTCCCTATTCTACAATTTCCTCCACTATCAAAATCATATTCAAATAATATTTGTTTTATTTTTCTATACAACAAAAGTTCATATTTTATTTTCATTAATATTTTTACGTTTGTTTATTTCTACATTTCCCCTAAATTCTAATTACCCTTTTCATTATATTACTCTTTACTAGAACCATTAACTTTATAACATTTATAAAAATTATTAATTTATATATTATTTATTTTTCTTTATAAATTTTAACATATAATATTTAGTATAAATATGAATATACACTTATTACGTCTCATTTTTATTTATATACAATACACATTTTTTGTAATACTATATTAAGTTTAAATTTGAATCAAATGATGTATTTTAATTCTAAATATTAAAAAAGTATTCCCACCTCATTTTGAATATTTATTTTAGTTTTTGGAACATAATTCTATCATTTGTGTTCATACATTAGTTATATTATTTATCTTTATTTTTTCCGCCGCAACGCGCGGGATCCTTATAAACTCGTTAATTAGTAACTAAAGTATGACTAATTAAACTTGTAATTTTAAAAATAAGGCCGGTTATTAAGATATTAGTGTAAGATGACCGGTTTTTCTTTCTTTCTTTCTTTTCTCGTTAGGAAAACAAATTAAGATTATTTTCTTTCTCTTTAGAGTTAATTATACTAATAGTCCTTATGATTTACTGAATTTTCTATTAATGATCTCTAAACTTTAACAATTACATCAATATATAATCCTTATATTAAATTACTTGTTTCAATATCGTATTGCCACCATCTGGTTGGATGTGGTAACCTTTGTTAGTTCGGGGAGTAAGTTACGGTGTTTAGATGGAGGTTGAATAGGTTCGTCTCCACCATGTGACTGCCCTTTGTGCTTTACGAGTTTTAGATAGGTTAACCGGATTAACCTGTCGATGTTGGATATTATTAGTTTAGCGGGTTAGATGTTAGTGTTTAAAATTTGGGGTTTGAATTGTTGTATTAACTAACATCTAGCTAATTTTTTAAATTATATCTATAAAATACATTGTCTTTCAAAAAAAAAAACTTATTTCAATGTTGAGCCAATTCCCTTTAAAGGACAAAATTGCCCTACCCTTTTTATTTGTTCTTTTTTTCCTAATCATAAACCATATTGAAATATATTTAAAACCTAAAATTAGTTAATATATTTTATATTAAATATATACCTATCCACCTCTTTCACTTTTTTTTCAGTTCCTATATACTTTCCTCTCTCACCCACACCTGTCAGATCATCCACTCTCAAGCCTTAGCCGCCACCTACGACTGCCTAAGAGCCGCCACCTGCGATCGCTACATCACCACCACCTGTGACAGAGACTAGGGGTGAGCATGGGTACCGAAAATACCGTACCATACCGGCACCGTACAGAAACCGATACCGGTACCGGTACCGAATGAGAGTTTTCGGTCCGGTATTCGGTACTTGAAATATTGCTAAATCGATATTCAGGACTCGGTATTCTCGGTATTCGGGACTAGTACCGAACTAACTAGTTAAAATAGGTACTCGGTACCGGTACCGTATATGAATATTCGGTACGGTATTCGGTACCATCTTTACATCAAGTTCGGTCTTCGGTAAAATCGGTACCGGTACCGGTCCGGTACCATGCTCACCCCTAACAGAGACCAACGCATTACACCACCTTCTCCGACCAACATCGCTAGAGAAGACCGCAACCACCATCATCAAGCACAATATTTACCATGATCTACTACCAATCTTCTACACATTTTTTCTTTTCTGTTTTGTGAATCTTTTTAGATATATATTTCTGCTATCTAATTTCTAGTGATTTTTCTATGAATCCCTTTATTTTTCCCTTTTCTTTGTCTTAATCTTTTTATATCTTAATGGTGGGTATGTATTTGTTGCATGTGTGTGGTGTGTTCTTTCTCCCTCCTCTTCTTCTTGATCCTATTTTTGTTTGTTGGTCTGTTCATTTTTAGATCTAGGTGACGTGTGTGTTCATGTATGTGGGTGTGTTCATGTTAAGATATGGGTTAAGGTTTTGATCTTTTAGGTTAGATTTGAAAATAATCTTACAAGTTTGGGTTAAGGTAAAGAAGAGCGTGGTAGTGGGTGGTGGTAGTAGGTGATTAATGATGGTTTCAGATTCCGATTCTGACTTTCCGATGGTCGTAGATGACGGTGGGTTGTGGCGGCAGACAATGGTGAATGGTGTCACATGGTGGTAGAACGATTCTATCTAATGGTGGATGAAGAAAAAACTCGAGAGTATATTAATTATAAGTAGAATTACATTTAGCATTTTATATATCTTTTAAACATAAAATAATTATGCTTACATTCTAATTAACATTTTAACATGATTCAGAATTCAATAAATAAATAAAAGAGGTAAGGGCATTTGGTTCTTTTAAGTGAATTTAGACCAACGTTGAAACAAACTACTTTACACAGGAAATATTGATATAATTTTTGAAGTTCGGAGACTATTGATAAGAAGGTTGTTAAACCACAGTAACAATTTGTGTAATTAACTTTTCTCTTTATTTCTTCTTCTCTTATTCTAACATACAAAAAGCAAATTTTTTATATTTTTCTTTGTCATACTTTAGTTTTTTCTTTTCATAGTGAACTCGAGAATACAAAGTAAAGAAATCATGTTTGTTACGGTCTCTAGTGTATGATTATTAAAATCTTATATCTTTCTATACAAATAAAAGACTTAAATTAAAATAAATTAATTTGACTTTTTCTTGATCAAAATTGGATTTGATTTTAACTTTAGTTTGAATTAAAAGTATTGAAATGTAGTTCATATATATTATTTTCTTAGATATTAAAATCCCGCTTATGCAGTTGCATTTATCATGATTAACAAATGTCATATATACGCGTTATAATATTCCAATTTATTATTTTTTTACCAATTGTTTAGTTTCATCTTCTCTATAACCATTTTAATATTTTAATACTTGAACCTATTGTCCATAATCGTAATAATAATGGTCGATGACTTCTATAAGAAATACAATCACATCTCTTCGTATCATGATACCACGTTTCTGTCGTCACATCTGCCTTCTCTCTTGTCAGTGATTCTACTGTTAATCTGGGTGTTAAGTGTTGAAGCCATCTTTTATCATTTCTTAAATTCTCATTTCTTTTATATTTTATAATTATTTAATATCTTTTATATCAATATTTAACATTTATAATTTTTTATATCAACTCATTTATCAGAAGGACATTTCTTCATGTTATGTGAGTTCTACTAAAAACGGCAACATCTTATTACATATCTTGTGTTTGTAACAATTTCTTTTTCTTATAATTAAGTTTCTAAATCAATAGCAAGAACAAGAGGAAAATAGTGTGATATCATGTAGCATAAAAATGATAACGTATGAAAACGTCATACTTGTTAAACAATTATATTTGTTTGTACGTAGTCGTGCAATTTGCAAAACAAATCGTTGAAATTTGATTGAAGAGTAGGAATATATGTATCATAAAATATGAAATTAATATAAATATCTAGAGATTATGTTGTCACACATACTCTTTGGTTGTATCACTTGTATGTTACAAGATTACTATATTTATTTTGGCCGCAGAATCGGATTGTTGGTTAGGATATGTTACCAATACAAGGTTGTTAGATGTTAAGATTGATATATTTCTTGAAACAGCAGAACACATATGCATGCATACACTAATCTAGTTTTAAAACTATATCTTTTGTCCACGGTAAGACTTGAACGTGTGACCATAGGTCAAGTATAACACCTTTTAACACCTTATACCGCTAGACTACAAACCGTTTAGTATGTTAAGATTGATATATATTATCATAAAGCACTATACTTCGATCATTGGTATTTGGGTTAGCTCATTTAATTTGTTGTATAAATATATTAGCTTATTTGAGGAGCTTATTAGAAAATTCTGTTTGTCTTAGCTTATATTAAGACCTTAATAGGTTTTAAAAAGCTTATTAAGAGATTTTGAGCTTATTAACCTAAATTTGCCTAATTACTCTCAAAACAAAATTATCCTCAATATGATGTGATACAAACGATTTTAAATTTTTAAACCGATAAGCTACAAACCTATTTAAACAACATCCCATCTACAAAACTTATATGTCAATATGTTTTTTTTAAAGGCCATATAAGTCAATAAGTTTGGTTCGCAGAATGCTTTTGAATAAATTGGAATCTCTCGGGAATTTGAATTTAAATTTGTGATCTGTTTGGTTGGCAGGAAATGGAATTTGAATTTGGTTTCAGTAATAAAAAATGACAGAATTGCTCTTCTTGTTTTTAACTTATTTTTAGTTTGTTTTATAACTTTTATGTAAAAATATATTATATTAATTATAAAAGTATATGCATGCATACACTAATCTAGTTCTAAATCTATATCTTTTGTCCACAGTAAGACTTGAACGTGTGACCATAGGTCAAGTATAACACATTTTAACACCTTATACCGCTAGACTACAAACCGTTTAGTAGATGTTAAGATTGATATATATTATCATAAAGCACTATACTTCATTGGTATTTGGGTTAGCTTATTTAATTTGTTGTATAAATTTATTAGCTTATTTGAGGAGCTTATTAGAAAATTCTGTTTGTCTTAGCTTATATTAAGACCTTAGTAGGTTTTAAAAAGCTTATTACGAGATTTTGAGCTTATTAACCTAAATTTGCCTAATTACTCTAAAAAAAATTTATCCTCAATATGATGTGATACAAACGCTTTTAAATTTTAAAACTGATAAGCTACAAACCTATTTAAACAACATCCCATCTAAAAAGCTTATATGTCAATATGTTTTTTTGAAAGGCCATATAAGTCAATAAGTTTGGTTCGCAAAATGCTTTTGAATAAATTGGAATCTCTCGGGAATTTAAATTTGAATTTGTGATCTGTTTGGTTGGCAGGAAATGAAATTTGAATTTGGTTTCAGTAATAAAAAATGACAGAATTGCTCTTCTTGTTTTTAACTTATTTTTAGTTTGTTTTATAACTTTTATGTAAAAATATAATATATTAATTATAAAAATATTAAAATTTTATTTTATTTTATGAGTATTCATAGCAATAAGCTATGAAAATCACGCTAATAAACATCATAAGTTAAAAATAATTACAGTACATATCCGTATAAATTCAAGTTTCATCAGTCTCAAATCACAGCCTTCTCATATCATCAGTTTCACGGCGGCGGAAGAAAGTTGTGGCAAAGGGTCTGGAGGCGGCGGCAGAAGGTTGCGGTGAAGGGTCTGGAGGCGGTGGCGAACGAAGGTTGCGGCGAAGGGTTTGGAGGTGGCAACGGAGGAACGCTGCGGCGGACGGTCTGGTGGCGGCGACGGAGGAAGGCTGGTGTAGAGGCATGAGGCGACACCGGAGGAAGGCTCCGACGAAGGGTCTAGAGGTGGCAGTGGAGGGTCTGGAGGCGGGGGCGGAGGAAGGCTACGGCGAAAGGTCTCGAGTAGACGACAGAGGAAGAAGTCATCAGTGTTTCGAGGGTAGAGTCGGCTCACGTCTTATGTTGTTGGAATGAGATAGATATATTAGTGCTATATAGATGTTTAAGGATAACAAGATAATATTCCACATTCACACTTTTAAAGGATTTTGAAATCCCTTCATCTAGTGATGGAATTCATTTTCCCTCATTTGAAGGATTACAATTTCTTCAAATTTCCTAATCTTCTTATATTCTAATTAAAAGAAAAAGGTTTCTCCCTCTTCCAAAAAATTCTCTACCAATCACAACCCTTGATTTTAAAAAAAATTTTAAAAACAATCAAAAAATGTCTTATGATGACGTCAAAAATGCCGAAAATCCTTAAGCCTCTAAACGAATTGGAAAGGGGCATTGTGAAAATTCTAGGGGGTTTTATAAAATATGTTAGGGGTTTTTATGAAAATGTGAGGAGGTTTTATAAAACTTATATATTAATATAATTAATTATAGGTTGTTTATAAAATATGTTTAATAACTTATCATATAATTTGTTTAGAGAAATAATAATTATATATTTGCGAACGTTTCATTTTTATCTACGTTTTGGTATAAATTTTATGGTAATATGACACTTTTTTTAAAGTAGCATATTTTTAATTGTTTGTTATCCATTAATAGTAGTGGGTAGATTATTTATAAAACAATTTATATCTTTTTTATATTTATTCTATCTATGTATCATAGTCGATATAATAACTGATTCCTCGGTCTTTCGATAAAAAGTATTAAAATGATTTTTTTTTTAAAATTTGTTTTATTTTATATAAATTTATATAAAAATAGATAACATTTAAAACAGACAAAGGTGTATCAATCAATATAAAAAATTAAAGAATCATATATAAGCAACTATTAAACGAAAAGGGTTACTTACATCATCAACCTTTTTCCTAAAAAATCTCCACCATCATAGCCCTTGATTTAAAAAAATTAAAGAAAATCAAAAATATATTAGTTATTACGTCACATTCCATCAAATCCCTTAAGGGATTTTTTTATAACAAACTTAATGTGTTTGTTAATCTTGGATAAGATAATAATATATATTTGAATTAATCGTGGATAAGATAATAATATATATATTTAAATTTGAATTGAATATATATTTCTAATTGACGTGTATTTAATTGGTTTAAAATTACTCCACTTTGTTAGGTAAGGAAGTTACTTTTAGAATTAGATTTAAAAAAATTTAAAATATGATTTAAATGGAATAATAATTGATAGATTAAGTTTGAAAATATAAACAAAAAGAAAAAGGAAGTAGGCGATGAGATATACATGGATAATATAACAACCATTTGAATTTGAATTTAATTGAAAATTCAACCATTTGAACTATAACAAAATTCATTCCTTTTGAATGTTCCTATTATTAAGTAAATTTGTTAAGTTTAAAGGATTAAGAAATTATTTAAAAATTGTATGTTGTATTGGTGGGAAAATATTTTTTTTAAATTTTTTTAAAAAATAGATGATGATATAAATAGGTGATCTTTAATAATCATTTGTCATTTGTCATTATCAATCAAAGTGCACCATTTCATTATTATTCTTCGGGTAAAATGTTATGTTTAAATTTCATGAAAACGATTCACATATGCTAACTTAATATATTCTTCTTATTTTTTATAGCTATTAACTATGGAGAATAAACAACATTTTTCGTCGGCTCCAAAACGACCTTCATTGGGAAGGAATTCAAAAGAAAGGAAAAAATCAAGGGTGATTCATTTCACATATGACAACTTTGTTCATAACAGTTCAATATCAATTGAAAGTGATAGAAGAAGTTCACAGATTCCTCTAAATCATATATCTAATGGTATGTTTAATTTCAAATTATAAGTTTGTTCAATATTTACAACCACACCATTTGTTCTTGGTTTGACATGCAATTTTATATATACTTTTTGTCATTTCTAAATATAATATAAATAAATTGAATTTACGTCATTTAGCTATTCACGTCAATCTTATCATTCATATGCCAAAGGGAAAAATACAATTATAATAGCGCCCTAAGTTTTAAAATAAAATTTTCAATGCTCAATTATGTTACTAAACAGGAAAGAAAGAAAAATTAGTAGATCCTTTCGTAAGCTCCATTTTAATTCCAATATTCTAACACATCTCATTTGTCTGAATCATGAAATTCTGTGATTGAATTACCTAAAAGCTAGATTAAGAAACGAAAATTATATATAAGTGTTTGAAGATTCATAATTTGTTCCTTTTTATCTCTAATTTCCTACTCTGCCTTAGTAAAATTCATTGATTTTGTGTGCAATTCATTTAGTAAACGCGAGGTAGTGAGTTCACAAATCAACTGTGAAATATATCTTTGATATCTTATGATATCAAAAAGGAAAAAACAACATTCATTAGATTCAAAAAAAAATCGTGAATTGGGGCAACAATTATAAAAGTATAAAAAATATTCAAGTTAGATATGCCATTAGCCCATTTCAAATTAAATAGCTTAGTTTGTGTGTGTGTTAAATTACTAATAAAACCATGAATGTTGTTTATAAAGAGTATCTACAGAAATTATAATGATAATCTTATGTATATCAAACTTTTGTAATGTTTATCATTTCTTACAAGATTTTATATTCATATATATATATATATATATATATATATATATATATATATATATATATATATATATATGTTTTCTAATTTTAACGTGTTAATATTTTTAAAACTATATAAATTTAAAATTGTCTTATATCATACCCGTGTTGATACACGGGTCGCTTATAAACAACATCAACAATAATATTATAGTTACTAGCTAAGCGACCCGTGTATCAACACGGGATTATATAAGTCAATTTTAAATTTATATAGTTTTAAAGAGTATTAAAACGTATAGTAAAATAATTACAAAGCATGAATATAAAATCTCGTAAAAATATGAATAATAATTACAGAATTTTGAAATTCATACATAAGATTATCATTAGATTTTCTTTAAACCTCTTTATAAACAACATTCATAGTTTTATTAGCAGTGTTTCCTTAATCGTCGCAAATTAAAACTTTTAACCTCTCTTTACTATTCACTCCAGAAACTGTCCATAAGTGAAAACGTGTCTTTTTAGTACTTCTTATAAATACTCTTTTTAAGAAAGATAAATTTACATTATACGTCTAAAAGTTTTAGTATAATATTATTGTGTTTCTCGTGATTGGGGTTTATCCCGGTATTGTAAAGCCATTACTATAATATTATTGTTGATGTTGTTTATAAGCAACCCGTGTATCAACACGTGGATGATATAAGACAATTTTAAATTTATATAGTTTTATAAATATTAACACGTTAAAAAATTAGAGTACATATATATGAATATAAAATCTTGTAAGAAATGATAAACATTACAGAAGTTTGATATACATAAGATTATCATAATATTTTCTGTAGATACTCTTTATAAACAACATTCATGGTTTTATTAGTAATTTAACGCGCACACAAACTAAGCTATTTAATTTAACTAAGCTATTAAACATACCATTAGATATATGATTTAGAGGAATTCGTGAACTTCTTCTTCTATCACTTTCAATTGATACTGAACTGTTATGAACAGAGTTGTCATATGTGAAATGAATCACTTTTGATTTTTTCCTTTCTTTTGAATTCCTTCCTAATGAAGGTCGTTTTGGAGCCGACGAATAATACTGTTTATTCTACATAGTTAATAGCTATAAAAAAGAAGAAGAATATATTAAAATAGCATATGTGAATCGATTAATGAAATTTAAACATAACCTTTTACCTGAAGAATAATAATGAAATAGTGCACTTTGATTGATAATGACAAATGACAAATGATTAGTAAAGATCACCTATTTATATCATCATCTATTTTTATAAAAAAATTTAAAAAATGTTTTTCCACCATTACAACATACATTTTTAAATAATTTATTAATCCTTTAAACTTAACAAATTTACTTAATAATAAGAACATTCAGAAGGGATGAATTTTGTTATAGTTCAAATGGTTGAATTTTCAATTAAATTCAAATTCAAATGGTTGTTATATTATCCATGTATATCTCATCGCCTACTTCTTTTTCCTTTTTGTTTATATTTTCAAACTTAATCTATCAATTATTATTACATTTAAATCACATTTTAATTTTTTTTAAATCTAATTCTAAAAATAATTTCCTTACCTAACAAAGTGGAGTAATTTTAAACCAATTAAATACACGTCAATTAGAAATACGTATTCAGTTCAAATATATATATATATATATATATATATATATATATATATATATATATATATATATACATATATATATATAATCTTATCCACATTAATTCAAATATATAATATTATCTTATCCAAGATTAACAAACACATGAAGTTTGTTATAAAAAATTTCCCTTAAGGGATTTGATGGAATTGGACGTAATAACTACTATATTTTTTATTTTCTTTAATTTTTTTAAATCAAGTGCTATGATTGGTGGAGATTTTTTAGGAAAAGGGTTGATGATGTAAGTAACTATTTTCTTTTAATAGTTTTATTTTTATTAGTTGCTTATATATATATATATATATATATATATATATATATATATATATATATATATATATATATATATATATATATATATATATATGATTCTTTAATTTTTTATATTGATTGATGTACCTTTGTCTGTTTTAGATGTTATCTATTTTTATATAAATTTATCTTAAATAAAATAAGTTTAAAAAAAAATTTAATACTTTTTATCAGAAGACCGAGGAATCAGTTATTATATCGACTATGATACGTAGAGAGAATAAATATAAAAAATATATAAATTGTTTTATGAATAATCTACCCACTACTATTAATGGAAAACAAACAATTAAAAATATACTACTTTAAAAAAATGTCATATTACAATAAAATTTATATCAAAACGTAGATAAAAATGAGACGGTCGCAAATATATAATTATTATTTCTCTAAACAAATTATATAAAAAGTTATTAAACATATTTTATAAACAACCTATAATTAATTATATTAATATATAATTTTTATAAAACTCCCTCACATTTTCATAAAAGCCCCTAACATATTTTATAAAACCCTTTCAGAATTTTCACACTGCCCCCTCGAAAAACTTAAGCATTTTAGTCATTTTTGACGTCATCATCAACTTTTTTTTTATTTTTTTTTTAAATTCAAGAGTTGTGATTGGTGAAAATTTTTTAGAAAGAGGGAAAAACACTTTTCTTTTAATAACAATATAAGATAGTTTTACAATATCGGGATAAAGCTCCATCACGAGAAACACATTAATATTATACTAAAACTTTTAGACGTGTAATGTAACTTTATATTTCTTAAAAATAGTATTTATAAGAAGTACTAAAAAGACACGTTTTCACTCGTGGACAGTTATATGTGACAGTTTCTTGAGTGAAGAGTAAAGAGAGGTTAAAAGTTTTAATTTGCGATGATTAAGGAAACCCTACTAATAAAACTATGAATGTTGTTTATAAAGAGGTTTTAAAGAAAATTTAATAATAATCTTATGTATGAATTTCAAAATTCTGTAATAATTATTCATTTCTTACGAGATTTTATATTCATATCTATGATTTGTAATTATTTTTACTATACGTTTTAATACTCTTTAAAACTATATAAATTTAAAATTAACTTATATCATCTCGTATTAATACACGGATCGCTTAGCTAGTCAAAGTAAATCAAACATAGGATTCCTCATTAATTAGATTCCAATACTTTTAAAATCCTAAGAATTCCTATCAACGAAATGCCATCTTAATGTGTGTGAAGTTTTTTCCTAAAAAAATATAATTTACAAGAGGGTCTCCACATTTAAAGTAGATAAAAATATCTAAGAGGGTATATTAGACAATTATAATTGATTATTACACAACGCTAACTTTGGCAGGTTTTGGTATCATATATGGCATTTCCCTCGAGCGTTGGAATTTCTAAACCAACATAACAACTTTGTAGTCACAAATGAAAGTTGTTTTTATGACGGTGCAAAACAAAACGTTATTTTGTATATGAAATAAAAATAATAATAAATACAACGGCACTTTATATATTTAATCATAAGATGGACATGAAAATGACTTTAACTGAAAGGGTATTAAAAAGTATACTTTGTTAAAATTATTATTATATGTAATCTAACTTTATTTTTTATTTAAAAATATAATTAATATCTCAATTTCGTTAATCGTATGCAACATTTCGTTAATTTCGTTAATTGTATGCAACATGTTATATATATAACAAATTAGAGGAATAATAAACAGTAGGTGTTTTGTCCTTATCTGCGTAAACTAATTTATATATATATATATATATATATATATATATATATATATATATATATATATACTAGCTAAGCGACCCGTGTATCAACACGGGGTAATATAAGTCAATTTTAAATTTATATAGTTTTAAAGAGTATTATTACGTATAGTAAAAATAATTACAAAACATAGATATGAATATAAAATCTCGTAAGAAATGAATAATCATTACAGAATTTTGAAATTCATACATAAGATTATCATTAGATTTTCTTTAAAACCTCTTTATAAACAACGTTCATAGTTTTATTTGTAGGGTTTCCTTAATCATCGCAAATTAAAACTTTTAACCTCTTTTTACTCTTCACTCAAGAAACTGTCACATATAACTGTCCATGAGTGAAAACATGTCTTTTTAGTACTTCTTATAAATACTCTTTTAAAAAAATATAAAGTTACATTACACGTCTAAAAGTTTTAGTATAATATTAATGTGTTTCTCGTGATGTAGCTTTATCCCGATATTGTAAAACCATAACTATAATATTATTGTTGATTTTGTTTATAAGCAACCCGTGTATCAACACGTGGATGATATAAGACAATTTAAAATTTATATAGTTTTAAAAATATTAACACGTTAAAAAATTAGAACACACACACACACACACACACACACACACACACATATATATATATATATATATATATATATGAATATAAAATCTCGTAAAAAATGATAAACATTACAGAAGTTTGATATACATAAGATTATCATAATACTTTTTGTATATACTATTTATAAACAACATTCATGATTTTATTAGTAATTTAACGCACACACAAACTAAGCTATTTAATTTGAAATAAGCTATTTTAATACATTTTATAGAAAGACCGATGAATCAGTTATTATATCGAGTTATCGACTATGATACGTAGATAGAATAAATATAAAAAAGATATAATTGTTTTATAAATAAACTACCCACTACTATTAATGGATAACAAACAATTAAAAATATACCATTTAAAAAAAAAGTGTAATATTACAATAAAATTTATACCAAAACGTAGATAAAAATGAGATGGTCGTAAATATATAATTATTATTTCTCTAAATAAATTATATAATAAGTTATTAAACATATTTTATAAACAACCTATAATTAATTATATTAATATACAAGTTTTATAAAAACCACTCACAATTTCATAAAAGCCCCTAAGATATTTTATAAAAAAACCCTCAGAATTTTCACAATGCCCCCCTTCCAATTCCTTAAGGATTTTTGGCATGACATCATTTTTCGATTTTTTAATTTTTTTTTTAAATTAAGGGTTGTGATTGGTGGAGACTTTTTAGGAAGAGGGACCCTTTTCTTTTAATAAGAATATAAGATATATATATAGGTACTATTGAGAACCATTTTTAGTGCGAGAACCGCGAGAACCAATCCGAGTCGTTCAATTCCCCCTTTTTTAATGTCATTGGCCACCCATTAATTCCTCATATACACCCTGCCACACTTGATTTCTCCACGCTCTTCATCCATGAATTCTACTTATCAAATCAACGGCTAAGATTGGTTCTCGCGGTTCTCGCACAAAAATCGGTTCTCAAAGGAACCCTCCCCTATATATATATATATATATATATATATATATATATATATATATATATATATATATATATATATATATATATATATATATATATATATATATATATATATATATATATATATATATATATATATATATATATATATATATATATATATATATATATATATGATCTAATAAACAAAGCAGTTCTTGGCGCAGTGGTAAGGCGTGGCTTAGTATAACCTGGACGTTCTGAGTACGACTCCCAGTATA
Source organism: Pulicaria dysenterica (assembly GCA_947179395.2). Taxonomy (NCBI): domain Eukaryota; kingdom Viridiplantae; phylum Streptophyta; class Magnoliopsida; order Asterales; family Asteraceae; genus Pulicaria; species Pulicaria dysenterica. Next base: position 3,264,756 of record OX359289.1, on the reverse strand, counting down.
AATGATTTGTATTTTTTTCATTTTTTTGCATTAAATCATGGCTATGCACTTCTACTATCTTTATTTTTTTTTCTTAAATTTTAAGATTTCTTATATCTATTTAGTAATTTCATTCTTCACATAACTTTTTTTACTATTTCAACCTTTTAGAGTTATTTATTTATGTTTTTACAAGTTAATTTATTTTATAGCTTCTTTCTTTTATTTAGTATTTGTATTTAATTTTTTAGATTTTATTGTTGTGTTCCGTTTCTATTCTAATGTTTTAATTTAAAACTGCTCTATACATTTATTATAAACTCGCCACAACGCGCGGGTAAGGAGAAACTCGTTTAGCCTATAAATCAGGTTATCTGTTATTTTTATATAATTTGAATTTTTTTAATTGATATTCATATGTTTTTAAAGTTCTATATATAACAAAAATTTTGACCACAAATCCTTCACAAACCACTTTACATAACATACAATATAGTAAAAGACAGTACCATAATCAATGGATTGCAGATGGGCAAATCCGAGTCTACAAAACTGAACACTCTCATGTGTTACCACTTATCATATTGGCGACGACTTTGAAGCGGGGTCGCCAGAACCCTAAAGTGAAAATGAACTCTGGCATGAGGATGAACGACTTGTTGAAGTTTAAAAACATGACTTGGGTATATTCTAAAAAAATCATACGGAAATCCAAAAAGAATTATTTATTGTAGAAAATACTCTATTGTTCTTCATATGTGTATGAGCAAAATCTTGAAATTTTGTTTAAAAAAACTAATCAAGAATGAAGATGAAGCATCTTCATATTTTAATAAGCAAATTTCCAGAAAAACAAAGAAAAAGTAGATAAACAAGATTAATTTTTTAAAAACTTGTTGGTAATTACTTGTGAACAATAAACTATTTAATAAAGTTAATTGTATATTTGGTAAAGAAAAGCTAATTGTATACAATTTTTATTGTATTAAAATTTGTTGCATTTTTACACACTTTTTCTTATTTTAAATGCAAACTTTACATATCTTATTATTTATACTATTATATAAAGTATTTATCTCTTTTTCTTATTTTAATAATTAACCATTTCATATTAAATATCCTATCATATAATAAATATGTTAACTTAACTATTAAAAGGTACGTAAGACTAGAAGTATTTAATCTAAATAATATATAATCTACATTTATAAAATTCCCGAATCTTTTTAATGCGTAATATAATTAACGTAGCATATAAATAATGTCAGCACTATTGTTGTATTTTAGCATCTATGTGAAATTTTATTGACTCTTATAATTTAGACAAACAGACAAGGTGTCGAGAAAAAAATATTCGTCACCGCTTCATTGCACGAGTACGGTACTAGTAGTCTTTAAAGATTAATTAAGGAATAGTTATTTCTAGAAAAGATTTTAATACATTTTCACAGATTTAATTTTGTTAGAGCTTTTTAGATGTAAGGGTTTTTGATTGCTTTTTTATTACAGTATGATTTAAAAATCTATCAAAAGCTCTATATGAATAAATGATAAATATACATCTAAAAATTAACCTCGTAAAGTAATAACACAATATAATTCAAGAAAGTTGTGGCCTCAAACTCTTCGGCCATTCTCCCACTCCCAGATTGTTTATTAATTTCTAACTTACACATTCCTCGACACTAGCTCGTCCACCGTACTCACATTCACCAACGTTTGCCGTTGTACTCATAATCGCCACTTGCACCTCCACAACACAATAAGTATTTCAAGCTCTTATGCACATGATTGTTTTCTAATTGTAGTTACATTATAATTTAAAATGTTAGTGTTGACTACACTAAAACTTTGATGGATATCAAATATGGTAAAATTGATATTTACAAGCATTCAAATATTTAAAAGTTTGGTGCCGTCTACAAATATGAAGAACACAATGAACAAATGTTTAACCCATTTATTTTTATTATTATCTATATATATCAATAAAATAATTTATTATTTATTTTAAACCATGAAAAAACCAAGTCATATTTCATGTCACCGTCCACATTAGCAAAATTGGCACTATGTCAGCTTGTAACCTACAATAACAGATTCGATACGTTAAATAATAAGTTTGAAAAGTCCAATACATTAAATGGTAAATTTGAAAGTTCAGTACATATAATAACATTACGTAACAATTTAAATGCATTTAAATAGTAAATTTAAAATACACTTTCGAAAACTACACCCTATATTCTATACAATACAATGTTATACGGAGTATTATTTAAATAACAACTTTAATTATTAAATTTTAATAATTAGATCACATGTGAAATATAAATTTTATTTTTTTCTGAAAACGTAAACTTATCCTATGACTGTATACGTATCACCTTCTTACATGTTTCTTCATGTTCTTGAAATTTAAGAGAAATTCTGAAGCGAAGTCAAACTAAAATGATGGACAGTGTTTACTTTGGAAGCTAAAAGATTCAATAATTGTGTCACACGGAATACATATATATATATATATATATATATATATATATATATAGAGAGAGAGAGAGAGAGAGAGAGGGAGAGAGAGAGAGAGGAGAGTTTAAACGATAACTGTTTTTCGTACGAGAACTGCGAGAACCAATCTTAGCCGTTGATTTGATAAAGTAGCACTCATGGATGGAGAGCGTGGAGGGATAGAGAGTCCAGAAGTATCTGGTGTTTAAGGTGGTGCCCCCTCCTAAGAGGTTGTTGATTTAAGTTCCGGTGTGAACAATGATGTAAATTTAGAAGTAGGTTTAGAGGGTGTTGTTTTCAGTTAAATTTTTTTTTTAAAAGAGAGTCCAAATAATAAATCTACGTACTGGTGTCTTTGAAACTAATAAAAAACAGGTATAAAGCTTCATAAACGGTTTATTATTAAATAAATAAAATAAATTTTGATTATAAAAAGATGTTATGCATGGGGGATGAATGAAGGTGGGTTGATAGAAAGGTAGATGGGAAATCAACATCAAACGTGGGGTTACAAAAACAATTCTTAACTCACATCAACACTTTTCTATATGAATATGAATATTGTCGGGTGGGCTTCGAAAATGACCCTTTATTTATTTATTCTTTCTTCTTTCTTAAATGGTTTGTTTTAAAAATATATTATAACGAATTAACGACCAAATAATTTTAATTCTTAAATGTTATCATGGCAGAACTGTCGTTCTTTATTTTTTAAAGAGGGATGATTATATACACATTTTTTTATCATACATAAATAAAAAGTACCCATGATGCTTTATAACATGTTGAGAAAATTACTTAGTGAATTTGTAGTTGTAAAAAGTCATAACTGTTAGGTGTGATCACAAAAAATATTGCTTACAAATTATTACTTTATTAGCCTTTCTTAAACTGTCTGATTGCATATTGTCAAGAAATCAATAATTCAATACTATAACACGATGAATCAAGCTCACTTAGCAGAACTCGGTTTAAGGCTCTGAAAATAGTATTTGGAGATCAATATTTTGATGCGTATAAGAAAAACATATAATTTGATCTTTGCGTGGAGAATTGATCACAATCGATTACCGATTCGTATCAATTTGGTGAAGAAGGATATCAATATTTTGCGCATATTATGTCCTTGTTGTGAGTCTAAGGTTGAAATCGTAAACAACTAGTTTTTTTAGCACAAAAGTGGTGGAGGGAGGAACTAATTTTTGAAAAAAAATTAGTGTCATATATTTCAATGATTCAATAACATGATTAAAGTATGGAAATCATCCTCATGGTCAAATTGGATTACACGCCCAGCAGAGACAGCCCATAAGTCGGTCTACTAAAGATGTGTTGATCTAATTATGTTACATTAGCATTTTATCCTAACTCGGGTTTATCTACTTGGCTATATCACTTCCAAGTCTTGGTAGGGTTGAAATGTAAACAATCTTTAAGCAATAATAAATAAATTGTCTTTCAAAAAACATTACCTAGTATACGACAATCTGTCTCTATAAAACATAAAAGATGTGAATGCATGACCTATTTGTGAAGATATCGCACGTTCTTTATTGTTGAAGATCTATAGGAAAATGATGTATATGAGACATTGAAAATCACTTTTAGAGAGTTACTTGCATGTCCAAAGGAGATCGAAGATTAAAAGAAATAATGTGAGCATAGCTTGCTCTTGTTGAAACGATAGAAAATGCAAGTTTCTACGACAACCTGTTGATTCTAGTGTGGGATCTTATTGAAGCGGGGTCGTCTCAAAGTTGTTGGAGGCCTAAAGCGAGCTTTGAAAACGAGGCCTTTTAATTTTTACGACATATTTTTTATTTTGTTTTCACACAAAATTTCTTTTCTAGCTTTTCTGATGTAGAAATTTATATTAAAATTTTATATCAATTTGGTATACAAACTATATTTTAGTTAATAAAAATACCAGCCATTTAATTATATAAGTATTTCTTTGTAACATTGTTGATCTCAAATAATTGTTTTACTAACTCAATTGAAAAACTTTGCCCCGCTTGAACAAAGTAACAATTATAAACAACATATTCTTTATGCAATCTAATCTAAGCATTTAATGATGAATTAAGTATTAACTATGAAAATAAACTAGACTATTAATTATATCAAAAAAATTATTGTGCTTAAAAGATTTTTCAAAGTGTATATATAATTTATGGGACGTTAAAAAAATTTGGGGTCTAAATCCTATCTTTAGTAGCTTTATCTTTGAAAAACTCTTATATTTTGTATCTTCTAACATATAAAAGACTAATATAGTAATATGCATCAAATTTTTTAAGTAATCCTAACCTTTGATAAACAAAATAAATGTAATAATTATTTAATATTGACCATCTATCTAATCAAAAGTAGAATTCCAAGTCAAATGAATCAAAATTATTAGAGAAATTTATGTCTTTCAAACCCTAAAATATAATATTTATTCATCCTAATTTATAAAGATCGTATTTATTCTTTAAACGAGTTTTTAGGTTTATCATTTTAAAAATTTATAATTATATTAGATTTTTTATTTATAATCAATAAATATTTGACTTTATTATCCTAATTGTAATAATAATTGTCGATAGTTTGTATAATAAATACAATCATATTTCTTCGTGTCATGATACCATGTATTTTTGTCACGTCTGTCTCAACCTCACGTTGACGCTACAATCGTTGGTCAGAAGATCAACATCGTTTATCGCCTTTATTTCATATTTTATAATTATTTAATATCTTTTTCTTGTAGTTAATGTAATTATTTTCTTAAATCAATATGTGTCTCGCACTCACAATAACATTCAATCTAATTTTAGGATTTTGATAACCACATCTCTTAGGGCTGTGGATAAGAATAAAATAAATTAACTTTTTGTTTTTAAAAATGGTAATCTTGTTTCATGTATGGAAAGTTGAAAACCAATTAAAAGGTAATTATAAAATATATGGAAAGTTAATTATGAAAATATAAGTTGTGATTTCTATTTTTAAAAAGTAAAATTACCATTTATATTCTTAACCACAGCCTTAAGAACTATTGTTATCATCCTTTTTTTAATATGGTCACTAATGACTATTAATTAGACTATTCTACGCGTGTCATTTTTCTTGTTTGTTAATGTTAACCTAAAATAGATGAGATTAGAGTGGACATAAAAGGGAATTTCTATTCGATAGACAATCAAAGGAATCCTACGGATCTAAATAAAAGCATTGCTGATCTTTTACATATATAATATAAATAATACTTTAACTAATAAATTTATGTTAACAAAAACTAATTAAAAAAGTAATTTTTATTTATATGTTAACAGGTAGATAATAATTAAACTAAAATCTAACGAAAAGAATATGTATTGTACTAGTATATCTGATTTTTTTATTATCAATATGTGTAAAAATAAACTACATATTTAGAATATTATACTTTTATATTTTTCTGTATTTGCTTATATAAAAAGTATCATACAAGTAAAATATTCGTTTTACAACTCTTTATAAAAATTTCAACTCTTACGTCACAACGTTAACTATTAAGGTGTTGTTTGTTTTTTCAAAACAGATATATTTTCTTCTGATGTCTGTGGACGCCATATATTTAAACAATAGATTGTTTGTTTAAAAGAGTTTTGTAGATCTTTTTTACATATATTCCGCAGAGGTACATCAATGCATCATCCTCCTTTTTTAAAAGAGACGTTCTCACAATCTCACATATAACTCTTGTTTTTAATTCTCACTTCATAACTTTAGTATTTTAAAATTTGGGTATTTAGTCAACTCGTTCAACCGACAGGTCAACCTTGTTATATACACACACATACGTATAGACATACACACATTTACATATATAGATATGTACGTATAACTAAAATACATCTATATCCTTTTTTATTTATTTTTCTTGATTCTAAATTATTTTAAAGTAATTTTAAAATAATAGAGATAAACACACACACAAGCATTGCCTATCTTCTCTCTCTATATCTACGTCGACATCCCACACCGCCGCCCGCAACCTCCATTGGCCTCCAAACCGCTGCCCACAACGACTGTTAAACCCACCTCAAACTCTGGCCATTTTGCACTCTGTCTACCGCATCCCATCGTATATCTTCATTCTCTTTCTCTCTCTAACCGTTTCTATGAGGTGGAACCACCACTACAAGGGATGTGAATGGTGGCTCTGGCCATTCTTACAAGTGGTAAGCAGTCTCACACTACTCCTTTGGACATGTGGACCTCATATCTAAGATCAATTTCAGCATCAGTGCCTGTTTTAAAATGGTGCTCCGACCATTCCTCCATGGAAAACTATTTAGGGTTGTCTAAGGCGGACTCCTTCGAGGGCCGGGGTTCAAAAATTTGGGTGGTGTTGAAGATGCGATGGGTAATGGTGGTGTCAAATTGTTTTTGTGGTAGTGTGGCGGTGGAGATGGAGGAAAAGAGATGGTGGTGGTGGTGGCAACATCAAAAGTCGGATTGCGGGCGTGGAGGTGGAGTTTAGAGAGAGAGGTGGAAAGAGAAAGAAAAATAGAGAGTGTACAGGTGACGATGATTGGTGTTGATGGAGTCGTCGGTGGTGGTCGGAGTTGAGGAGGCAAGCGATGAGTGATGGGGTTGGTAATGTATCGGAGATGGCCATCAAGAGTGATTGGGATAGGTCATGTGTTTTTGAGTATAATAATAATATGGATTTTAAGAAAATTGATTTAGAATTGAGAAAAATAAATAAAACAGAAGATAAGGATATTTCTGTCATTTCAAATAGATTGAAATCCATCAATGTTACAAAATTCAAACGTTAAAAACAAATGACGTAATTAACGAACCACATAGACTAATCATGATACATAAGACATACCTGAAGGACGAAATATCAAATTTACTCTTAATTTAAGCCAAAATGTTACAAAGTTAATAAAACATTTCGATAATATTGAGAGGGTATATTGATTGGTGCAAAGTCTTTGAAGTATGGCATTCAATTTATGATAGTGGTTTTTTAGTTGGGACACTTCCCACGACCACAACATATAAGAGTGGCCCATTATAAATTGTTCCTTTTTCATCCCCCACTACTTTTCTCTTTTCACAACAGCATTGTTAATGTTGACTATAATATTAATAAAATTACATATTATTATTTTATAACTTCGAATGATGATTTTAACTGAAAAACATAACTAACGATCTCTTATCTAGTTTTGAATGGAATGGGCAAAAGAAAGTATTTAAAAAAAAAAAAAATAAGAGGTAGAAAGAAAATAAAACTTTATTTATTTATTTTTGTTTTGAATAACTAAACATATATTCTTATATTGAATATATGTACATCCAACTATCCAAGCCCAAGCTCCCTCCCCTTATTTTCAACCATGAATCAACTTGATTCTAAACTTTCATTACATATAATAGCATTTTACTCACGTAATGTAGTGGTTAAATAATTTTTCTTGACAATTTGTTTGTTATCAAAACTGGGTTGATGTGTTTCTTGTCTAAATTATAATAGGTTTATAAATTTTTTTACGGATGGTAAAATTCAATAAGAGTGTGACATTATAACTCTATGCTATTTTAATTATATTACCCATTTAAAAAATCTAGAAAATTTATAATTACAGGTTATTTAGTTATATGTTATTTAGATTTAATAATTCTAGTTATAAGTAGTTTTTAATAGTTAAGTTAATATTATTATTATTATATGATAAAATATATAATATGAAAGATTTAATTATTAATTTTTTAATTATTTTGCATTGCTTTGATTTTTTTAATAATTTTTATTTTGGAAGTTTTAGTTATCAAAATGGTATATAAGATTGTCATTAACTTCATCAAATAGTTATTTTAGTTAATAGTTTCCATTTAGTTAAATATTAAGGGTAAGTTGGTAATTTCAAATTACTTAAAATAAAGAGATTAAGACAAAAGACTTGAATGCTTTATACGATAGTATAAATACTTACCACATGCATACTACACAATGATCCAACTTTGAGTTTATATCACAATTTTTGTTTTAGCTTACTATATGTAACACCTTGTTTTCAATATAATATTTACGAAAAATGTTTGTAATTAAACAAACTTTATTGCAACCAAAAATCCTCTTTAGAAATAATAGCGGAAGCATTTCCTGGAAATCTTTACAAACACTTAATATTTAAAGTGTTAAATCTAAAATTTGGAGAAACAACCGGCATTAAATAAACTTTAAAAAATTTGGTTGTTGAACACGATCCCATCCACTGAATCAAAATTTTAGATCTTCAAGTATCTGAAAAATATTGGAAATATTCGATGAGCTATAATGCCCAGTGAGTAACTTGAAATAAGTACTTATAAAGAATGTTCATGATCTGGTTAATAGTAATGTTAATCACTCTTATGTATCCTATGTATCTCTTAATGACTTTACACTTTGTAATAGCTTTTACTTTATTTAACTTTCGTACCATACTTTGAATATCAATCGGTCACTTACTGATTGAATAACACTTTATGTTTATTTATAAACATTTCATCACCTTATCCATATAGCATTGTAATATGTCATATATACTTAGATCATTAATCATGCCAAGCTTTATCTACACGCATGCTTACTCATTATATCCCATCTTTCATATAACACTTAAGCCATTAATTAGATATATCACATTTTGTGGATCACATACTACACTTTCAATGTATTCAACATTGTATATTTGTTTCATCTTAATCTTTGGCATTTGACCCGTTTATATGTTCTTAAATTACACGTACATTCTGGTTTCATATCTATATATATAATGTAGTACTATACAAACATTATTGATATATACATTTATATAGAATTAGGTATAGTCGTCAATTACTATTTATGAGTACTAGATTGAGGTACTCACCTTAGCGGATATGTTACGGCTTTAAAGTTTGTTCAGCCCACAACTACATAGTTTATCTCTCTTTTACAGAGTTATCAACGATCACCTACATTACATACATATATATACATACATACATATACATACATACATATATATATATATATATATATATATATATATATATATATATATATATATATATATATATATATATATATATATATATATAATATATATATATATATATATATAGGTTTATGCGAGAAGTCATTTTAATTCGAGAAGTGCGAGAAGCATTTCAAATCTTTAGATTATTTGATCAATGACCAATATTAATTGTGGCATCTTTGTAATAAAAACAAGTTTAAATGGTTCATAAGGGTAAACTAGATATTTTGAAAAGATAATGATTTTCTCTCTCCAACATTTTCTCTCGATATACCACCGATCTATACCTACACTCACACACACACACACACACACACACACACACACACACATATATATATATATATATATATATATATATATATATATATATATGTATATATATAGAGAGAGAGAAAGAGAAAGAGAGAGAGACAAAAGTTCAAACGAGAACTGCTTTTTGTACGAGAACCGCAAGAACCAATCTAGGTCATCCAATTTTCCCTCCTTTAATGTCATTGTCCACCCATGAATTCATCACATGCACCATGACACGCTTGATTCCCCTACGCTTCACATCCATGAGTTCCACTTTAACAATTCAACGGCTAAGATTGGTTCTCACAGTTATCGTACGAAAAACAGTTCTCGTTTGAACCATTATATATATATATGTTCTAAGTAGTAGAGGAGGTGACCTAATTTGGTTCGTAAGGTTATAACATTCAAAACCGAATCATAAATGTTGAGATGCCAATATACAAGTAGAAACTAGCAAAATTTGGTCTAGTAGGTGTGATCAAATGATGTGAGGTGAATGATGAGATAAACGATCTGGGTAATACATTTAATATATCATTTATTTATTTTATACGTTTTCAACTTTACCAATTTCATAATATCTTTGTTCCAAAATTCTAGCAAATTGGTGAAGTATGTGGGGAAGCTCAACCCCTCATTTGATAATGTTACTTTAAGAATACTTTCTTTAACCACTAGTTCGATAGGATGTGAAGAAATTGAGCAAATTTTGAAGGAGGTGGTATCTTTTTACTTGAAATATTAAGTAAATTATTAAATACATATAATATATTTACTTGAACTTATTGTGGTTTAATTATAACTTTGTAGGTGCATACAAAAAAAAGAAATAGATTGGAGTCAACAAAATTGATCAATAGTGATTTTGTTTGATTTAATGCAAACTTGATAAAGAAAAACAGAAAAAGAAAGGCGAGAGGTGTTGAGATATTTCTAGCTAATGATGTTGATGAAGCTCAAGATTGGATTGTTAAAGATGATATAGATGAATTTGAGTTGGGAGTATCTTGAGAGGCGGTTGCTGAAGCCATGTGTGCGGATGAATATTTAACACCTCGAAGAAGCGCTAGATCGAGAACTCTTTGATGTAGAATTCGATTAGGAGAATGAATATGAGGGAGTGGAAGTTAAATATGAGTCGGATGAAGTTATTACGGACAAAATGATGAGTGACGAGGAAATAGATGAAATTTGTATTTGAAATAGCAATTGAAGTCTTGAACAACTTAATTTAGGAGAGATGATTTGTATACAAGTTTTTGTCACACACAACAATTGTGACTTTTATGCCCTTAGAATCTCACTGTCTATTATTCTCTTCCACATAATCAAGGGTGTGATGGCCCAAACAACGAAATGTTGTGTATGACAAAAATCTGTTGTGTAGATCATCTCCTTTAATTTAGTGTTTCTAAACATATGTTTGGATCTATAAACAATTATATATATTTGGATATTTATAAGTATATAGTAGATACAATTTGAAAGTTATATATATACTCAACACCTAGGCTTAGTACTCGCTACTCTAGGCTAACGAGTTCTGCAACATTGTTTTACCTATTTTTATAATACCTAGAATTCTGTTAACGTGATCTTTTTATATTGAGAAAATATTACTATATTCTTATGTTATTCAATCATCACCACCAACTACTACTTTGTTACCATCATTCACCACCATCAATCGTTATTGACCACCCAAAACTGACTACCTAACAAATAGTAACCATACACAACACCTAAATGGCTAAATCAACTTCTTACCTAAATCTTCAAATAATACCATTCAAAATGCCTCAATTATTCAACCATAAAATAAAAATAAAAAGGAAATTTAATTTAATAATCAAGTATGAGAACCATTTATAGGATAAAATAATCATTTAAAATATTTAATGACTTTCTTAAAGGCCATCAATCTCAGAGAAAAAAAACAAGGAGGTTACAAAGAAAATCCTTGGAAACACAAGGACCAAAGTTATAATTTACTCTTTAAAAATTTACTTCCTCTATATTCATTTACACAAAAGTAGAATTTTGAAAAGTAAGAAATCAGATGTATCAAAAAGTTCTAAACTTATGTCAAAGCAAAAGTAAATGGTGAATACATTAGCACCGTTCTTCATTCTACTTTAGATCGTTCGTGATGTTTGCTCTGCGCTGCTACATCAACGAGATAACGATTCAATTGGTCGCCAAAGGTTTTAGCAGAGAATGTTGAGGCAACATGGGACCGTGCTTTTGTGCCCATTCTTTCTGCCAATGAGGGGTCCTCCAAGAACTTAGCCATGGCTAATGAGAAGCTTTGTGGGTTCGGGTCACACAAGAAACCGGTCTCTCCATGTTTCACGGATTCCACTGGGCCACCACTGTTGCACGCTATCACGGGTTTATGAGCAGCCATTGCTTCCAATGGAACTATACCAAAGTGTTCATCCTACCAATAACACATGGATTTAATAAGCAACAAGTTTAAAACCTTTAGCAGACTTAATAGTTTTGTACCATAAAATAAAAACTTCTTAATGCTATCATCTCATACCAACCTGAATTCTTCTCCTGAGACCCACATGGGAAAATGAGAAAACATATTGAATATTGAATATTTGGCCTTAAACAAACAATAAAGGTAGCAAGGCCGGGGTCGAGTAGGGTCAATATAGGTCAAGGTTGAAGCAGCCTTATTAAGAGGAATGTAATTCTGTTCAGATAAGAAAGAAATAAAAGATAAAATGGAGAGGATTTTAGGGCACCTTTGGTGTATAAATAACACATAAGCAATCAGACAGAAGAGCGTTTCTTTCAGCAGTGGGACAAGATGTGATGAACTTGATCTGCTTAGACACGCCTTTAATTTCTGCCAAAAATTTTAATTGTGCCAAATACTCGACATTCTCTCTTAAACGTTCATCAAAACCACCTGCAAAGAAACTCGTAACATAAAATAAATAAGAAACTTGTGTTTAAAGATGAAGCTATAACCTTTCAACAGATCAATAGCAAGTATTTACTAAAAAAAAGAAAATGGTCCATAGCTTACAACAAACTACATATAAAATTCAGCCATCCGAGTTCTATAACCACATGCTATATTAGATCAAAGTTACTCCAAGAGAGAAAATGGTCCGCAGCTTAGGCTAACTTTAATTATAGAATAGAATTGATAAATAAAACAACTGACCAGAAGTTGGTGTTAATATGGCCTCATGTAGAAGAAGATTACAACATGTATGAACATATAAACTTGCCATATAAGTCGGAACATAATGCACGATGAAATTATTGTATTTCTAAATACTCGATGCAACTTATTATAATTGAAGACAACCAAATATTCTATTCAGATGAACTGGATTCTGAGGTCAAAGGCACTTGCCTGCAATAGTCAATGTCACATCAGGAGACCCAAGCATTGCAAATGCTGATATCGCCAAATCAATATTCTTTTTCCTTTCAAAACGGTTGATTGAAAGAAAATTTAACCTGCAACAATGAAAATCCAAAGTAAGACCCTTAAACCCCAAAGGTCTCAATCTACAAAGGTACACACACCCACACACACAGAGAGACAGCATATGGTTTACTTGTAAGCATTTGGTTTATTGAACTGATCCACATTTACTGCTGGGTAAAGCACAGCTGGTGTTATGCCCTTAGCATCAAGACGCTTAAACGTTGAAGCAAAAGTGGATGCTGTAAACTTGCTATTAACAAGAATTAGATCTGCCATCCCTGTTGTTAGTTGTTCCAAAAAGTTAATGGGCATCCGGTATATCTTTCTAACAAGAGTCGTGTGTTTAGCCAGCAACAAATCAGGAAAATGACAATAGAAAACAACCTACATTGAAGGCAAAAATCAATTGTTAAAACGTCCTCATGACATGTAATGCAAGTAGATATTCAAATTATGATTCTATCAAACCTTACTAGACTTTCTGAGCTTCAAAATTGGAATAACAATGGATACTTGATCAGCAATTACAACATCAAACGATGGCCACTTGAACAACACACAGAGAGCAACAAACATGCAACGAAGATATGCACATACTGCATGAAAACGATAAAAGATATGTCTAGGAAGGAAAGATCCATATACTGTAACTGCAAATGTACCTGAATATTCACAAGAACGCATGTGTTACATATAAATGTAACTGTAGGTTATGATACGGTTTTTCAAAGAAGAGCAAATAAAATTTGTTACCCGCGAGGGTCTCCTCAAAACAACGATTTCTATCATGATGCGATGTGAAAATGTGAACATTATGACCATGAGATGCAAGTTCCACTGCTGCATCAACTATTAACCTTTCAGCTCCTCCTAAACAACAGGAAAATAAAATAAAATTCTTATAACCACGAAAAATTAGGCCTACAAAGTAAGAAGGCCCAAATGAAGGTTAAACCGAAAGCAACATGACGATAACAAGAATAAAGGATGGAAATCAGGGCATCAGGCAAAATGATCTAATGCTTAACTAGCCCTTATTTATCTTAAATTTCATATATAATATGTTAACTCATGCGGCCTCCATATTAACATAACATAAAATTGGTTCTCGTTATGCTGTGAAACGAGATTACTAACAAATAATAACAATTGTATTTGAGTTTCACATAACTTAGGCTTGGATGGGGAGTGACAAGCATCTTAAACTAACTCATTTAGATAAAATTGTCAAATGGTAATTGATCACACATGAATACTTTGAAGTTATAGATGCATAACAATTTCCAACCCTTGTACATAACTTCTAGGATTCCAAACATAACTTTTTTTTATTTTTCTATTAAACAAAATGGCATTTAAAAATGAAAAAAAAAAGGAAATACAAGGATTTTTAGGAAGATCGCACATGACAATATAAAGAATTGAACCGATACAGTTCATCTAAATTTGAACAAAGTAAAGCAAACCAAGATTCACGCATGAGATTGTGTGCATACCAATTCCAAGATCAGGATGAATGATGGCAATGTTCATCTTAGAGCTTTTTTTGTCCTCCATCACTGCTTTCCCTTGCACTGTTACAAAGAGAAGGGGTGTTAGGGACTGTTTGGTAAACAAAATGGATTTGCTTTAAGCAATATGACCATCTACTAATAATTAATCAGCTATTTGGTAACCAATAATATAAATACTAAATACAATCAAATTAATCCATTCCTTGAAAGAAGAAGAAAAAAAACAGATTTTCTTTAAATATAACAAATAACAAATCTATAATACCAAAAGAGCAGGTTTGCTTGAAATCATCTATTTTTAACTTAAGAGAACTTGTAAACTCTAAGCTTCTATAAATTATTTGGTAACTACGTTAAACCTATCAAGCACTGCTAGCTAGTGGTATTACTTTCATATTTAGAGAAAAATCTTGTTTAAAAGCTAAAAAAGAACATTCAGTAATCACGCTGGCAGTGACTGAATTGGTATTATTGGACAAGAATAAACCAGAACTAATTAACCATCACTGCATGACGCAGACCCTGTCAGCAAATAAGAAATGTCCTATAACCAAAAAATGGGATTTAATTTTATTTTGTGAATGGTTTCCATCAATTGTCACAAGTCAACACAGGCATAATAGCTAACCACGTGAACCACTTTAAAGCAGGGATGAAAAGACTAAAGTTACAACTACTGGCATGTTAAACCTTTTCCTAAATCTAATTTCTTCTCCAAGTTACTTTCAGGTTGGAACACAGCAACCAAACATACATGACTCCAGCATAGTCAGCTAAAAACCAGAGATATTATGAGAACAGATGTCTTTTATGCGAATAAGAACACATGAAAAAAAGGGTAAAAACTAGTGCAAATTTTTTTTAATAGAGTATTCTAGAACCACATACAAGAGTGATAAATTCCTTATTTGAATTACTTCACAAGGTAACAATTAAATTAATACACATAAGAAGCCTCACTTCTGGAGTTCTTAACAACAAACAATCTTAGAAACTCTTAATAAGAAACCAACTATAAATGAAAGTGTGTATCACAGATCCCCACTTTCAGATGCATGAGGATTTGTGAATTGTCTGGAAAAAGGGTTTAACTTTGGAAAACCCTACATTCCAATTTCCAAACAGTCAAACACATTAACAATTTGTTCTATTTATGTTAGATTTCTGTTCTTGTTACGCTGTTAGCTGCTTTTCTTCCCTCAAATCAGGTAACATTGTTGCTAATTAGTACTTGATTTATTGTTAATTACTTAATTTCTGACTTTCTGTTCATGTTACTCGAGTTTCTGTTCTTTTGTTACAAAGAATTACCTGCTAGTTGCTTCACTTCATAGATTTCTGTTCTTGTTCATGACTTCATGTTAATTTCTGCCTGTCTTCATCTTGTATTCCTGTTTTCTTTAACTAATTTGGTTCCTGTTTTCTTTTAATTTCACTTCTCTAGTTAGTTCTATCATCTATGGGTGACATGGATACCCAAAATCAATCAGTGACTTCTTCTAAAAAGGATATAGCTTGGAAGTCTTGTCGAACTTTGAATTATGTTTGATGTTCAAGTGTTTAACTATGTTGGATGTTTAACTATGAAGTTTAAATTATGTTTGATGTTTATGCTAGGAATTTTATAATCATTTTGATATATAGATGCTATTTTATTTATATTATATCACTATATATATTTTTTTTAGTTTTTTTAATATTGTGTGTTTCGCCTTCATGAAGCCTGCGCTGTGCCATGCACTTCGCGCTTTAAGCTCCAAAACCCTTTGCGCTTCAGTGAGCTTTTCGCTTTTGACAAAACTGGGTAGTATATTACAAGAAGCCTAGTTTCTGAGGCAAAAATTTCAAGCATAGACTCAATCTTATACAATTACTTAGAATAAGCGGGAATCATGAACAATTGTATCATTCAATTAATATTTAATGGAATAAATAAACATTCAAAAATAATAAATCTACAATATCAGAAGAACAACTTTACTTTAAAATTAAAATGATCATAACTTTTTTACTTGAGAGAACTTGTGAACTAAGCTTCTAATATTTCTTTGCTGACTACGTTAAACCTATCAACTACTACTAATCGAAAGCGCTAGTGGTATCAATTGTTGTATTTGAAGAGGAATCTTCTTTCAAGAGCTAAAAAAGAACATCATTGGCCAAAAATAAACAAAGACTATATAGTCATCACTACATATTGAGGATTATATCAGCAAATAAGAAATGTCCTATAAACAATGGGTTTTGAACTTTTGATCCTGTATTGTGAATGATTTCCAACTATTGTTACATGTCAATACTCAACACAACAACTAGGCATAATCGTAATCCAAGCAAACCACCTGAAACAAGAATGCAAAACACTAAATGAACAACTACGAGCATCTTTAACCTTTTCCTTTTCTCATTTCTTCTCCAAGTTACTTTCAGGTTGTGACACAGCAACCAAACAAATATGACTCCAGGATAGTCAACTAAAACCAGAGATATTATGACCTTATGAGAACATAGCGAATAAATGCTTGTTTTGTATTCTAGAACCACATCTTGAGAGATGTCTTTATGTGAATAAAAACAGATAAACAATTTCATCCAGAAAACAGTTTATCTTGTATTCTAGAACCACATCCAAGAGTGATAAATTGCTTATTTGAATTACATCAGAAGGTAACAATTAAATATATACACATATAAGAAGCCTCATTGCTGGAGATTTTAACAACAATATTACAGAAACTTTTAATATGAAACCAATTAAAAACGAAATTGTGTATTACAGATCCCAACTTTCAGATATATTGCGAAAAAGGATTCACCTTTGGAGGAAAACCCTACATTCCATAAACATAAACAAATTTCAGAATTACTTGCAAATAAGTAGGAATCATGAACAAGAAGGCTGTGTTCTGAAGCATAAATTTGAAATGTGGACTCAATCTAATACAATTTCTTCAGTATAAGCCAGAATCTTAGAGAATTTTATCATTCAATTGATATTTTAGGGGATCAATAAACTATCAAAAGTTATAGCAAAGAAAAATCAGAAACAAAACATGCGTAATCTGATAAAAAAGAGCAGTGTGAATGAGATGAAATTAAGAGAACAAGATACACTCAGGACTCTCGAGGGAATCGACCTTATTGGCAAAGAGCAACACACTTTGGAAGATAAACAAGGGAAGCAACTAACAAACAGAAACCGTAAATCACAAGCAGGAGCGATGGGCAGCAACCGGCAAAAATTTGAAACAGTAACTGCAGGCCAGAGGAGCTTGACTGTAATAGAATAAGAGAGGTCTATGAAGTTTTCCCTTCAAGAACCCCATAAAACTCATATATAGTCATATTAGACCTTCATTAAACTGGTATACGGATGATGTTCTATGTACAGATTATTGAGCGTTAAGCCTTTCGCTCAAATATACGCGGTTTAACCGGTATACTTATGGTTGTTTAAGTAGCATCCTATGATCAATCTTGATTAGAACCCTCATGAGATTAGAACTTTTGACCTCCCTATACAGGAAGTGCTTTACCCAGTAGGACATCAGGTAATGGTTAAAAAAAGATGTGAATTTGAATTCGTAGAATATATATAAATTTAGTTTTAATTATATATAAAATTATAATTATGATAGTATCTATTTATAGTAAAATGGCTCTTCATGTGTTGCTCATTTTTTAGCCAGAGGACATTCGGTAATTGGTCTTTATACGTGCAGGTAAATGTATGAATGTCTACATCTTAACTCCCACACACCCCGTTTTGGCAGATTGAGTAAATGTTTGTAATTATCTATTTTATCATTTTAGATAATCACCAGTTGTATTTTTATGAGATTCAAAATTAGATGAACATAAATAAACATACATTTGTCAAATCCGTACATGTCTAAAAGCTATAATAAAATTTATGATTAATTAACTAAACTATATTTGGGCTTTACTTAGATAATTGTGGTTTTAGCATGAATATGAGGTTTTAATCGATTCATAGAGTCCTTTTCAAGTATCATTTTGTAATGATTTCCACACCAGTTAGCAGCTAAAAAAAAGTGAAACTAAAGCGAGCTGGAATTCTTAGTTAAAATAGAGATTTTAGAAGGATATTATTTGAGTTTTTCAATGATATATAGCGGATCCAGAAAATCATGATGTTGGGGGCACCCCTAATTAGGACTTGTTGGGTAATCAATTAAGATTTTCTGATACCAGTGTTGTAAAACTCGGCCTAGGCGGCTGATTACTCGGGGAGTACTCGGAAATCGGCCACCTGCCGAGGCGAGTCAGGGCTACTCGGCTATATTACTCGGATTCGGTCAAACTCGGTCCTACTCAGCATTACTCGGACCTACTCGGCCCTACTCGGCCTACTCGGTCAACCGAAGTCAAAAAATGTTTTTTTGAATTTTTCAAGGCACAAGGCACACAAGTAACTATATTTTTTAACCTTATATATTTCCTCTCTTCCGCTATTTATCACGACTACGAAATCAATAGTATCTCTTCCACTTTTTCTTTATACTGTCGACTATGCGACACAATTTGAAGTTTTTAATATCTATGTTTACGTTTCTAACATATTTCTTGGGCCCTATGAACAATTATATATATATATATATATATATATATATATATATATATACACACACACATCAGTATTTACGAACATATTACATGTGAATTTTTGAATTTATGCATAAAAAATCCCAATCCGAGTACTCTCCGCCTAGGCCGAGTACTCGCTACTCCCCGGTCGGCCACTCGAGTAGCGCCTAGCGAGTTTTACAACATTGTCTGATACAAGTCAAAATGGGTGGGGTCGTATTGACCCCTAAACACAAGTCAAAATGGGTGGGGTCGTATTGACCCCTAAACACAATTAGTCAATTCACCCAACATAACTTAGTTAATATTTCAGAAGTTCATCAAAGACGGTGATTATAACTACAATTCAACTTGCCTAAACCAATTCAACTAACTTTTTATGTTCTAACTACATTTCAACAGTTCAACTTGTCTCAACCAATTCAGTTTACTCAATTGGACGTACTTATAAATATCACTTGACCTCATGTGTTGCGGTACTGACTTAAATAGAGATGATAACACAATTCCACATTTCAAACAAACTGCTAAGCCCTTCTAAAATTAATAGCCAAAAAACCATTTACCATACTAAAGCACTATCAAAGAAGAAATACAACTTAAAGCATCTGAAGCTTGAACCTCTAGATATAAAGAGGTTATACATACCATTCCAAATGAGATCAAATGACCACCTCACCTCGTAGCTACATTTTGAGGATAATTAGAATTTCATGGCGGATCCAGAAAATCAGGGTATTGGGGGCACCAATTACTAGGTCTCATTGGCTAACCGATTATGAATTTGTTATACAAGTCAAAACTGGTTGGATCATATTTCACAAGTAACAAGTAAAACTCAGGAGAAGAATTCGGTGCTTATTATCTTGACTGATCAAAAACAAAACAAGACATTCTAAATTTCTTTTTCCAGTGTTTGGTGTGCTACTATAACTTCTAAAGAGACACAGGTTATATAATTCTATCTGTATATCTTTTATCTTGAAATTATTATATGTTAGCCTTTTTTCTATTTCTTATCTGTAGCTAGAATTATCCTCAGAATTTGTTATATCTGCTAGCTAAGAATTCAAGCCTAAATCCAGACTGGGCGATTATTAACACTTTTCATGGTGACATATCTTTAAATTTAATAAAGGTGACTACCACCTGATGGTAGACATTAAAAAAATACCTTTTTTCTGCGTATAATCAGTTATATAACAATAAGAAATTAACAATTATCAAATACCATAAATTAACAATTAACAATTAACAGATATCAATCACAAGCCCTAAGCCCCTAACTCAGTAGATGACTCAAATTTATCACAAATCAACAATCAACTATATCAAAATTTCAATCGGCTGAAAGAAAGAGATTTGATCAAGACTTCAACAGAATTCAATCGAGACTTAAACAGAGAGCGAGAGTTCAATCGAGACCTTCAAGAATCGAGCTTTTAGGTTTTAGGATATAGAAACTTACTTGAAGAAATCGAGCTCTTATATCTGCCCTATCTCGAGCGATCATGAGAGTGTTAATCAACGGGAGAGACAACGTTCGAATGGGAGAGGCAAAATTTTGGTTGGGATCTGAGAGAGAAAGAGAGGGAGTTAGCGACAGACAGACAGACAAATAGCATTGTTTTGATTTAGTGTTTAAGCCCACGCCCACGCCCACTACCCACTGGTCACATACTCACATGGACAGTTGGACACATGATGCCCCTTTAAAGGTTTTCTTGGGCCATTGGGGGCCTTTATATGCTGGATCCGCCCGCGCCGGTTCATTTCATTACTTCGGTGCTGTTTGTTTTTTGAAGACATAAACGTCTTATGTCTTATTCCAGGTCTGCAGGATAAGATGTGATTTAAAAAGGTCTTATGTCTGCGAATGTCTGCGAGATAAGACTGTTTGTTTTTTTAATTTTAAGAAATGTCTTATTTACTATATTTACCAACCACCACCTCCACCACCATCACCACCGCCGGTGACCACCACCAACCGCTGCCCCAGACCACCGCCGACCACCCCCAACCACCACCGCCGCCGACCACCGCCACCGGCCACCCCAACCGCCACCTCCACAAACCACCAACGCCGCCGACCACCACCAACGGCCACCGACCACCATCAACCGCCACCTCCACCACCGTCACCACCGCCGACGACCACCACCAACCGCCTCCGCCATCTTCTGTCATCACCAATAATATCCAATATCTAAAACATTAATATCCAATATCCAAAACATTAAATTCACAAAATTAAAAATAAAATTGTTATACAGTTTGCTTAACTAACATTACAAAGTCACTAAAAATTCTACATTTGCATAAATTGTTCCGCAATTTGATCTCGCAAATGAACCATGTACTCACGATCCGCTGCACTTCCATGTGGTTGGATCTCATTACCAATAACATCATCATCTTGATTTTGTACATGGTTGTTTTCAACTGACACATTGTCTTGATCATATTGAGAGAATAATTCATCACTTAATTCCTCCTTTCTTATAAAATTATGAAGTGCGAAACAAGTAATTGTAATGTTTCTTTGTGTAATCAAAGAAAAAGGGGTCATTCTCTTCAATATAGGAAAACGTGCTTTCAATACTCCAAAAGAACGTTCAATAACGTTTCTAAGTTTTGCATGTGAGTGGTTGAATTTTTCTTTGTTGTTCAATGCACGTCTTCGACGAAAATCTCCAAGCCAATATCTCACGTTCCGATACGGCGCCATAAATCCTCGAGTGTGTGCATAAGCAGCATCACAAAGATAATATTTATCTATAAAAATAATAAAATGGTTAGTGTTCAAAAAATAAAATAAATATCAATAATGAATCATAAATGTACCTGGAGGTGGAAGCGGAAATGGAGCATTTTGGTTTGTTAAAGCCTCAGACAATATTCTAGCATCATGTGCTATCCCTTCCCATCCAGCCACAATAAAAGTAAATATCATATTGAAGTCGCATATGGACAGTACATTTTGATAACAATCCCCCTTTCCTTTACATCTATATAAATGTTGTTGGTTGACAAGCACCCCAGCATGCACCAACGTTCCATCAAGGGCACCAACAGCTCCCTACATAACAGTTATTTATTATTAAAAGTATAAAAACAAATATGCCACATAATCAACTTTATTACTATATACCTTAAACACTCGTCTTAATCTCTTATGATGTCCCGGAATATTCGGATTCGGGTTGAAAGTTGTTGGAACAATAACCTCTTTCGCAAACTCCATCATTCTATCAAGTATCTCATGAAAATAAAAATGAATCGTTTGTGGGGAGTGTTGAAATCTACGCTTCACAACAACATATCGTTGATTATGACCGACCATCATAAAAAACATAGCCATCTTTTCCTCAATAGACACATGTTTGATATCCCTTAGCCAACCCCTTACTCTAAAATGTGCACAGAGCCGGACGAAAGAATCGCGTGACATACGTAAAAGTTCGACACATTGTCTGTTGTTTCCTTGTAACAATTCAATCGTGAATTGATGTCCGACATTACCGATGTATTGTCTCGTTTTCTTTTTAAGGATTTCTTCCAAAAATAACGAATGTACAAGTACATAAGTGTTATAAGTAAAAAAAATTTATCCTTATCCATAATACACCTGTTCAAAAACATAACCAACATAATTAAAAAACCATACTTAACATTGTAATAATATATATACTTAAGAATCAAGACATAACATACCATTTAGTATTAAAAACCATATCCAACATTTTAGCAATATATAGTTCCTAATTTCAATCATCTAGATGTAACATATCATCTAACATAAACATCTAATAAAAAATTCCAAATGTTTTTCCAGTCAACTTAATCCATCCTTTTAACACCTCGGGATCAGATGGTAATCCCATCCATGACTCCCTCATTTTTTATGATTGGCCAAAGATGTTAAACGCGCCTAAGAACAGCGGATCAATCGGGCTTAACCCAACCAACTTTAACTTCTCATAACATTCATTGATAGTTGGCCCTTCACTTTTGATGAGATACTGCAATGCCTTCTGCATATCCATGGCCAATTCATCAAGATTTGTAGAGGTTTTAGCCTTTTTATTAGGCCTACCTCTAGAACCACTTTGTTCTTCTTGATGAGTAGGTATCTCCTGAGTAGGAATATTCTGAGTAGCAGCGATAAGAGTAGGAGCATTGGTCTCATCATCATCATCATCATCATCATCATCATCATCATCATCATCATCATCATCTAAGTCAGTGAAAGGGGTCCCCTCGGTCTGAAACGTCTGCACACGATGAACTGATGATGATGTACCCCCATATGTTGTTTGGGAAGGGGCCCATTGAATATTACCACTTGCACTACTTCCATCGTATAAGGCGGCGCAGAGGTCAGGGTAAGGCATTAGGGTAGTTTTCAAAAACCCACACTTCGGATGAACCTACACCCAAGTAAATGATAATTAATATATATTTACATTGGCTACGTCTTAATAACATCCAATTCAACAAATAACGCACCTTTTTGAATTCTACCCACTCTTCAGCCGTTAAATTGAAAGAATTTGTCTGAGGATTGTATACGTTTCCAGTTTTGTTTCTCAAGTATACGTATCCCAAATACTTAGCTCTCAAAGTATCATACGCATTTTTCATTTGTTTTTTAGTGAGAGTCATGCCAAACTTTTTCATTAAAAACTTTGCCTAATCTAGTCCATGACTGTATGTGCAAACTACCTCCTCGTCTACCATATTTGTTGATCTCCTCGAGACATGTATCAAGTAAGCATTTTAATTGCTCGTTTGACCATTGAGGTTGGCCACCCACTTGAACGAACTACATTTCAAACATGTATATAAACTAAACGGGTCAAACATATATATAAACTAAACAGGTCAAAAATGTATATAAATTAAATGAGTCAAACATGTATATAAACTAAAGACGTCAAACGGGTCAAACATATATATAAACTAAACGGGTCAAACATGTAAATAAATTAAACGAGTCAAACATGTATATAAACTAAAGACGTCAAACGGGTCAAACATATATATATATATATATATATATATATATATAAACTAAATGGGTCAAACATGTATATAAACTAATTAAGTAATTAGAGCATATTTTTAATATTAGATAACAACCCTTTCTTTTTCCATATGGTTTTGATTTATGTACTCACTACACAAATCATTGTGTTTATCCTACTGCTGGAGCTAATTTGGTGAGTCAAACTCAAATGTGATACTAAACAGTCTTGTGTCCCAGTCTCAAACTTAAAGCCTTGACATTTAAATTTCAAATAAACATTGTGTTAATAATAACATGCAACACTGTTTATTCTGTTGACATCCTGAAAGATAAGGTACCTCTTGTAGCATCAAATCGCATAGGTAAGGAGGTCATCCAGACAGAACATGGTAAAAGTGCAATCACATTCTATGGCAACTCCTTTATAGTAGGTATTTGTTTCTGTTTTTTTGCTACAGACCTCAACTGTGATCATTTACTATTAGAGATGGCTAAAGATCGTCCAAACACCCCTTGAATAGTTCAATAATGGGATCTTTTTTAACACTAATAGGTGATTAGAAAAATGGACTGATTATTATTTGAATGGTTCTTTGTTTAGAACATTTTATCATAATTTATAACACAAAGCAGGCATTATGTATAAAACAAACTGAATTCAAACAAATAACCCCAAAAAGTTAGAAATAGACCATGAAATCAACAGAAATACACACATCTATTTACTTGTATAACTGGTAAATCATCAATTGAGCCTAATAAGGGATAAACAGAAACATACCTTTAAGCAAAGAGCAACAGGAACGTGAGATAATCGACCGGGAAATCAACAAATCACTGCTGTGAACCAAATAATCGATGTTGTGAATCAACACTTGCTCGAATCAACTAGTAAATCACCAGCCTAACTAGGGATAAATAGAATGGTACCTTTGTGCAGAGAGCGACGTGAAGGTGGGATTGCTGCTGTGAATCAAAGAATCGATGATGTGAATCAACGAATCGACGAGAATCCAGACGAGTTCGACTTGGCAAGATGCTGTGAAGTTTCGACTTCGAGACGATGTGAAGCCCCGAGGAGAGAGATGATGTGATGTCGACTTCGAGACTTGGCGAGATGGTTGTAAAGCCTCGACGAGAATCCGACGAGATTCCGATGAGGATCCGACGAGAGGCGGCGGATTTGGCAGCCGACGAAGGTGGGGCGTCGATTGGCAGCCGACGAAGGTGGGAGCGTCGAGATGGTTGTCTGCGTTGTTAGGGTTTGTAATAAGTGAGGATAAGTGGTTTTTAACAACTTATTGAAATAAGTGGTTTTAAGTGATAATAAGTACTTATTGCTTAGAATGTCTTATTTTAAACAAACAGTCTGTTAATAAAACGTCTGCGCGCTCGCAAACATTTTTAAGGATAAGTACTTATTTGCAAAAAACAAACGACCCGCGGTTGTGCGCATAAGCAATTGGAGCACCATATATATTTTGCACCAATGTTTTAAAGCTCGGGTTGACCTGTGACTTGGTGAGGAGACCCGGTCAACATACACCAGGTTTTTGGTCATTTATGGCTCGTATCGAACCGTCTGGGTTTATAGTTGAACCGGTTGATGTGGGTTCAATTGGCCCGGTTTGACCTGTTTTCATTTTTTTTTTCTTTTTAAAACCTAAAAGCTCATCGATTTAGTCACATCGACAGTCGACACTTTGAAACCCTCACTCGATAGAAACCCTAAAAAAGGAGTTATGAACCCCTCTCGACAGTCGAAAGCGGTTCCCGTCCTGTCATCTCTGACCAACGTGAGATGACAGTTCATCTCCGCATAACCATATAATCATTACACTAGTCATTTAGCGTTTCGTTTACAAAACCATTTATAGTATCATGGATCGTCACATTAATCGATCAAATATAATATCATATAGCATAACACAAACCAATCATAATACCGACACACATGCCATTCAATGTACCTTATCGTCAATCATTCTATTAAGCGAACCATTAGTGATGAAAATAGGCAAAGGGGAATGTAAGCAAATTTACAGATGTTTGGTAGAGAACAAACACTGGAGTTAGCCAACTTTCAAGGCCACTTCATGGATCAGTCTTATGAATGATTTCTGACAAAAAGATGATATTTTTATATCCTTAGACCTAAGGTACATATTGGGACTCAAGTATAAGGAATGTCATGCTTTAATAGTTAAACATTATCTTTAACCGGGTATTCATAAAGGTCATCATCAGGTGCGATGCTAATTTTATGCAGTGAAGATAAAATTTATTCCTCTTGTTTAATTGAGAGTATAACGTCTCTATGTGCGCTAAGTCCAAGTTGAATAGTATATGAGAATAGATGATGATCCATATCTCATGTTCAACGAAATCTTAGAAACAAAGAGATAATTCATACTTTACCTTCTACGCTAATTTGTAGCTAGTGAGTTACACCGTCGGTGAATATGTTGATTAATACATCTTTGTTTATAATTGGGAAGGGGGGTTGAGATGTTGCTAGACATTGTTACGACTGTCTATGTCAACCTTACAAGTTGGACATTCTAACATTGCTATTCTAGTGTTCTAACTTCTAATGTTGTCAGCTAATTTATACATATTTCATATACTAATAGTAGTAGTAAAATAATATAAAGGTGTTTAATTTGTTACTAGCTTATTGGTGTTAAAACGTTTGAACGTGCTAGCATGCCTTTGGTGTTCGAATCATTTGCTAGTGTAAATATCTTGAAGTAAGCTACACTTGTTTCCTTGTTGATCAACATCTTCACCAATGGTGGACATATGCTACAAAGGTTGTAGTTTCTATAAGCATTCTATGGTTCTTTTTATATATTGTTCTCTTAGTTCATGTATATGAATCTTTGGTGGGATTTTTTTTTGTTTTTGATTCCATTGCTAAATGGATTTTATAAAACCAAAACAAACCCCAATGAAGCTATCTTCTGGCCTACAGTATACACAGCCACAAACAACTTATAAATATATGCTATGCAGTTATCTCGGTGTGAAATCAAATAGCGGTTAAAGTTCCTAATTTGGGATAGTGATTATCGTGATGGGATAATGGTTTTTAATATTACGTAAATTATATATTTATAAATATAAAATTAAAATCATAAAACATTAATTAAAAACATTGTATAAAACTTGTACACTAATATAGTAAATAGTAATATGGGGATCGACTGTGGAGTGTAAATTGAAAACAAGTATAATCTGCCCAAAAAAAAAAACAAAAACAAACAAGTACAAACCACTATCCCACCGTTATTTTTCCTCAAATAATGGAAATAGCGCTCAAATAGTGACGCTATTAGTGCCTCCGCTATTTCCCACCTCTATTCCCCATCTCTATTTTGCCTGGGTCCACTAACTACTATTTGACTGCATAGCTTATATGTGTATACAAATAAGCACATACATACAAAGAGAGAAAGTGTTGAGGAGATAACTATTTCAATCCAAAACTATTGAACAATAAGATTTGACAATAACAAATCTACCATCTTTTATAAGATAAGAAATTATTTTGACATGTGTTGTTAAGTTTAGACTTATGATCTCGAAAGCCATAACTACAACCTGACAATTAGATCAACGAAGGAAATGAATCAACTGATAAGGTAACATTTGATCAAAACACGATAAGCATGGTTACCCATTCAACAATTTCTAAACTAGGTTGAGCATTCTCTTGACTAAGATGTTTAAATATCAGATTCCTAGAGCTACTACTCAAAGCCTTCATATATCATGTATGCCATTTTCACAAAGTAAGTATTCTAACATAAAGGATTATGAAGTGAACATATGTTGTTCACTAAAGCCTATAATTTTCTAAATGGTAATCGTTCCAAGCACACCGAGTCTTGTCATGTAAGATTTGGTGCATACAATTCACATTCAATAGAAAAGGATTCGAATTATAGAACATAAGTAGGTCTTGAAGAACTTGCTTTAATCGAGTACAATTGACAACTCTATTGATGATTTAACCAAGTTGATGAAGAAGCCTTAAAGCAAGATCCTAAACATTATGAGAAGATTTATGCATGGTAATGAATAGTGTCTTGTCGTGGCTGAGAATTAAAGGTACACCAAAGTTAATGTACTTTTAACTTTATATTCCTTTTATTCCCTATCACTCTTGTATCTACAAATACAATACTAAACTTTTTAGTATACTAATGATATATATACCCATCTCGGCAACATTCAGAATAACATTTTTGAGAGAGTAATCCTCAAGCTCGTTTATGTGTTTAACACCCATAAACATTAGTTGTCTTTGGTAAAGTTAGTCTATGTGCTATACTACCTTAGTTGTCAACCTTATATAAAATTAAAAGTTTCTTCTTTCTTGTACTTTTATTTCTTTGATTCATATCAATAAAGAAATATATTAAAAGTGAATGTTTGTCTAGCTATTTTTAAAAACTTAAAGCTTGTATTCAACCCTTTTCACATACATATTGTTGTGTAATATCTATTATGAGAATAACACATTACACACACAGTGTATGTGTTTAAAATTAAGTTATAAAAATCACGATATTAATTGTAGGATGTATCATTCTACTAATCACTTGTTAGATCATACTACGATAGTAAGAAACTTATAGGATAGAACATAGGATTGCGAGATCAAACACGTAAGATCATAATATCACACACTTCATCGTAAGACCACGCAAAAGGAATGTGTGTGTGTGTGTGTTTTTTTAATTCCACTTGTTTTTTGTGGCATCAAAAGGAATGCGTATTTTCTAATTCCACTTGTTTTTTTGTGTCGGTGTTTGCAACAATAGAAATTGGGTGATTAGCTTAATTTATTTATATTTTAATGTTGATAGAAGTTAACTGGAATTATTAGATTGATTGAGTCGAGATCGAGTTATCATATACTTGAGTATTAATTGTCTAGATTGTTTTTTTTTTATTCATTTGTGCGTAATGATGAAGGATGTGACGAGTTGTGCTATTCACGAGTTAATTGAGCTTATTAAAAGTTTGAAACAAACTGAGTTTTAACAAGCTTGAGTCTAAACTGAAGCTTAATTAATAATCGAGCACGAACTTGACCTCAAAGAGTTGTCTCACATAAGCTCATGAGCCAAACGACTTTTATGTACACAGATAATTTATAATTTATATTCTAACTAGATTTCACGCCCGTGTAACAGTATATAAATTTTTTTATATATGATTTTATATCCTCTCATGAGAATCAAATTAACTTAGTCACGGTTATGTCCGGTTTTATTGAAGGCAAACGGAGCTTCAATTAATAAAATCATTTATGAGTGGCATACAATCTGATTGTAACTAAATAATAATAATATTATTCATTTTCTTTTCATTTTTTCTCCTGATGGATAACTACATATCCTTCAATCCACCTGAACTTCGAAAGGATGAAAATAACAAATCTCTACCTTTTGAAAACTAACTTCCTTATTCCTTTCTAATATGAAAATCGAGGGACCCGCTCCATTAGTTTTCTACCCACCCGACGACCTTATCTTTCCAAAATGTTACTCCATTAGTTTTTTGTTATTACAGTTTTTTGTTATCACTCCATCAAAGCGGTTTAATATATGTTTTAGCCTAAAAAGTTTTTATGACGGTGGAGACTTGGCAGGTCGACGGCGGCTGCACATTTTCTAGGGTTTTTGGCTTTGTGCAAATTGTCGCATGAATATAAACAGGTTAGGGGGAGACGTGGGTTATAGGAGAGAGAAAAACGTTACATAATTTTAGGAAATAAAATCAAATTCCTAAATTACCCTTTTAACTAAAAAGACACATCACATCCTCATATTTCCAAATGGGTGTGTCTAGATTCAGTAGGAGCCGTATTTCCAAATGCAAATATGCAAGATGGTAATTGCACCTTCTTTTTAGAAGAGAAATTTCCGGGCCCCTTGACTGATAAGAGAAACTGGTAAGTGCACGGCCGTGCCCAAACGGCCGTGCAAATATCATGCAGTTTCGAAATCAAGTATGTCATGAACAAATTCTTGAGTCTCTGAGTTGACTTTTCCCATGCTCATGCTCAAAATTGAAATATCGTGCTGCAAGGGACAAATCTATATATATGCAAGTTTGTATATATAAAACGTACCCATTCATGAACAGGGAGTTTATGATAGTTTAGTTTATAAACAGTTAGTTTATAACAGGTTACTTCTAAGCAGGTTGCTTATAAAGTTTTATCACAAGTTACTTTGGGGTATAAGAGTTCTTATAACCTGGTTACCCTAAGTGTCTGGCTAGGGACCTCCTTAGGCTAACAATGTGCAGTAACTGTTACTTATCTTGCACAAGTGGGAGTCTGTTGGATTATGTGCAGAGATAATTAACGGGCATATTGTATCCAATGTTATAAGAGACTAAAGGGTCACACTGCTACACACCCAATTCAGAACAGTTGGATTTCACCATAAATCTGTGTGGAAATAATTAATCAGTTAGATTAATTATTAAAGAGAAAGAGTAAATAATTAATCAGTTAGATTAATTAATAAAGAAATAAACGAATAATTAATCAGTAGTATTAATTATTGAGAGATATAAATAATTATCCAGTTTTGATTAATTATTAGAAAGGAAATAAATAATAAATAGTTATTTATTATTTAAGGAGAATTAAATATTAAGTCTTTAATATTTAATGGACTAAGTTAATTAATAGTTAATTAATTAACTAGTAAAGTCCAGATGGTCAATATGAGAAGAGATGAAAGTTTAATTAAAACCAGTTGGGTTTTTAATTAAACGGGTTTAGGTCCAAGTTAATCCCTATATAATATCATTAAGCCTTAAGGATTAGATATGAGACATTAAGGGATTAACCCTAGCCACCACCATAACTCTCTCTCACACTCTCGATCTCTCTCCTTATCGCACACTCTCTCTCGGTCGAACTCTCTCTCTCACGGTCTCTCTCTCTCTTCGTCGAACAAGGAAGAAACACCAAGTGGTGTTTCTTGTTTTTGAGATCGACGCAAGCAAGGACACACACACACAAGGGTTTCGAGATTTGAAGCCTTTTGGTGATCCAGGAGCGGTCTAGCAACCAGTTCAATCGGAGGTGCAGTAGTGGTGGACTACTTTGGCAATCTCAAGTCTGATCAGGTATAATTCTATAACCTTATGATAGATTGTTTTTGTTGGTGCATAATTGTAAATCCCTAGTTCTTATCAATCCAATACATACATGTTTACTTGAAATGTTAATTCAAATGTGTTTTGATTAATGGTTTGCATGTTTATACATTCTAAGTGGTTACTTATGTTTGTCTTAAGCTTACAAGTACTTAATCATGTGTTGATATGTGTTTGGAAGTTTAAGTATGAGTGAAGGTCATCACGTGCGTGATGACCTCACTACGTGCGTAGTGGAGCTCACTACGTGCTTGGTGAGATGGTCGATTAAAGTTAAATTAATTATTATTATTACAACTGGTATGTGCGTACTGGACTCGCTTCGTGCGAAGTGCGATACATTACGTGCGTAGTGAAATTAATTACACTATAAATACTCATTAACCGCGTATTAGCGTGGGTGATCGAGTAATCAACGGGAAATCGTGAGGTAATCGTCCGTAACCGCATATAACTACCGGAAATCGACCTTAAGCCTTAGTGAGCCTTCGTAATCGTACGTTTAACCTCGGTAACCGTGAACTTAGTGTTAATCTCGAATCCAAGGGCAGCCTTAAGCATTCTGTGTGAGTTTTTAGAGTTGTTCTTCGTCCTACTCTGTGTGTTCTTCGTGTTAACTGTGTGCCGGACACCTAAGCAGATCTTAGAATCCTTAGGAGGTTTGGGAAATAGATATTCCGCACTATTTCTCATCCTAGATCAATCCTAGCATTAGGGTGTTTTAGTTTAGAACCCCCGCGGTCCTACAAAGTGGTATCAGAGCCTTGTGCTTTGATTGATCACTTTTCCTTAGGTTTCGTGATCTAGGTGTCGTTTAGGCTTGTTAGCTTTGTCCTTTTTCCGTGTTTTATCGGT
This sequence comes from Pulicaria dysenterica, assembly GCA_947179395.2. Lineage (NCBI taxonomy): Eukaryota > Viridiplantae > Streptophyta > Magnoliopsida > Asterales > Asteraceae > Pulicaria > Pulicaria dysenterica. The sequence goes on along the minus strand of OX359289.1, from coordinate 3,232,266 downwards.
CGTTTTAGTCGAAAACAGGTCATTTTTGCGTTTAAAAGGTTTGTTTTTACGTAAATTAATCTTAATCGTTGCAGTTTAATCGTGCGAAGTGCCTTTCATTACGTGCGTATTGATCTTCAGTGCGTGCGTAGTGGGTGGTTGGTCTTCTAGAATCTTCGGTAGCCTGTGTGTCTGCGCGTGCGTAGTGGGTCATCAACACGTGCGTAGTGCTTCTCACTTCGCACGTATTGAGTATGTGTGTTAAATCTTTTTCTTAAAAAACAATTTACTTGTTTCGTACGTAGTCAAGTCACTTCGTGCGTACTAGGTCCCCATTCCGTACGTACCTAAGACTGTGTGATCTTTTGTCAGTCCGTACGTAATACAGTTTACTACGTGCGTAGTGTGTTCACTTCTTGCGAACCAATCTCACTTCGTGCGTAGTGTTTACGTTTGTTTTAGGCTTTAATCATAATGTCTGACATGAGTGCTATGGCTGCCAAACAAACCATAACTGCCCTAAGTAACTTAATTATGGATAATGAACAAGGAGGTATTAACAAAGTGCCTAGATTGTTAACCATGGAAGACTACCCATTCTGGAAACCACGTTTTGAAATATTTATCGATGGGGTTGATCCACGGTTGCACCGGGCCATTTCTGCTGATTATGTCGTGCCTAAAGGTGAAGGGAATATCGAAGTTCCATATGATCAGATGAGTGACGATCAGAGGAAGGATTATGATGCTGAGAAGAAAGCCTACTCTTATTTGATCCAAGCCATTCCTAATGAGATCTTTCACCAGTTCCGACGGTATAGAACGTCACGTTCCTTGTGGAATTCACTTCAAAAGAGGAACGAGGGGAATGCATCTCTGAAAGAGCTCAAGGCCTCACAGTTGAGAAAGGAGTTTGACCATTTCACTTCATACGTGAATGAAAAGCTTCCAGATCTGATCAACAGATACAACCATCTTCTCAGTGAAATGGATAGTTTGGGGGTGCAGATCTCAGAAAGACAACAAGTAGAGACTTTGTCCAAGGCATTACCCAAAAGCTGGAGGCCGTTCATTATGATTCTTAGAAATGGTGAAGGTTTTGAGGGCATGGATCTGAATGACTTCATTACTAAGCTGAAAGAGCATGAACAGGAGGAGCAAAATCTGGACAGATTGAGCAGCTATGTGCAAAATCCCTCATTATACTGTACTGGACCCATTGCTTCTCCAATCACTTCATCAAATACTCCATTGCAGACAGCCTTTACATCTAACGTTTGTTCTTCAAGCAAGTCTGCTCCTGAAACTACAAGTGGACCACCATATTCTGCTCCTTCAAGCAAAACGTCTATGCCTGCCTTAAACACTGAGCATTTCAAGCATGGCAGCACTGAAGAAGTAAAGGAGCATATGGGGATGCTTAGTGCTTTGGTCACATCATATGATGATCTGCTAAAGGGTAAAATCGGAAATGCCTACCTGACTCAGGAAGATTATGACCAGATAGACAACGATGAAATGGAAAGACAGGACATTCTATGGTCCTATGCTAATCTGGTAAGGAGAGCAAAGGCCTTGGTCAAGAGAACTGGGATGCAGATTACAGCAACTAAGGATACAAAGCTGGGCTTCGACAAATCAGCTGTAACCTGCTACAACTGTGAAGAAAAGGGTCATTTTGCAAGAGAATGTGAAAAGCCAAAGAACTCAGGACCCAAGTATCCATTCAGGACATCTCCTGGAAAATCATCAACTTCCACTACCTCAAAGAAAGCTGAAACATCTCATGAGGGATCATCTAAGGCAATGGTAGTTGTTCAGAAAGATGAGGGGATAGACTGGTCAGTACATTTTCAAGATAATGATGCTTTCGAAGTTACTGAGACCAACCTGGCCAGTGTTCAAGATCTGAATGATGATTCACAATCTGAAGCAGATAGTGTGCAGGAAGCTGATGATGAATTTGTTGCCAGTAAGGAAGCCTACTGATGAGTACAAGGTCAAACCAGTTTCAGTGCCAGCTGCCGAACCAACGCCAGTGATTGTTCAAACTAAATCAGAAGATCTTAAGGCGTGCATGACTGGCAAACCTGCTGATTCAAAGGTAAGTAACAATTCTGGCATTCCTTGTGCTTCGTGCAATGACTATGTGCAAAATATTTTATCTTTGAAATCTCAAGTCAGTGATCTTACCTCTAAATTGCATGAAAATTCAATTATTAAAGGTAGGGAAAAGACACTAAAAGATAAAATTGAAAGCCAGAACAAACAGATTAGAGAACTAGAGGTAGCATTGCTAAACAAACAGGATGCCATAGTTTTCTACATCAATCAGATAGATACACTGAAGCGAGACCTTGCTAGTTCTAAGGTAGATTATGAGACTCTCAATCAGAAACTAAAAAGTTATTCAACTTCATCTTATCTTTTTGAGCACATAATCGACCGGAGACCTCAAGGTTCCGATTCAGAGAAAGACAAAAAGGCATACACTAAATGTCCACCACCAGTTTTGAACCAATTGGTGAAAACAGATGTCTTTTCTGAAGCTGACCAACTTCCTCCTAAGGTTGATCAATTTGTTGCATCAACCTCAACATCTGAGTTAAAGTTAAAAGAGAAAGTTGGTGAGCCTCAGAAGAAAGAAGTCAAACAAGAAGAAAAGCCTGAATCTGGTATGAGAAAACTTCTAGGTAATTCTTCTGGACAAGGCACGTTAATGAAAAATGTGCAAGCAGCACTCCGAACCATAGAAAAGGAGGGTGCAAAGTCTCCTGCAACCCGTCCTTATGAAGAAGTTAAAATTTTGCCAAAACAATGTGGTTTAGGAGTAGAGTCAAAATGTCAAGTTGAGCAAAAAGTGCCATATAATCCTGCAAAACATCAATCAACCAGGATTTGTTATGTGTGCAGGAGACCTGGTCACCTCAGTTATGAGTGTGATCAGCAACAACAGAGCTGCAGGGGGAAAGTTGATTTTTCTGAAAATTTTCAGAAAAATAAAACGTTTAATCAAAATAATCAAAAATCAACTGCCCCTCATCAGCTCAAAAGGACTGTTGGGGAAACTTCTAGTAAACCCAAAAGTTTCGAGGTTAGTCAGATGGGGAAGGAACCACTTCATAAGGTGATCAATGCTTCTAGTGTTTATCACAAGGCTACTCCCCGTCAAGACTTAAAATGGATCAATATACCCGAATCTAAAATGTCAAATAGTTCAGATACCAATGCAGACTTCAAAGCTACTGGTATTTGGATTAACATGCCAATTGTTGGAGAAGATGGGAAACCCATGACCATTCGGGCTTAGGTTCCTAATGCTAAGTAACTTTTTACTCTCTGTGCAGGGTGCCCAGGTTTTTGTTCTTAGTGAATGAAAACGGGATGAAAACCAAGTGTGAGGTTGTTTCTGATAATGCAACTTAATGTTTTTTCTTGTATATGTGCCTGTGTGGCTATTTTCTGTGTGTTTATTTTCTATGTCTGTGTGTCTCTGTTCTTGGTATTTAATTCTTTTAGTATTTTAGGGGGAGATAGGTGCAACATAGAAAATACAAAAAAAAATCAGAAAAACATAGAAAATACAAAAAAAAATCAGAAAAACATAGAAAATACAAAAAAAAATCAGAAAAACATAGAAAATACAAAAAAAATCAGAAAAACAAAAATGAGAAGTTGATCCAACTCAAATGGAAAATGATGGTACACTGGCTTTCAATACAAAGTATGTCTAGTAAAATTAGGACTGAAGGCATGTACATATTCTTGAGAAAACTGTCTGAAAATGTGAGTCAAATCAGATAAGAAACAGATGGCGTGTAAGGCATATGATGAGAGTCTAGGCTGATAAGTGGTTATACATGTGGAAATCCATCAAAGATTCAAACTATCGAGACATTCCAAGTCTACAAGTCAATAACAGTTGAGACTAACTTAGTCTGGTGCACACATCTGTTACCATGCCAAATGTGCTAGATGACAATGAGCAAAATGTAAAAAGAGGGTGAAAATTGACCCCAATCTGAGATGTCAAAAGAAATAGATACTTTGATCTATTAGTGTTGAATTGTCAAAGAGCATAAAATGCAGTGACAAAAGCTCAACAGAAAGATCTATTAGTTTTGAATTGTCAAAGAGCATAAAATGCAGTGACAAAAGCTCAACAGAAATTATCAAAAGAGGTGAAAAATTGACCTCCATGTCAAAGAGCATAAAATGCGTTGACAAAATCACAAAGCACATAAGCATGGTGGTTGGGTACTCAACTTGTGCATCCTACTGAGTGAGTCAAAACACTGTGAGATTTTAAAAGAGATAGTCTTAACCATGTACTCAGTTCTAGATAATCAGAAAATGTTGAAATCAAATCTGTCATTATCTGAGGAAAGTTAGATTGACAGACAGAAATTGAGAGAGTATGTTTGTGCCTAAGGTTCTGAAATGAATGATAACTAAGTATAGATGTGCTGGTACTGACTCCATCTTGGAACCTTCTCACAAAAAGATTTAATTTCAGTAATTTACTTTTTGCAAATCTTTAGTGTTTTCATTTCTGTCTCTTAGTTTTTCGGATTTAATTTGTTAACAGTCTGCATTTTCATTTTCTTTATATTCAGAAAAATACAAAAAGATTTCTAGTGTGTTCTTATCTCTTGGTGTGTTTCTTGTGTTTTCGTGTGCTTAAAAGTTTATGACTTGCATTGAAGTTACTAACCGTTGTGTGCTGAGTACAGGATCATCAAGAAAAATTCTAACTTTATGTGAGAAATTCAATTCGCACGAAGTAAGAACACCTCGCACGAACTGTGTGATAAATCGTGCGTTGTGTATGCATACTCCGCGGTCAAGGATCAAGAGGCGAAGTGAATCCCATTTCGCACGATGTGAAGGTCATCACGTGCGAAATGAAGAGTCACTTCGGATGTACACTTCAGGTAACAACACACGAAGTGAAAGCACTTCGCACGAAGTGTAGGGGAGTATATAAGCCTATTCCGTGCGTATACTTCATTACGCGCTCATACTTTCTACAGTACACTCCATTCTCTCTCGATTTTGATTCTGACTTTTGTGTTGAAAGAGTTATTCGTTTCATCTGTATGATTCGCCTTTGTGTCGTGATCAATTTGGTATGCTTTTTGCTTCAATCCAACGGTTGGATCTAAAGTTATGGTCTTGAAGTTACTGACTGTTTCTTGCTGAGTGCAGTACTAACAGTATCAAGATTCACATGTGAGGATTTCAGATCATGCATAATGGAGCCACTGCGCACGAGCTACAACTCAACACGTGCGTAGTGCAGGTAAGGGCATAACGAAAGGTATTCTTATATTTGTTTGCTTTGTGCATTTTGCTTAGTGCAAGTTTTGTTGATAGAACTAGGTCTTAGGGGGAGTTTGTTGGTGCATAATTGTAAATCCCTAGTTCTTATCAATCCAATACATACATGTTTACTTGAAATGTTAATTCAAATGTGTTTTGATTAATGGTTTGCATGTTTATACATTCTAAGTGGTTACTTATGTTTGTCTTAAGCTTACAAGTACTTAATCATGTGTTGATATGTGTTTGGAAGTTTAAGTATGAGTGAAGGTCATCACGTGCGTGATGACCTCACTACGTGCGTAGTGGAGCTCGCTACGTGCGTGGTGAGATGGTCGATTAAAGTTAAATTAATTATTATTATTACAACTGGTACGTGCGTACTGGACTCGCTTCGTGCGAAGTGCGATACATTACGTGCGTAGTGAAATTAATTACACTATAAATACTCATTAACCACGTATTAGCGTGGGTGATCGAGTAATCAACGGGAAATCGTGAGGTAATCGTCCGTAACCGCATATAACTACCGGAAATCGACCTTAAGCCTTAGTAAGCCTTCGTAATCGTATGTTTAACCTCGGTAATCGCGAACTTAGTGTTAATCTCAAATCCAAGGGCAGCCTTAAGCATTCTGTGTGAGTTCTTAGAGTTGTTCTTCGTCCTACTCTGTGTGTTCTTCGTGTTAACTGTGTGCCGGACACCTAAGCAGATCTTAGAATCCTTAGGAGGTTTGGGAAATAGATATTCCGCACTATTTCTCATCCTAGATCAGTCCTAGCATTAGGGTGTTTTAGTTTAGACCCCCGCGGTCCTACAGTTTTGCAAGAAACTATGGTGATCATGTATTTGTTAAAAGATCCTAACCCTTTTGGGGTTTAGAGGGTTGTGTTCAATCCAGTTCTGCTTTTAGGATTGAACCAGTAGAATCAAACCTAGGTTTGACCAGTTTGAGTCATATGGTGGTTTAGTCAGGTTCAAAACCCTTCATTAAGTGATGCATAAGTTACTACCTAAGTTATTCAAAACTTGACCTATAAGCTCATCGTATCTCCTTTTGTTAATAAAGTCTAAATTTTGTGAAACTAAACCGGGCAACTGTGAAGCGGGAAATTTCACTAAAACCGGAAAAAAAAAACCGTTGAACCGGAGCAACCCGCATCGAACCGGTCTTTACTATAGTTTTTTAACTAAAATCAAAAGATGATAAGAGACCTAAGTATAGGCAAGGACATCCTTCGGTTTGTTTCTTAGAAGCAATGTGGGATCATAATATATATATATATATATATATATATATATATATATATATATATATATATATATATATATATATATATGGAGATCTCCTTGTTTGCCTCAGCTAGCGATGTGGGATATGGTTTTCATTTTCGGTTGTTACTTAGAAACAATGTGGGATCATTATATATATATATATATATATATATATATATATATATGGAGATCTCCTTGTTTTGCCTCAGCTAGAGATGTGAGATATGAAAATCACCTAATTGAATGATACATCATATTTATACCTTATCTAATTACATTGTATTTCAATTTGAAGCTTAATTACACATGCCAAATAGAATTTTTAATTTCTTAAGTTATATAGGATATAGATTATTATATACACAATAATCAGAAAACATATAGTTAACTGATTAACCATGTTAACTACCAAAAAACCGAATTTATTTTAATAAAATAAAAAATTAATTCAGAATTTTCACATAGGCCGGACCGGCCGGTTGAACCCGTCAACCATGAGCCCTGATTAAATCTGGTTCAAAAGTAGCGACTAAACCGGACAACTGTGAACCTGCGGTTTTACTAAAACCGGAACAAAACCGATGAACCGGAGAAACCCGCATTGAACTGGTCTTTACTAAAGCTTTTTAACTAAAATCAAAAGATGTTGGGAGATGTAAATATAGGCAAGGATATCCTTTGGTTGTTTCTTAGAAGCAATGTGAGATCATAAAATATATAGAGAGAGATATGGAGATCTTCTTGTTTTGCCTCAGCTAGCGATGTGGATATAGAAATCACCTAATTGAGTGCCACATCATATTTTGACCTTATCTAATTACATTGGATTTCAAATTTGAAGCTTAATTACACATGCCACATACTATTTTAATGTTCTTAAGTTATACACCTAATTGAGTGCCACATCATATTTTGACCTTATCTAATTACATCGGATTTCAAATTTGAAGCTTAATTACACATGCCACATAGGATTTTAATGTTCTTAAGTTATATAGAATATAGATAGATTATTATATACACAAGAATAAAAAAACAGTTAGTTAACTGATTAACCATGTTAACTACCCAAAAACCAAATTTATTTTAATAAAATAAAAAATTAATTCGGAATTTTCACATAGGCTGGACCTGCCGGATGAACCGGTTCAACCGTGAGCCGTGATTAATTTCAGTTCAAAAGTAGCGACTAAACCGGGCAACTCTGAAACTGGCGGTTTCACTAAAACCGGAACAAACCTATGAACCGGAGCAACCCACATCGAACCGGCCTTTACTAAAGTTTTTTAACTAAAATCAAAAGATGTTGGGAGACCTAAATATAGGCAAGGACATCCTTCGGTTGTTTCTTGGAAGCATTGTGGGATCATAAAATATATATATAGATATGGAGATCTCCTTGTTTTGCCTTAGCAACCGATATGGGATATGAAAGTCACCTAATTATGTGCCACATCATCATTTTTACAATGTGCAATTGCTCATACTTGAAATTTTACCAATCAATAGGCATTGCCACATGGGATATAAACAACCCTAATTATATAGGATATAGATTTTCGGTTGTTACTTAGAAGCAATGTGGGATCATAATATATATATATGGAAATCAGCTAATTGAATGCCACATCATATTTATACCTTATCTAATTACATTGGATTTCAATTTGAAGCTTAATTACACATGCCACATAAGATTTTTAATATTTTAAGTTATATAGGATATAGATTATTATATACACAATAATCAGAAAACATATAGTTAACTGATTAACCATGTTAACTACCAAAAAACCGAATTTATTTTAATAATTAATTCAGAATTTTCACATAGGCCGGACCGGCCGGTTGAACCCATAAACCATGAGCCCTGATTAAATCCGGTTCAAAAGTAGCGACTAAACCGGATAACTATGAACCGGCGGTTTTACTAAAACAGGAACAAAACCGATGAACAGGAGAAACCCGCATCGAACCGGTCTTTACTAAAGCTTTTTAACTAAAATCAAAAGATTTTGGGAGATGTAAATATAGGCAAGGATATCCTTTTGTTGTTTCTTAGAAGCAATGTGAGATCATAAAATATATATAGAGAGAGATATTGAGATCTTCTTGTTTTGCCTCAGCTAACGATGTGAGATATAGAAATCTCCTAATTGAGTGCCTCATCATATTTTGACCTTATCTAATTACATTGGATTTCAAATTTGAAGCTTAATTACACATGCCACATAGGATTTTAATGTTCTTAAGTTATATAGAATATAGATAGATTATTATATACACAAGAATCAAAAAACAGTTAGTTAACTGATTAACCATGTTAACTACCCAAAAACCAAATTTCTTTTAATAAAATAAAAAATTAATTCGGAATTTTCACATAGGCTGGACCGGCCGGGTGAACCGGTTCAACCGTGAGTCGTGATTAATTTCAGTTCAAAAGTAGCAACTAAACCGGGCAACTGTGAAACGGGCGGTTTCACTAAAACCGGAACAAACCTATGAACCGGAGCAACCTGCATCGAACCGGCCTTTACTAAAGTTTTTTTTAACTAAAATCAAAAGATGTTGGGAGACCTAAATATAGGCAAGGACATCCTTTGGTTGTTTCTTGGAAGCATTGTGGGATCATAAAATATATATATAGATATGGAGATCTCCTTGTTTTGCCTCAGCAACCGATGTGGGATATGGAAGTCACCTAATTATGTGTCACATCATCATTTTTACAATGTGCAATTGCTCATACTTGAAATTTTACCAATCAATAGGCATTGCCACATGAGATATAAACAACCCTAAGTTATATAGGATATAGATAGATGTTTATATTTATATAGATAATTTTAATGAAAATTTCAAAATAATACATGAGCTTAACCGATACTATATATACATATTAATGAAAATCTATTTGTGAGGTTCTATAAATAATTAACTATGGATTAATATTTGATATGAACTAGATCGAACATGTAGAAAAATTTGATATGAACTAGATCGTACATGTAGTAGAAAAAGAACATTTTCAGGATCTTACAATCTAATCTGATGTTATAATCATGGGTGGATCTTAGGCTATGCGTTGTGGTTTACCTGCTATTTCCTCTTACCCGATGCCACATCAACGCCACATCATTCTCGCTCCCTTTACCCAATTTACAAGTTTTACCTTACCTTAAAACTATCCCCATTTTTTATTAATATATTAAAATAATTAAATAGGTGTGTGATTATGATTGGTTGAGAGGGGGTAGGGGGTGGGGTGGGGAGCGGGAAATCATCGGCTTTGAAAACTCGATGACTGAACTCGCTGGTGAAACTCGATGAGGAGTTTTGGTGTTCTCGAAGGAACCCGCCCTCACCCGACTCCATCGAGTACACCACAATGTGTAGTCTTATAGGTTATCAAGAGTAGCATGGGGAATAGCTCAACTTTTTCCGAACAATATTAACTTTTTATACAAATTTATTTTTGTACACTGGTGCAAGTTTTAACAAAATTATTATGTAATTGCTCGTATTCATAAAAGTTAGAGATTTAATGCACTTTGTTAACAACGAGTGAATATTTCCGGGCTTTGCAGCGGGATAAAATTACTATTTTCTCTGCTTTGGATTAATTTTTCTTCAATTATTTATATTAAATATGTTTAAACAACTATAAAATATAATTTTAAAGTCTTCATCATTTCACCTTCAACTTCTATAACTAATGTGCTAAAGATTGAACTGTTTTTCATATAAAAATAGTTGACAAAAGGTTGCGTTTCATTTAACTTTACATTTGATTTTTTCCCTATAATTTTATTGGTCATGTGTTAGAAAGTAATATTAGTACAAACTTAATAAATGAATAAAGACAAAAAAAAGTTTAAGAGTTTATAAGATTATGTTTTTAACCATCGAAATAAAAAATATTCAATTTTTTTCATAATTCTTATGAAATCACATATTTGTTTTTATAAAAATTGTTTTTAATAATAATAATAACATCCTACTAATATATGATAAATCATGTAAATAATTTATTTCTAAAAATAGCAACATAATTTCATTTTGACAAAAAATATAGGGCAAACTGCTTCATAATACAATGAACTTTCACTAAGCTACCAATGTATACAACCAACTCTAAAATTTTAAAAAAAAATACAACCAACCCTCTTTTATCTCCTATTATATGCAAGTAGTAACCTGATGAATAGTTATCAGGTCATCTATATTTTTTTATAATTATTCTTTTAGTTTTTATAATTATTGTTCTTAATGATGAACACCTTCAAGAACAAGAACATAACTCATGAATCAACCAAATCAGTAATCAAATCCAAAACCCATAATAAAACAAGAACAAAAACAATGATCTGGAATACATTCTTCAGATTAAAAAAGTTACACCTCGTAATGCATTCTTTGTTCTTGATAAACCCTAATCATAACAACCTAAATCTGAAACAACTGATACAAAGAACCCTCTGAAATCTGAAAAACCCTAATCATAACAACCTAAATCGATTGAATGTGGATCTTGAAAAGCAAAGACATTTTTGGTTGTCAGATTTTGAAAACAAACCTTAAACTCATCTGCGATTGAATCTCGACAAATCAGCGGCGGTGGTGGTGGTGTTCAAGGCAGTGGCGGTGATGAGGTTTGAAGAACCGAGGCGACGGTGGTGGTGGTTTCAAGCTGCGGTGGTTCAAGGGATGATCTGAGATCAACTTTGAAGAAGGCGACGGTAGTACTTTAGGGTTGTTTGAAGAAGGCGACGGCAGCGGTGGTTTAAACGACGGTGGGTTAGGGTTTAAGCGGCGGTGATTTAGGGTTTTCTGAAAAAGGAGACGGCAGCGATTGTTTAAGCGACGGTGGGTTAGGATTGTTTGAAGACAGCGATGGTGGCTTAGGGTTCAAGCGACGGTGGCTTAGGGTTCAAGCGGCGGTGGTTTAGGGTTTTTTGAAGAAGGCGATGCCTCAAGCGGCGATGATGGTGGTTTGAAGGCGGCAGCGGTGGTTCAAGCGGCGGCAGTGGTGGTTCAATCGACGGCAGCGGCGGTTCAAGGGACGGCAGCTGATGAAAACCCACGAACATCAACAAATTTGGGTGGACATTTTCTAGCAGGTGTGGTTCAAGCAGTCATCCATTGCAGCTTTTTAGATATTTGAACAGTCCAATTCAATCTTCATCTTGATTTAATTTTATTAAAATTATTAAAATCGAAAAAACAAAAAAAAATTAATAAAATAAGAGTTTACCGGTTGAATGAGTAAGGGTGACCTATTATAACAGGTCAATTACATATAATGGTATGCCTTTGTAAGTTGGTTGTATTTTTTTTTTTTTAAAGTGCATTGCATACGTTGGTAGTTTACCGAAAGTTTATTGCATTATGAATCAGTTTGTCCAAAAATATAAACACAATACTCATAATTTTATTTTTACAGTAGTCATGCTATCACATTTAAAGAAACCATATTATCATAAAAACATGTTGCCTCTTTAAAAATTAAAATTAAATTAGTTATCATTCTCCATATTTTAAATAATTCTTCTATATATCGCAAATTTAATTTCATATAATATGTTAAATGATAATTCTATTGTATAAACAGAAAAATATGTTATCAAAATTTGAGAAAATAATATATGCGGTTACATGGCGTATGTTAGTTTAATGAGTGCAACATCAATAAAATGATATTTGACGCATGGATCATTTCTAAAAATTAGGCTTTAATCCTATTAATTAAGTATAAATTATTAGTTATTATCATTGATTAGTATTCTTAGCTTCTTAATTATCCATTTTTGATTTATGCTTTTTGCTATGTAAGTGTTAAAAATGTCAAGAAAATAGTTTTTTATTAATAGAACCTAATTTAGACTAATTAAAACTTAAATGGCGATATTCATTAATTAATTAAAATGAAGAGTTGGTGAAGAAAATTAATCATTGTTATTAATAGATAAAGAATCGAATACAGCAAAAGAAGATACAAAAGGAAAAAAATAAACAAAATACTTAGAAGGAAAAAATGAAACACTGTGAGATAAAATAAAAAAATACTGCGAAGAAGGTTTGAACCCTCTATCATGTACATATAACACATGTTAATAACCACCCCAACTAAGTTTGATAATAGTTTTCATTTGTAGCATCAAATATATATTTTTTAGTATGGTGCATGTTAGAAAGTTACTGTTCATGGCGTAGGATAAACACTTGGCAATTGTATTATATATATATAATAACACCTCAATTCGATTAAAAATTATTTATTTACAAGGTAGGTGAATGAAGCAAGTTAAGTATTGTTTTTATCTCAATCATACTATAGTGTTTATGTCTAAGAAAACAAAAAAATATGTTCAAAACCGCTAAGGTTAAGATAGCCAATCACGTTGATCATTTTGTTTCATTTTGTTCTTTAATATTTTAAATAATTAGACCCAATTTTATGTGTTGGTAACTGGCTAAATGTTAGCTTTTCAAACACACAAAAATGATATTTGACTCTTAGTAATATCATGAGTTATACATTTCTTTACTCAATCTCACATTAACACCACATCATCCTCTCTTCTATTTCCTTCTTCCTATCTAAATCAAATGTTATACCTCTCAATTTCTTTCTCAAACTTTCCTAACTTTTTTTTATTCTTTTTTTAAAAAATAAAATTATTAAACTTAATTATCTATTTCATTAATAACTAAAACAATAATAAAAATTACAAATAAAATTCTAGAAACTAAAAATTTTAATAATAATATCAAAATTACATAAATTCTAAAAATTTATAAATTAAGTAAAAACAACAATAATAATAAATTCTAAAAAACTAGTTGCCTTCGTTGTCGGGTTGTTGAATACTCCAAATGTGTTCGACCAAATCTGACCGAAGGTTGTTATAAGTATCACGGTCTTTTACTTCTCGAACGTTTGCTGCCGCCCGTTGTTCCTCGCTTATATTTACTGTTATATCATCCACTACAATGTCATTTTTATAGAAACTGTAAATCGCATAACCTTCGTCTTCGAGGGTCATATTGTGTAATATTATACAAGCGTACATAATACTCCTTAATTTTGCCATAGACCATGATTGTGGTGGGTAGTGAAGAATGTGCCAACATTGTTTAAGCACACTAAAAGCTCGTTCAACGTCTTTCCATACCGATTCTTGTGCGGACTTAAGTTTTTTCCTTTTATTGTCTTGTGGGCACGTAAAAGCGACTGACTGAAAACATCGATGTCGTTGTTGAAACCGGAAACTCTGAAGAATGCATGCCAAAACCATAGATCATGAGATGCCACCGCCTCTAGTATTATTATCGGCCGCTCATGATCACCTCTCATATATTGTCATTTCCATGCAACAGGGCAAGTTGCTCAAGCCCAATAAGTACAATCTATGCTACCTAGCATGCTGAGAAAACCGTGTTTCAATTCATGCACGACGCACAGTGTCTGAACATCATCATTAGTAGACTTGCATAAATATTTTATTTATAGAGATGAATAATACCTTTACAGACCTTGTGTATGCAATCCCGTGATGTCTTGTCTGACATCCTCAATTACTCGTCAAGAGAATCAGCAGCCGACCTTTACCCCAATTACCAGATAACAGAAGTACACTTTTGTAACAGAGAAAACCCCTTCCGACCTCTAGCATCTCATGCCCACTTGAAAAATTCATACCCTTCCTCAACATCGTGAACTATACGCTCGTATAGTCCTTTACTCATCTGGAACCGTCGCCCAAACATACCATCGTCATATTCCGGTTTCTCTCTAAAGTAGTTGTCAACGAGCATCTTGTGTCCAACTAATCGATTTCTATTTCTCGCCGGCCTTCTCATTTGTCGACTTGATGTTTCTTCGTCGTCATAAAAAATTAGTTACGCCGCTTCTCTCGCAATTGCAAACATAATCTTGTTATTTCTCTCGAAATAACCGTTAGTCATAGTGGACGATGATGATCCATTTGGTGAAGCCATACAAAAATTATGTAGATATGTTTCTTAAAGAAATAAAGAGTAAATGGTAGAGAGAATATATAAAGGATTTTAGTAGAGATAAACGTTGAGAGGAAGTGGGAGGGGGGGGGGGGGGGGGGGTTAATTGCTTCTCGATCGAGTAAAGGTTCCCGATGGCCCTACCCGAAGTGCACATGGTGGTGTTCCTTACCCGACTCGATGATCGGGTAGGGTATAACGCAAGGCCTAATCGTGATCGTGCCAATTACAGTTTTGAACCACCATAGACTTGTTTCATAGTTTTCAACTGAGCGGCCGCAGGCCCGCAGCGCTTGCTGCCTCACTTCCAAATCCTTGATACGCTCTCTGGCAGCACGAATGCACGCTTCTGTTCCAGTTCCAGTTCCAGAGGCTTTCTCCGATCGAAGTCTGATCAAATGCAAATATATTATTCCAGAGGAATCGACCTCGGGCATTGAGCGTTGGAAGATTTCGATGCAATCTATTCCAGTCAATGAACCGATATTGTGAGGGAGCAGAAGTCCATGTTTAAAGTTTAGTTCATGCTCGATACTTGATTTTTTTTAAATAAACTTTCAGGTTTTTAGTATTTGTGATTAAGTATCATCACTTTCGGTTTCAATCCATTATCTAATTTGATTCAACTAACATTTTTGTGAGCCTTATATGAATATGAATAAACAAACCGTAAATTGTATACTATCGCTTCTTGGTACACAACAAAAATGAAACTATTGACAACATCATAAACGACATAAAAAACAAGAAAATCAAATCTTTATCAGGACAGTGATAAAGAAGTCTCCCTCCAAACTATAAATATGATGTTTTGCATACAATACCAATAATAGTACTAATTTATTGAATAAAGATATGAAAATTTGACAACAAATTTTAAAAAAACCAAACCAAACCAAACCCAAACCAAACCCGACCCAAATATCAAATTTCATCTGACAATCAACACTATCTAACAACCAAGAATTTAAACACAACTTCAAATTCTAGTAGAGATCTGGAAATCCAGATTGTAATGAGATGGGCAAATTATCTGATTCCGTTGTAAAAAAAGTTGATTCAATGAGAAGAAACTTTGAGATTGAGTGATTTGTTGAACCATGCCTTCCAGCTGCCGGAGCTCTTCCTTGTTATCCCCACAGCAACCGGTTTTCCACCTTCACCGTCGCCGTCCGCCACATTCGGAGGCTTCTTGCACAGCATGAAGTTCCTCACTCCAAACGATCCAATTGCGTCCCATGGCTTCAGAGCTGTAAACAATCAAATCCCTTACAACTGTCAATTTTCAATTCAATTCCTTCGCTAAACGATAATTATTAATGGACTTGAAACAAATTGGTAAAATTCTACCTTCTGTTCCGACCACCGGGCAATACAAAACGAAGTCGTTGAAATTAGAGCCAAGGACGGGAAGCCGGCCTTCGCGAGCGTAGGATTTAAGCGCGGTATCAATAACGGCCGTCACAAGCTCCGCCTCATTAACAACGAAACGAATAGGACCAGCGCTTCCAACAACGGTGACGCTAATCAAAAGACGGTTTCCGGCGGGTTTCGGAGTCTGATTCTTCTTATGCTTCGTGAGCAACATCGTTTATAACGTAAATCGAAAGAACAAAACAATCAAGCAAAATCGAATTGAATTGAATTGAATCGAATCGTGAGAATAAATGAGGACGAAAACAGAATCCGGCTTCACGGGTCGACGCCGATGCAGCGGTAGTACCAGCCTTCGTTGCAAGATCCAAATGAGAAAAAGGTGGAAAGAGAATAGATCCCCCTGGAGGGAAGGGGGGAGATCATCCACCAATGAATCAAGATTTCCACCATTCACAAACGGAATTGGCGAGTGACGAAGCGAGAAAGCGTTTTGGGGAAGAACAGAGGGATCGCCGGAGGAAGGGGAAATTAGGGTTAGGGTTTGTTGTTTGGCTTTGATATGGAGCGTGTGTTTCTGCCTTATATGACAATATTCTAGAAGATTAGTGGAAACCCGCCGGCCCAACTGGACGTTTCCGATTTTCCGTTCACACCTAAATTATGGGTGTGAATTGCGATGAAGTTGTTAGAAGCATAAGGTAGATATTTTTATTTTTAAAAAAAAGTTTATTCGAATATTTCAAACTGTAAACTTATATTAAACGGACGTTATTAGTTGGAACTTCGTATTTTAACATATCATATTAATTAATTATATTTCTAATGCTATATTCACATGTACCATATCATTGTAATTAAATCTCGGAGACCGATCCGAATTAGACTGAACTACAAAAATGCCGAAATTGTAAAATGCTTAAAAGTTATGACCAAGAACCAAACCGTAATATATTAATAGGCCCCAATTCTTGTTTCACTAAAATGATTTCGGATATAAACCAGACTCGGTGGAATGGAAAACAAAAATAAAAGAAATATAAGAATCGGAAACCGACGTAAAAATGTGTAAATTGGTTTGATTTGATACCTGGTCGGTTCAGAACATACAATTATTTTCTCATTGTCTTTAACTTAGCCATAAATGTATAATTATATGATAATATAATATGTAGGAGGAGTTATGAACAATGAATTTGTGTACTTTTTCTACAAAAGGATTACTTATATAATATATGTTTTTGACATATAATTGAAACTAAAGTTTCTATCATGTTAATCAGTCACATTACTTTGAAGCTGAAGCCAAAGTTCAAACCTTGGCTCCTAATTAATTGTTTTTTTTTTTACTCTTTTGTTACATTTGAAGATAAAAATTTACAATCCATTCGTTACTAGCAATATTAAAAACATTTAACTTTTTTTTTCTTGATACATTTCTATCTTAAGTTTTAATTTTAAATTATTTTATTATAATTCTTAATATAAAATCTCAAAATGTAAAATGAATATGCGCATATGTAAGCGTGTTACTTTATTTTAATTTTTATAGTAATTAATAATTTATATGAAAAATAATTTTCATATATTATAATTTACAAATTTAATATTTACGTTTTAGATTAAAAGATTAAATTAGTTTTATAACAACTCTCTTTTTTATTATTAAAACACTTATTCAATTGTAAAAATTAATAGTACAAATGGCATGATAGTTCTCTTTTTATTACTCATTAAAACTTTTTTTCGATCGTAAAGATTGATATTATTAGTTAAATGGTTACGTTGGACGTAATATGATAACTAAAACATAAATCGATTTGAATCTGAACCAAATGGCTCGGTACAATTCTAATTGTTTAAGCTATTTTCAGTTTTTATTTTAAAACATTTGTGTTCGAATATTGGTTTCTATATTTTATTTATCTTAAAACACCGTTGCAACGCGCGAGTGAGAATAAACTCGTTTATATTATAAGCAAGGTATTTATAATTTCAAGTTCCAACTTTCAACTATATAGAATAAAATGTGTAATGTGATTGAGAAAAACAAAGATAATATCACATAATCTATATTTCTTTTTATGTTAACTAAAACCATAAATTTCACAAACGAAATATTAATTATGTGATATTTTTTGTTTGTATTTCGTTTTGTATTGTTCGTTTTGAAAAGTTTTTTTTTATAATAATCTGGACATATATTTTTTAATTTCTTCATTAACAAAGAGCAAAACTTATTAATCAATATTTCGTTTCCAAAGTTTATGTTATCATATAGAATAAAAATAAAATGGGCTAAGACCTTTAAGTCGAGTGCATGATATTATGATAGCCCGTGTTTTATGGAATTGATGGTATATGTTCATTAGTTCAGGAGTATTTGAAAATTGAAAACCTTAATATAAATTTAAAGAACCCATTATACCATTGATTAAGTTCAGATGTGATGTTTTGCCATGGGCATCCGACGCGACCCACGTCTAGATTAGATATAGATAAAAATACATTTATTTATGCTAATTTACTTATAAGGTGTTTCAAATTTCATTTATATTTTTATGTGGGATGAGTTGTTATAAACTCCCCTATTTTAACACCTAGCGTCTTCGTTAGGTAACATACCCAGAACCCAAACCCCGAGAGCTGCACGAGATCCGCACTCACTACAACCCGAGGGGTAATGATTCTGATATCACTTGTAACACCCCATAGTCCAATATCATGGTTTAGACCAATAACTTTGAAATCAACTTAAAATCATAATAGAAGGTATTAGTAGCCCATAACTTTGAACTTATAAGATGCTTCAAATTTCATTCATCTTTCCATATGTGGATGAGTTGCTACAGAGATTCTCTTAGATCGAAAACACATGAATAAAAAAAGTAAGGAATCAAAACCTAGGTGGGGAACCAATCATAAACCTCATCTAGTGTGGTGTGAATCGGAAACAATGATCGAACTAATATCAAATCGAAAACTATGACGGGAGAGCTTGGACTCGATTGTGATGGGAAAATGTGTAATCGGAAACATGAATCTAAAACCTTGAATTATAATGCATCATAAATCATGGCTAGAGGCTAATCATAATTTACGATAGAGTGGAACCGCAAATCATGAGTTTGGGATTGTAACCGTAAAATGTTTTCATTAAACCAGACGTAAATTGTACCTTGATCCCAAATCGCTAATTGATAGGTAAAATCGTAAATTGAGCATTAGACCTCAATCGTAGATCATATGGACCGTGAATTAGCATGATGGCGGGTTTTGGGATCTCATAGGGTGTTAGTGTGTGTATAGGGCCTGCAGACAAGGATATAATCCGATATGGTGGAAATCTGAACTGTAGGTGATTACCAGTAGACGCGAATCTCCCGGATACGTGATTAATTTTCAGTTATAGCTTTTGTGTTGCAATCAGGTATGTTACACTAACCGACACATTATATAAGTCTGAAAGGTGTATGTTATGTAATTGTAAAAGTGTAATTATTGTGTTTATATGTAAAGTGAAGGGTTGTGTTATATTGGGTTGAAAACATAACTCTGGCACAGTAAGACATGCGAAATCCTTGGTAGGGTCTGGATACTTAACTATGACCACAAATATGAATCATCTATGAAGCATTTGGACCAAATTCATAACACACACGCAAAGAACAACCGACGAGCTTAATTCGACTCACGAATATGAATCTACGAGACCCTAAAATCAAGTCACACGGACACTAAAATAGTCATCACATGAAACTGCATGAACTGTCTATGAAACTCATGTGTAATTCAACATCATTATTTCTACTACAATTTTATTTATAGATTGTTGTTCTTAAACTTCAATTTTTGTTCCCGACACTAGAGCTGTTTTAACATGGGTGGGGAATCGAAAGGGAGAGAGTAGGGATGGGGGTGACCGGAGATGGCAAGTTAGAAAAAGCATTCTGGTGGTGCCCGGTCTGTGTCCGGTTAAGCGAGTGGTGGTACGTGCACACACACACACACACATACAGAGATGGACTAACGTGAATCGCAAGGGAATAACGACTATATTCTATTTTTTTATTAGTAATAATAATCATTTTTCAAATGATTTTAGAGTTACAAAATAAACAAAAAGAATACAATAAGATTACTATTGTCTTTTTAAGCGAGTTAGAGAACAATATTGAATTAATATATAAATCATAGAGATAAAGCATGATGGCTAATGTGTGATTTTGAGTAAACTAACTACAAGCTAGGACCAAACATATAATTTAATCTAATTTAATATTCTATGTTATTAGCCCTCAACCTCACATATATAGTCACAAGTACGTCATGGATCTAGCTACTTATTTATCTATCAACCATTTTATTCCAGCCCCTCTCTCTCTTCATCTATCAACAAAGAATAAACTTGAACGATCGATGTATCATTTTTGATGGATCAACAAAAGTAATTACTTACGATCATTAAATAGGAAGAAAGAATTAAGATTAGGGAGATTGATCATCGAATATATGGAAGGGGTGACAGGAATTTTGAAGCTAACAATAAAGAAAGGGATAAATCTTGCGGTTCGTGATAGGACCCGTGGTACTAGCGATCCTTATGTTGTTGCAACCTTGGATCATCAGGTACATATTCGATTTCTAATTCTTTATTTTCTTGAATCATTCGAAACAGCTTGTTACATGAATATAATAACATAGTGATTACGTTTCTTGTTTCATTATTCGTCGATAAAATTAAAGAATCAATTCCTATAAGATCGTGTGTGTATTGCCCATACTAATCATACTCTTAAATCGATATTATAATTACATCAATATATTCGATTTTGAATTTGCAGAACTTGCGTTTGTATCGCTTTCAAATATGGTTTGTATAATTAACATATGCAGTGACGAATCTACGATTCTAATTATTATGTTAATCAAAATGTAAATGATTATGAGGATCTATATGCGAGGTTAACCTAAATTTGCCCATGATTATTATTTTCTTAACAACTGGGATAATAACTTAATTAACACAAAGCTTTGTGTTTAAATTATTAATTTATGTAGAAAACGAAGACGAAGGTGGCGAGGGGGGATTGCAATCCTGTGTGGGATTATGATTTGACAATGACAATCAAGGACCCAAAGGTTCCAATTAAACTAGTAAGTTATATATTAACCCATTCCTAGCTCAATTTCATTCCTTAACTAACAAGCTAAGAGATCGATAATAATGCTATGTTTAGTTTTTATCAAGTGTCAACTATATATACTTTATACAAACCTAATTGATAGACTAGATAAGAATGTAAGCAAGTGAAAAACGATTCAGATTGTTAAGCCTAACAAGCCCTAAGCAAATGCCTCAAATAGTTATTAGCTCGTTCAAGACTTTAAGCTTGAGAGCATAAATAAGTTTTTATTTTTTAAACAAGTCGAGTTCGATCTTTAAAAATTTTAAACGAGTCCAACTCGATAAGTATAAGATTCGGACTCAACTTTTTAGTCGTTTACTTCTGTAGATCAAGATTTAATTTCCAATAATATATAAACGTGTTGTTTAAAGGGTGGTAAAAGAATGGTTTAGTAGTTTCTCTATTAGTTGTTACTTCAAGACGATTAGTCTCTTTCCTTATAGCAATTTCGCCCCCACCAAGAAAAGTTGTGTGCTTTGGGTTATACAGGCGAGTTGCCTCCCAAGATACAATAAAACAATGTATGTAGAATCTCTTTCAACACTACACGACGTGTTGAAAGAAACAGACGAACTATTGAGTTTTTCAAAGTTTTTCAAAGTGTTTCAAAGCACTATGTTTTTTTTCTATAGCAAAACAATTATCCAAGTATATGGGGTATAAGGTAAGAAATTAAGTTTAGTGTGTAATAAAATGCACAAATGTCGTACTTATAGGCAAATCGGACGTTGCAGTTACATAATTGTCACCCTTTAGTAACAGTTCGATCTATTGCTAATGAACCTTTGTACGTACTGCAGTTATGTAACTATCAGTCTATCACCCTTTAGTTAATGTTCGATCCATCGCTAATGAATCATTGTACTGCAGTTATATAACTGTCACCATTAATGACTTTTTCATTTCGTCGCTAATGAACCTGTTGGTATAAAATTCAAGAATCACAGGTTTGGTTGAATCTAAAAATATGTATATTGATATATTATTCAACAGTTTTACAAAGTATACATACATCATTATTTATAGGCCTCCGGTGAGGCGGTTTTGTGGCGGTTACCGGCCGTTTGTTGACGGCGGCGGTTGGCCGTGTCGGCGCCTATTGGCGGTGGTCGGTGGCTGTACATTTTATCCTAGTTACAAAATACAAATAATACTAATAATATTATATGTTTAGTTTAATATTTAACACTCCCCCTTAAACTAAACATAGTTTAAGTGAAGTCTTCAACTTGCTTTGACTTGCTTTACAGTAATGTTGGTTCTTCGTCACCTAAGATGAGAAGTGCTTCTTGCGCTTTGTCTTTCTTCATGTCTTTCCATTTCGTGCATTCCTTCGCGAAATGTCCATGCTCACCACATTCTTAACACCTGAACTTGCTTTTGTCTGTACTTCCCCGACTAGTATCTTTTCCATAGTTACTTTTGTTTTTGATGAAGTTTCTTCCATGTCCTCTACCACCTCCTTGATTGTTTGAATTTGCCAATAGAAGTTTATTTTGATAATTGTCTTCTGGTTCGTCTTGGCTTTTAAGTCGTTCTTCAAAAGCTGTTATTCTTCCTACGGCTTCTTCAAATTTCATTTTATCAATCTCTTGATATTGTTCGATAGACGCCACAATTGGTAGAAACTTCTTTGGGACTGAGTTAAGCAGTTTCCTCACGAGTACTTTATCTTTCAGAGTACCCCCAAGGCTTTTAAATTTGGCTTGTATGCTATTTAACTTTCCTGCAAACTCATTTGCACTTTCATTCGGTTTCATCTTTAATGTTTCTAACTCGCTTCTCAATGTCTGCAAACGTGCTTTCTGAACTAAATCAGCTCCAAGATGTTTAACTTTGATTGAGTTCCATACTTCCTTTGCAGTGGTGTATTGTGCAACTTGCATTAAAACATTTTGTGGCAATGTTTGGAAGATCATTGCTTTTGTTGTGTTTTCCTTCTTCTCACTTGTTGCTTCTCCTTCTATCGTTTCCCATAAACCATATGCCTTCAATATTGTCTCCATCAACACTGCCTATGTAGAGTAGTTTGTTTCGGTCAATTTTTGACATTGTAATGAGACATTTCCTTGTTCTCGAACACTGTTTGATGGGTCATCATGCTTGTTACTTTCTGCCATGCTTGCTTGCTTACTTTTCCTTGCTTCTTGTAATCAGGACCAAGATGGTTTCTGATTTTTCTTGCTCTTGCGTTTGATCAAAAGATCAAAAATTCTTGCTTGTTACTGGCCAACTTGCTAACCAGGTTTTCTTGCTAAACTTGCTTAATATTGACCAACTTGCTAATCAATATTGTGTTTTCCAGACCCACTTGCTAATCTGGTCCTTTGTTGCTATTAAAACTTTAATAACTCATAAATTTTTCTAAAATTTAAATTCTTTAATCAATTTATAAAAACAAATAATAACCAAATTATTATTTAAAGAAAATCCTTTAATTCTGTTTGAATAAACATTAAATAAAAACTTTCTTAAAAAAAAACTTCCTTTTAAATTTCTTTTGACCGTCGGCTTAAAAATATACTTAACAAAAGAATAAGTTTTAAACTAATTAGGTTTTCTAGAAACTTTAAAACTCCCCTTTTTGAGTCTCGATGCACAGCACCCTGTCTCCTTTTGACGTCTCTCTCTCTGCCTTTTGTCTTCTGTCGCCTCCTCTGTTCCACCGAGAAAAGATGATCGACGGCTTTCCTTCTCGGCCGTTAACTGTTCTGATCGGCGATTATGTATACGGTCGTTAACCCATGTCGATTGGCGACTGGTATGTTTCGGATGGTGGTTTTCTCCGCCTCCGGTTTACTGGTACGTCTCCGGTCGTCTTCTCCGGTAAGGTATGTTATCCTTTTCGGTTTTTTTTTTTTTTGGGTGCCGCGGCGGTAGAATTCTGAATGTTTTCTTCTTCGATCTCCGGTAGATGATGAGACCCTTCGGCTCTGATACCAAATGTTGGTATAAAATTCAAGAATCACAGGTTTGGTTGAATCTAAAAATATGTATATTGATATATTATTCAACAGTTTTACAAAGTATACATACATCACTATTTATAGGCCTCCGGTGAGGCGGTTTTGTGGCGGTTACCGGCCGTTTGTTGACGGTGGCGGTTGGCCGTGTCGGCGCCTATTGGCGGTGGTCGGTGGCTGTACATTTTATCCTAGTTATAAAATACAAATAATACTAATAATATTATATGTTTAGTTTAATATTTAACAGAACCATTGTGACTGCAGTTATGTAACTGCACCCTTCAGCGACTAAAACACTACTTATATCCATTGTCTTATTTTCTAAAGACTTAACACTAGAAAAAATGACGCTTTATTTTGAAAATTCCCAACATTATGTACAATTTTGTTTCTAACATCTATAATTAATAAATTAATAAATGATTAAAGTAATGAACTTGCATATTGTTATATTTTAGACTGTGTACGATAAAGACACATTTAGTGAAGATGATAACATGGGGATAGCAAACGTAGATATAAATCCGTATGTCGAGTGTTTGGAAGTGGGTACAGATGACTTGCACCACCTCCCGGTCGGTACTAAACTCGAAACGGTCGAACCTGCTGATCATAACGACCTAGCCACTGAGAGTTATATCATCTGGAATAAGGATGCAATCACACAAGATATGCTTCTACAATTGAAAAATGTGGAAACCGGTGAACTGGAAGTGCAAATACAGATCACTCCAGTTGATAATCATCGTTTAAAAATCGAAGACGACGAAATTGTACCAGTTTAGTTATAACTATTGTAACATTTGATCGATGCTTTTGTTAATTAATTTTGTTGGTGTCACACTGTAACATAACATATATAAGTATAACATTTTTATGTTTCAAGTAATAACATATGTTCAACATACGAATAATATAACTAGCTAGAACCTTAAAAAGGTCTAGTTACTAGTGTTATAATTATCCACGCCCTTGTAAACATCGCACAGATAGTCCATAAAAGCAGTCGGATAAGGCATGTTTGTATTCACTTTCTCAAACTCAAACGTAACAGCGGCCAACCTTCCGTCGCTCTCGGGTTCAACATGAAATATGATCTTGAAGGATTTGTATATCTTCTCAATTAACTTTGCTTCAAGTACCTTGAACACTATCTTGTGGTTTTCATCATTAACTTCTTCAATTTCCTGCTTTATAACTTCCCTTTTTCCATCTTTGATTTTCCATGCAAAAGATGCAAATAAATATCCTTGTTAAAGTAAATTAGTAGTTCACCAAATTCAAGACATATAATTACACTAACTATGAAATTAATTAGTAATTAGTGATTATAATTTATATATATACATATGTACCATAGGTAAAGTTCCAGGAAATGACAGATTTAATGGCTCCCCATTGACCATGAAGCAAATCACAGCTATGAACCTTATCAGGCAACATCTGAGAGATGTCATTTGGTCTGTATCTAACGATGTCGTATAACAGATCCCCACTTGAATCGATCTCCACGTACATTAATATCTTGCCCACTAGAGCCATCGATCTCTTAATTGATTCTCAAAAATAAGTTATCGATCAAGAGACTCTAGGCTTCTTAAGTTGTTTAAGAGGGGCGCAGAGATATATATAAATAGTAAACTTAAACCATTATGACTGGTCAGATTGATTACTACAAGTAGCTTGCAATGATTTTTTCAAACGGTTATCTTTATTATTTTATAATATAATATTTCCTCTTATTCAAAGATTGTATTTATGATATATATTGATTTTTAGGGTCAGAAAAACTTCATATGGTTTTAATAACTAATAACTTAATTGATCATGTCAAGTCAAACAGTTTGGAGGCTTTTAATATGTCAATAATGCAATGGCTAGTTGCAAAGGGTAATAAGTTTTATATTCCAAGAATTATTGGTTTCTTTATGAGTCATTAAAATCGATTTTTAATAAATTAATAATGCAATGTGACTTACTCTAGAACCTGCTAGAACCCTTAGAATCTCGGAGAGCATCGTATAGGTAACTTTCACACTTACTATAACGTCGAGTCATTTTTTTTTTATCATTATTCAGATCCGTGGTGGTTTCTCTTTACCATATCAAATTATGAAACATACCTAAAAGTAATACATATTAAGCAATCAAATATCAATTAAATAAGTACATAAAAAAGAAAAAAAAAATGAACGAAAAATTTAAGTGTAGACCCCATCTTTAATTTCCAACTCACCACAAATTGATCTACTGTGTACACTAATCCAACATAACACCAAAGTATGAAAAACACCCCACCACATACCTCACCTAATTCTCGCTTCAATTACTAATAATAGAGATATATAATATTAGAAGCAATGAAATGATACTTGAATAGTTAAGTTGGAAAACATCAATTCAAGAGCACTGCAAAATTAAAAGATATCATCTAGATTCGATTTAATGCATATGTAACGCCAAAAATCCTTATCTCATTTAAAAGAAAGAGATGTCGTGGATCAATTTTTAAACATTAATATTTTATATCTTTTTATTTTTTATTCATACTCATCCTTAATTTTACTTATAATATAATTTAAGTACTAAATCAATAGAGAAGATAAAAAATAAAAAGGCCAAAATCCTTATCTCATTTAGAAGGAAGAGATGTAGATCTTTCTACTTTGTATTCATACTCATCCTCTTACTTATAAAATCAAGAAAAATACTAAATCAACAAAGAAGATAAAGAAGGAGAATAAATAAAATCCACATATAATCATCTAGTAGATAGAAAGATGAAATATAAAAATTTAGTATGAAAAAAATATAATTGTCATAGAAGGAAATAATATTAACGAGCTGGCATTAACCCGTGCGTTGCGGCGGGAGTTTTAGTATAAATAAAATAGAAAACAAGCAACAATGTGAAACACATTTAAATATTGAGAGTGTTTAGATTCAAAACGATTATCGTTCATAAATTTTCATGTCTTGAATTCATGATTCATTACAAATATATATAATAAAACAGAAAATTAAAAAACTAAATACAAAATATTCAGCAGGTGCTGAAAGTAAGAAATAAATATCAATTTAAAATCTGTAGCTGCCAAGAATCAAACCCACGCCATATCCTTTACCTAAACACCTCCTAAACACTCGGCCACAAAGAAATTTGTTAACTTTATTCAGCTTCCATTCTTATATAACACATGAAGCAGAAAAGGACAAAAAGTGATACTATTCACTTGTCATGGTAATTGTTTTATATATATATATATATATATATATATATATATATATATATATATATATATATATATATATATATATATATATATATATATATAAATGCAAAATATCATAATGCAAGTCATTCGTATGCTTTCAAAATGCAAATATATGCAATGCAAAATGTAAAAAACGTAAATACAGAATGCAAAAAACGAAAAACGCAAAATATAAACATGCAGAATGCAAAATCCGAAAAACGTAAATCTTAAACCATACATATTGCAAAAAATATGCAGAATGCAGAATGCCAAAAACATGCAGTATGCAGAATGCAAAAAACATGCAGAATGCAGAAAACATGCAGAATGCAGAATGCAGAATGCAGAATGCAAAAAACATGTAGAATACAGAATGCAGAATGCAAATTCCGTAGAACGTAAATCCGTAGAATGCAAAAAACATGCAGAATGCAAAAAACGTACCGTAGAACGTAAATGAAACACGATTCAATGACAAATGCAGCCCAAATGCAAAAATACACATTAAAACCCAATATGCAAAATCCATATACAGAAACACTACATGCTGCTAAAATGCAACAAAATTTTCATTAAAAAAATAGAAAAATATGAGAAGAGTGATCTTGTTTGAAAAAGGATTAAAAAACTAAAAGATTGGTATAATTTTTTGAATTAAATTCACAAAACTTAAAAAATTATGATAATTTAAAGTTTTTGAGGTTTTTTTTTAAATCGTGGGTTTTGAGGGGGAGGAGATTTTCCATCTTTGTCATTTTCTTCATAAATTAATACATAATAATTACAGTTTTGCCATCGATCAATCTCATCAATTGATTTTGATGATCCAATGGTCCAGATTGGTTTTTTAGGTTTTTTGTTTAACATTAGATTCTTTATTGATCCATTATATATATATATATATATATAAGGTGTGGTTAAACAAAGAACCTCCTTTAAACAAAGAACCTAAAGAACCTCCCTGGTGATGACATGTGACACATTATTTAGGGGCAAAAAAGGAAATTAAAAAAAAAAAAAATCAATCGGCGCCTACAACACCTAAAAGCAAAACCCATCAACAAACTTAAAAAAAAACTCCATTTACTTTAAATAATCATAACTCGTTCGTTCTTAACAATTTTAACATAAAAATTATACCGTTAGATTTAGTTTTTCGTCCTCTTTCAAACAAGACCGGACTTGATATATTTCTGAAACTTTTTTTTTTTTTGAAATGCAAAGTTTGCATTTTGAGTTAGGTTCTTTCAAACTCAAAATGCAAAATCTGAAGTTTGCATTTTGAGCTGGGTTCATTCAAGCCCAAAATGCAAAATCCTTAGTTTGCATTTTGAGCTGGGTAATTCAAGCCTAAATGCAAAATCCGTAGTTTGCATTTTGAGCTGGGTAATTTAAGCCTAAATGCAAAATCCGTAGTTTGCATTTTGAGCTGGGTAATTCTAGCCTAAATGCAAACTCCGTTGTTTGCATTTTGAGC
Source organism: Pulicaria dysenterica (assembly GCA_947179395.2). Classification (NCBI taxonomy): domain Eukaryota; kingdom Viridiplantae; phylum Streptophyta; class Magnoliopsida; order Asterales; family Asteraceae; genus Pulicaria; species Pulicaria dysenterica. The sequence goes on along the minus strand of OX359289.1, from coordinate 3,203,405 downwards.
TGTGTTCATTCAAGCCTAAATGCAAAATCCGTAGTTTGCATTTTGAGCTGTGTTCATTCAAAACTAAATACAAAATGCAAAAAACGAAAACGTACATGCTGCCCAAATGCAAACAAAATTTTCATGTTAAAAATTTTTTAGAAAAATATGGGAAGAGTGATCTTGTTTGAAAGAGGATTAAAAAACTAAAAGATTGGTATAATTTTTTTGTTCAAATTCACAAAACTTAAAAAGTTATGACAATTTAAAAATTTTGGGGTTTTTTTTTTTTTAAATCGAGGTTGTTGGGGGGGGGTATTTTCCATGTTTACTCTTTTCTTCCTTAATTAATACATAATAATTACAGTTTTGCCACCAATCAATCTCATCCATTGATTTTGATGATCTAAAGGTCCAGATTGGTTCTTTAGGTTCTTTGTTTAACACATGGTTATTTATTGATCCAATTTATATATATATATATATATATATATATATATATATATATATATAATATGAGAAATTGAAATAAAAAAAGAACAAAAGTGCAACATGATTTGAGCCAACTTCTAGTTTGCTTGAATTTGACTCACCATCTCATCTAATACACATCTAGTGATTATCATCATAAATAATAATAAATATAATGGTAAGAAAAGTAGGATAAAAAAAAAGTGACTGGGTGAAAAAAAAAACTAAAAAGCTATGCATAGCGGAGGGATCGAACCCTACTCTTCTAGGTAAAAACATTGGTCTACAACCACTATGCGAACATGGAACTCCATTACATTCTCCCAAACAATGTATTTATTATTGATGAATACATAGAAGTATTACTGTGAACTATGAAGTAGTGTTTATAGACAACTTTTAGAGAGAGAGAAGATGAAGAATATGAAAGAGGAAGATGACAAGAGAGTAATTTTTTGAAAAATGGAAAGAGACATGTAAATGATTAAATGTGTACATTAAGCATTCATATTGGAAGTCTCACTTCTTTATTAAATTGATTAATTTATAGTTTGACACTTTGACTCCAATTTAAACATTGTTTTCTCATTTTCCAAAAAAGTATTTAATTGTTACATAGATGTTAAATTTACTCTTTTTCAAATCTTAGTATCTAAAAAGGTTATATTAAAAGTTAATAATAAGTCAAAAAAAGAACTCAATATGAGCAAATTAGCAAGTGTTGTTTTGTTCATGAAAAAAAATTCATTGCGTGCCTTTTTCTACCCCATCACTTAGGCATTTATTATACGGTTTTTAAATATCTTTTATATATTCTATTATTAAAGTTCAAAATGTTTTAGGATTTTAATATCTTTATAAACAGTAGATGCAAACCCACGATTTTAATAGTTTTTAATATTTTTAAGAATTTAATACTAATGTTGAAAATATTTAATTCTATATTTTAATATTTTTATGGTGAACCCGACCAGAAGACCGGGGATCGGTTACGGGTTTGGGTTTTGAATTATAATATTTTTTTATCGTGCTCTTGTGGGATCGGGTCGGTTTTTTATTCTTTTTTTTTTGTCGGATAACAGCCGGGTTTACAATGGGTAGGGTCGGTCAACCTAAGACCCGTGCACTCTTTTCACAAACCGGATTTACGTTTTTAGCTACGCTCAGATTTTAACCCTCCCACATCCGTGCGTAGCACGGGCTCAAACTAGTATATATAATTATATGTTTCTATTTTAGAAATGCTATGTTAAAATAAATAATTATGTTTATTATTGATTTCTTTGTTATAATTTTTAGAATACTACATTTGATGTAAATTAGGTTTTGCTTTGCCCGCACGATGTGTCGGGTAATAGCAAATTAATACATTAGATTCTTACATGTATCCTATTTATATAAATATTATTTAACGATAACCAAGTTCAGTTATATTACATAAAAGTTTTTTAAACTTATTTTTAACACCTTAATCATAGTAATTTGTGACAGTTATGAAACTTAACCATCAATAAGTGCTTTTATTTTTCAAATATTTGTAATTATTTATTTAAAACAAATTGTTAAAATAATAGAAATTTTAATTTGATTATAAAGTTGTAAACTTATTTAGTTTTTATGTTTATTAGTTATTACATGATATTTCATATGTTGAGATAGATGGCATTGTAGTTATTTTTTGTGTGGGTATCAAAATACCCTAAGAAAATAAATTATCATGATATTCTATAAAATTACCTTCTTAGCCTTGAATATATCATGATAAAAGGCTATTTACTTATCAAAGTAGTTTTATCATAACTGGCTAAAACTTAACGACATCAATACAACAAGGTTTGCTCGTTAGATATCTTAGTTATACCATGAGAGGAGCTGAAGAGTCAGGAGGAGATTGGACCACTGTTCGTCGCCGGAAAACAAACGCCGATCATCTAGGAGACATCAGCACAACGTTCTACATCAGTAATCTAGCAGAACGAACAGATCGAAAGACTTTATGGCAGGCTGTGGAGAAGTTTGGTATCGTAACAGACGCCTATGTTGCATCAAAGATTAGTAGGGACGGTTCTTTCTTTGGATTCGTAAGGTTCATCAAGATCCAAAACATTTCTGATATGGAGAAAAGACTTAATGGTTTACTTATCAACGGTAATCGGATTAAGGCTAACGTAGCTAAATACGATAGAAATGGTAACAGGAGAAGCATGACAGATCATAAGAAGTATCCGACAAAACCAGTGGAGACTTTGAAGAGACAGGAGTTTGTGCCAAAGAATCGAGATGGAAGGTCTTTTGCGGAGGTTCTTAATACAAAAGCGTCACACAAGCCTCAACCAATTAAGAATACGGGTTTATTTAACATGCAACAATCATCAAATCAAATCACAATTCAACTACCATACAATGCAGAAGCAGCTAGTTTTAAAGGAGCTTGCAAAGAGATTTTAATGGGTGAAGCTAAAACTTTGCAAATATTAGATAACATAATGGATCTCTTCAAGGCAGAAGGAGTGGAAGATTGCAATGTTCAGTACACAGGCGGTTTAGAGGTTATTATTGTTTTTGATGCTACGCATAAAGCCGAGAGATTCTTAAAAGAAAGGGAGTCTACATGGAAAAACTGGTTTACTTGGTTGCGACACTATCACAAGGCACCTGGAAATTCAAAGAAGGTTATTTGGGTGTGCCTATCGGGTCTACCCCCACACCTCCGAACAGAAGCCAATTTATATCGTATCCTTGGTAGATTTGGTAGAATTCTTGTTCCACCGGCATGCGATAGTGAAGATGCATATTTGTCTTGTTATAAAGCCTGCTTATTGGTGAATTATCAAAAAAGAATAGATGAAAAAGTTAAGATTAACTGGAGGGATAAATTCTATACACTATGGATATCGGAAATTTTTGAGTTTTGGACCCCCGATTTCGCGTTTGAGCATTATCCCGATGATGAGAATAGTTTAGATTGTGATTCATCATGTAATAGGGAGAAGATCGATCATGAATTGGAGGTTGGTAATGATATGGAGGAAGACATGCATCATAAAAATCGATCACCGGAAAAACCTCCGATGGAAAATACTCCGGTGATGATTAATCATGATATATCGAACACAGTTATCGAAGAATCACCATTGGGAGATGGAGAATTTATTAAAGAAAGCAATATGGATAATTTTCACAAGGAACAAGAGGACGTTTCAAATTCCACCAGTAATAGCGTTTACATACGTAAAGAATCAGATACCAAAGTTGATGGGTTGAATTCAAAATCGACTCATGTGGAAGGAAATGGGCTGGCAGACAATGTGGGTCATGGAGAAATATTTGTTGGGCCTGATTTTAATATGGAAACAAGAAATAATTGGGCTACAGAGGATCGGCCAAATGATAAAAGTCTTAACATGGAGAATATGGAAAAAGTTAATTTTGATCTGAATGTTCCCCAAACGTCTTTCTCTTCTCACGAAACCTCCAGGGCTTCAAGAAGAACTAATTCAAAAAGAGATAATCGTAGAATCAGTTCTAAAGGGATGTCGTCGAGATTTTTTGAGAGATGTCGCGATGAAAGAGATAAAATTCTGCACTGTAGACGTTCTTCTTCGGGTATTCCGGTTAGGGCAGCACCGATTGGTACCTCCACTCAATCGATTCAATTGGTGATGCAATCGAGTGAAGCCAGAATCGATTCAGAGGTTCAAGAAACAATTAATCTTGGAAAAGATATTGGTTTTAAACTTGATGGATGTGAAGAACTCATCAGAGGCAGTATCGTGGGTTACCAGGAGGAACAAAGAGGTATCCAATGAATTTTCTTTCTCTAAATAGTAGAGGTATTGGGGGGAAACACAAAGCTGACTGGGTGAAAAGCATTCAACGATTGCATAATATCAAGTTTATGGCCATACAAGAAACACAGTTTTCTGATACAGGTAACATCAACACTGAAAATTTATGGATTAACTCCCAATTTGATTGTGATGCTATTGAATCCCAAGGTCGATCAGGGGGTTTGCTTAGTATTTGGGATAAATCGATTTTTTATAAATCTCATTGTCTCAAAGGTTCAAATTATTTGGTGTCCGTCGGTAATATCAAAGGCATTAATTCAACAGTGTTTATTGCCAACATATATGCTCCCAGACTTATGCCTGCTCGGTTAGCATTATGGTCTGATATATCAAATCTTATTGAATCTAATTTTGGTGTTTGGGTTTTTATGGGGGATTTTAATGAATTGAGAAACCGCGAGGAACGCATAGGTTCTTCTTTTTCGGTGTCTGGTGCTTCGAGATTTAATGACTTTATAAGAGAGTCGGATCTTACAGAGATTCAATTAGGAGGTAGGAGATTCACTTGGATGGGGGATGACGGGGTTTCACTTAGTAAATTAGATCATTTTTTTGTGTCCTCTTCGTTTCTTAACATTTGGCCCTTAGCATCGGCAATAGTCCTCCCTCGATTACATTCGGATCATTGCCCGATTGTCTTGTCGTGTATAGCAAAAAATTACGGTCATATCCCTTTCAGGTTTTATAACTCCTGGTTGTTCAATAAAGATCTGGTTAATGTCGTTTCGTCGACTTGGCTTTCAGTTTCATGCAGGGGGAATGCTGATTTTGTTCTGTTGACTAAATTTAAAGCTGTGAAACTAGCTATTAAAGAATGGAAGCCGAAAGCAATTAATAAAGAACGAGGTCAGGTTGAATATTTGAAATTAAAAGTGGATGCTTTGGAAATGTTGGCAGAACAGAGACCGCTAATCCTTGAAGAATTGGAAAACAGAAAGAAATGGATGAAAGACATCAAAGACTTGGAATACGCTTTGAATCTTGATCTTAAGCAAAAAGCAAGGGTCAAGTGGATTAAAGAAGGTGATGAAAACAGTAGTTATTTTCACGGGATGGTTAATATGCATAAGAATCAACATCGTATCAATGGCTTATCAATTAATGGGGAGTGGATTACAAATCCGGATGATGTTAGAAAAGAAGTTTTTAATTTCTTTTCTACTAAATTCAGCGAATCAATGTTTAATCGACCAAAGTTGGTTAGTTCCCAATTTAAAACACTTACTTTGGAGGATAGTAGGAATATGGAATCATTCATCACAGAAGAGGAAATTAAAGATGCAGTTTGGTCATGTGGGGGTGAAAAAGCTCCAGGCCCAGACGGTTTTACTTTCAAGTTTCTAAAAACTTTTTGGGATGTTATAAAAGAAGATGTGATAAAGATGGTGCGGTTTTTCGAAAGAAAAGGTTCCTTCTCAAAGGGATGTAATTCATCCTTTATTTCTCTTTTTCCAAAGGTGAATGATCCTCTTTCTTTGAAGGACTACAGGCCGATTAGTCTCATTGGTTGTGTGTACAAAATTGTATCCAAAATACTCACTTCGCGGTTGAAAAAAGTAGTTGGGAAATTAGTAAGTCAGGAGCAATCTGCTTATATTGAGGGTAGACAAATTTTAGATGGTCCCTTAATGTTAAATGAGATTTGCAGCTGGGCAAAAAGATCGAAGAATAAAACGCTGCTTTTTAAAGTTGACTTTGATAAGGCATTTGACAGTCTCAGTTGGTCATACTTGGATTCTATTCTTGAACAAATGCAGTTTGGTGTTAAATGGAGAGGATGGATCAAAGGATGTCTTAGTACGGCTAGAGCTTCGGTTCTAGTTAATGGTTCACCGACTAATGAGTTCTCTATTTCGCGTGGGGTTCGACAAGGAGATCCCCTATCTCCTTTCTTGTTCATTATAGCCATGGAGGGGCTGCATGTTGCTATGATGGAGGCTGAAAGTAAAGGGTATTTCCATGGTCTAAATTTGCCTAATAATGGACCTTCCATTTCACACTTTCTTTATGCAGATGATGTAATGTTTCTTGGTAAGTGGTCGGCATCCAATGCTATTAATCTTGCTAGATTACTTCGATGTTTCCATATTGCTTCTGGTTTGAAAGTAAACTTTGCTAAAAGTAAAGTTTATGGGATTGGAGTTCATGATGAGGAAGTAAGAAATGTTTCTTCTTTTCTTAAATGTGAAAATGCAAAACTACCTTTCACTTATCTTGGGGTTACGGTGGGGGCTAATATGAATTTAACAAGAAATTGGAAACCGGTGGTCGATAAAGTGTCTTCCAAATTGTCGAAATGGAAAGTTAACAATCTTTCCTTTGGGGGTCGGGTTACTCTTTGCAAATCCGTCTTGGGGAGTATCCCATTGTATTTCTTTTCGTTGTTTAAAGCTCCTCTGAAAATCATTGATTCTATTGAAAGATTCCGAAGACAATTCATTTGGGGTAAATCGGATAATGGAAATTCCAAAATTTGTTGGGTGAACTGGCAAAAAACAATTGCACCCAAATATTTAGGAGGTCTCGGAATAGGTTCTTTAAGAAGCGCAAATATGGCTCTCTTAGTCAAATGGTGGTGGCGATGGAAAACTAAACCGGATGTATTGTGGTGCAATGTTAGCAAAGCTATTCATGGAGTGCAAAATGGAGATGTATCGGTTTTTGCAAATAGAAAAGTGTCAGGTGCTTGGCTTAATATCTCGAAGGCAGGAGATTACTTTTCCTCTTTTAACTTGAAGCTGGATGAATTATTTACAAGGGAGTTGGATATTGGAGGCTTAGTAAATGCAAATAATGGATGGAAATGGGAAGGAGACTCGAGTGGTGTGTTCACGGTAAAATCCCTTCGTTTTCTTATTGACAATTTAACAAATTCACCATATGCAGGTTACGTTTTTTGGAACAAATGGTTGCCCTCACGGGTCAACTGTTTTGTGTGGAGGCTATTACAAAACCGTGTACCCACAAAACCAAACTTGGCGACAAGAGGGATTATTTTACTTTCTGAAGATTGTCCTATATGCAAGAGTCATGTTGAAACAATCGAACATGTGTTTTACGCATGCTCATTCGTGCATGAAATCTGGGCGTGGTTTTTAAAATGGTGCAACTTTAGTATTGATTCCGTTAACTCTTTAGAACATATGTTGTTTCAAGTTCTAGAGAAGGGCAATAATGTCAACAAGAAATTATTTTTGGAGGCTGCTGTGGGATGTTTGTTTTGGTGTATCTGGAGAGCAAGAAATGACATGGTGTTCAATCATAAAGACTTCATTGCGGCTAGAGTCATAGATGATGTGCAGGTTTCGTTGTTTACTTGGCTAAAATATAGGGGAAAATGTAATTCTCTCCTTTGGGCTTCGTGGTGTTGTAACCCATTGTCTTTCTTTTGAAACTTATTGTACTCTATTGCTAGCATCTTGCTAGTCTTTGATTTAGTAATATATTCATTGGGTTGCTAGTCTAGGGTGATGGCGGAACCGAAGCTATAGTTCTAGTTTCCCGTTTTGCTGTTAAAAAAAAATCAATACAACAACTATATACTTAATTACTGCGTACTAATTTTGCATCTTTACTTCATAGATATTTAAAATTATTAAAATGTTTGTAATAGAAAAAAGTAATTTTGTTGCAAACATTTTTATGAAAAATTATAATAATCTAAAGAAAAAAAAACCTATAATGGGTTTTCCATCAATTTTAAAAAACAATAATGATGGTGAAAGATAAAATCTCATAAAAAAGGGAGAATGCAATTATCCATGTGCTATGTGTTATTATTTCAACATCTTATGAAAAATCAATTTCTCATGATTTATTACTAAAATTACCAAACTATCTCTAAAAATCTTATGATATATTTTGCATCTTTACTTCACAATATGATATATAGAGTAATATGAATATATAATTGTTATTGTATCATTTTTGTCTATATTTCTATAGAAATTATATTATAGTACGATCTTCATTTAAACATATATTATTTTAATATTATAATCATAAAGTAAAATCTTTATGTTTATGATGAAAACGTTAGAATAATTTACGAAAATTTTCCTTTTTTCATGATTATGTTAGACGTAATATAAATATCTTAATTGCTTTTTTAATTTTAAAATTTTTATGTTTAAATGTTTATTTCTATATTTTTTATCCTAAGCTTTCTTGCAACGTACGGTCAGAATTAACTTCGACTTATCAAATAAATACTAAATAAATGTGGCACTTTGCCAACCTTGTATTTAATATTTAAGTAAACGATAATGTGAATCATCTCTTTGACTTGAAATCTCATATTCAAATCTTCACGTACAATCAATTAATTTATAGATTTTTACTATTTATAGCTAATGTCATTTTCTTATTAATTCATACACTTGGACACAATCTTTCTTTTCCCTAAGACTACTAAAATCAAGATTGCAATAAATGTACGTAAGGCATTTTAGTAGGCCTTTAGATCTGTATCATACGATCCTTTTATAGACCAAAACGATATATGATAAGTTAATAGCATATCAATTTCATCATATGTAATAACTTGTAAAAGGTAATTTTGAAAGTATTTTCTTGTACAATACGTTGAACATGTATATCTTATTAACAGTAGACTACGTTATTGCTTAAAAAACACTTTTGTTAACTGTTCAGTATTTTGTTTCTTTTCTGATGCATGGTGGCTAGGAAACATGGTAGACTTTGTAGCGCACTGATTGATTTTTCTTTTAGTGATCGAGCTAATTACGGTCAGATTTAGCTTATTTTAGGGGCTTTTATAATTTATTAGTTTATTTTTTTATGCTTGTTAATATTTTTTAGTTAGTTTAGCTTATGAGCTTATTTTTAGTAAAAATCATTTTTAATAAGTTAATTTGAATTGAATTTATTTTCACTAGAAGCTTATTTTTATACATTTATATATATACCCTTATTTATAAACATGAACCAAAATTTTCTTCTGTTCCCCAAAACTAAAAGAAATTTTATAATGTAAGGATGTCCTTTTTTCTAGTTCTAGGAATTAAAACGAAAAAAATTATACTTTATATTCAACGTTTTATCCTCTTTAATTCAAGATCGATCACGACATATTTCTGGATCTTTTTTTTTTAAAATGCATGTCCGAAAATGCAAGTGCAATTTCGAAAATGCAAGTGTATCTAAATAGAAATAATAAAACACAAGATGTAGACAACATGGTCGAAAATGCAACACAATATATGCAAAAATACAATGCAATTCAAACATTCATATGCAAAAATACATATGCACTTACAAAAGTGTTGGTGCTTGAAACAAAGATATAGAAGTAGAACTAGTTGAAGTATAAACATACGAAGTTGCATACTCGTCAAATTCAATAAAAGACACATGCTTCTAATAAAAACACCAAAACGATAACATATCTAGATATTCATAGACACAATCTTAAAATAAGTATTTTCTGAAAAATGCATGTCACTATGATATAAACCAACATTCAAGTAATCAAAATGCAAAACCATATCACTGAAAATGCTAGAAATAAAGATGATATATAATTATTATTCTTATTTAATGAATATACAACTAAAAAAGAAAGAAAATGCAAACAAGATCTAACTGAAAATGCAACTTTGATGAAAATGTACCTCGTGGTTTTAAAGTTCATTTTCACATTCCTACTTTTTTTTCCTTGGTCTAACTACATCTCTTTGTTAAACCCTACGATTTCTTTTCAGATCTAAACAAACGGGAACTGGTGACTAAAGGATGCATAGTGTGGTGTTCAACTTGATAACCATGATCGGACTCACGCTTTACAGATCGCAATCGAAGAAAACAAGCACAGTTATACACTTTACATATCTCACCAAAACAGTTCATTCAAATGTCATAGGAGTCGGCGGTGCGTGGTCGCATACTATGACGAATTAAACATTGACCGGAAACAAGAAACTTTTTGTGTGAAAGGCGTGACGCAAAAAAGAAAGATTGCCGGATGGACATCGCGGAGGGAGAGATCTTAGAATGTGAAAAAAAATTGTGGTAGGTGGGGAAAGACGTACTCTGTCAATGTGCATGGTTTGAATTTTATTTTCAAAATTACCATTGGAAGTGTAAATTAGATGGTGGAATTATTAGTTATTGTAATTTTTTTTCATTAATTCTCAACCACTATATATGTGTGTGTGTGTATTACATGATATATATGTGTGTCGACGGCGCTCTATTTAGATCAATATTTAAATATGTAACTACTTTTGATTTAAGATAAGATTTGATTGTATGTGAAAGACATAAATATCATTATAGGGAATAACAAGGATATGATAATCAGATAATGATACATACATTACATGATTACAAAGACCTGAATTGGAAGAAATGATTTAACTAAAAAACCCATTTATGTAGCACACTCACAGAAACAGTAATATATATATATATATATATATATATATATATATATATATATATATATATATATATATATATATATATATATATATATATATGTCTGCCTGTAAGTTTATTCTTCAACTTACCATCTTTATTTTATTACTTCAACTAGAAAACCACAAATTACACACAATTTCCCTCCAGCCATTTGTGTCTTTGATTATGAGAGCTTAATTGAAGGGCTACTTAGTAGGGTTGTTATGGGCATCCAAATCCTTAACAACATCACAAAGGTAATCCATCAAAGAAGTTGGATATGGTACACTTGTGTCTGGCTTCTCAAACTCAAGGGTCCATATAGCCACCTGCTTATCACCCTTTGGTTCAACATGCAATATGGCTGTAAAACTCTTGTATAGCTCTTCCACTAGATCTCCACCAATCACCTTGAACACAATCATGTGGTTTTCTTCGTCGACTGCTTCGATTTTCTGTTTCGAAATCTTCTTCTTTCCCTCTTTTTTTCATGCAGAATTAAACAAAAGAAAAAAGTTAACATTTATGAACTAATTGTATTAAAGTGTATACAACCGAAGTCATATCTGTTGATAAATTTGTGTATTACTAACAAATGTAGCAGGGCAAAAGAATGTATCGATGGGCTTATTTATGTTTACGATATATATATATGCATACATACCATGAGTATAGTGCCAGACAATAACGGATCCAACGACACCCCTCTCGCCTTCATGAAGTTCGCAGTTGTGAACCTTATCGGGTGTAATGGAAGCTATATCATGTGGTTTGTGCCTAAAAAGGTCATGAAAAACATCTCCGGTCTTGCTAATGTCTACATGACCAATTAACTTGCCTGATAGAGCCATTTCTCTTTAAAATAATTCACCAAGGCAAAAATCAACTACTTGTTACAAGAGTGGATTGGTGAGTGTTTGGTCAGGCACCGTTGGCTTTAAATAGAAAATTAATTTGGCCGCCACTCAGCCAGGCACAATTAAGAATTAAACAATTAATTAGGTTACTGATATTTGATCATGAAAAACATTATTATGTAACAATATGATATGATATGATTCAGTGTGTGTATATATATATATATATATATATATATATATATATATATATATATATATATATATATATATATATATATATATATATATATATATATATGGGAATACACATAGAACATCTCTTAAACATAGAACCTAAATAACCACTTCTGGTAGTGACACGTGGCAATATGATTGAGGGGTAAAATTGAAAGATAGATTTACAAACCATCTCCACGCGCCTCCTTCTTTAAAAACTCCAGGCATCACAAATTCTGAAAAAAAAACCCTTAATATTTAAATGATCATAACTCATTCGTTTTTAGAGTTTAAGCAAGAAAATTACACCATTAGATTCAGTTTTTTGTCCTCTTTGACCAGGCTTGATATATTTCTGAAACTTTTTTTTTTGAAAATGCAAAATTTGCATTTTGAACTGGGTTTCATTCCAAAATACAAAATACAAAATGCAAAATAACCGAAAATGCAAAACAACAAACAACAATCTGAAATGCAAAGCAACAATATTTTCACATAACTGGAAATGCAAAAACCAATATCCATCACTGAAAATGCAAACAAACAACAATCTGAAAATGCAAAGCGACTATATTTTACATCGAAAATGCTAAAAAGCAACAACACCTTAACATGATATGCTTTTCGAAAGTTGCATATTGAAAATGCAAAAACTGAAATGCAAACAAATCTAGACCTATCCATTGTAAAAGAGATAATGAAGGAACAGAGAGGTGTATAACCCACTAATCTAAAAAATTTACTAACAAATTTTACTAGTCTAGTTAGCATACTAACATGATATTCAAAACCCAACATGATACATAAATGCAAATTGTAGTTTGCATTTCACAATATTTTCGCATAACATTTTCATATCATAAATACAAATTAAGCAATACCATCTTCACATCATATGCAAATGCAAATTCTGAAAATGCAAAACAACAACTCTTATCTGCATTTCACAATCTGATTTAATGCAAAATACAGCCCAAAATGCAAATTATATATTCAAACCCAAAATACAAATTCCATTCACAACACTTTTCAATATCATAAGAAACAGTTAAACACAATAATCTAAATGCACTTTTCAATGAAATTTGCATGTTTATTTATCTGTACAATCTGAAATTAAACCCAAATGAAATACAAACAAACTAAAGAACTAACTAGAAATTAAACCCTGATGAAATGCAATCAAACTATAATTTGAAAATGCAAAGCAACTTAAGTACAATCTGAAATGAAACCCACATGAAATGCAAACAAACTACAATATGAAAATGCAAAAACCAATATCCATCAAGAACTAACTAGAAAAATGAAATGCAAAAATTTTTAAATTGGCATTTTCACATAAAAATGAAACAAACAAACAATCTGAAAATGCAAAGCAACAATATGTTTTCTTCCTCTTTAATTTAAGACAAACTTTTTCATCTTTGACTTATGTCAAAAACTTGTATTTTTTCAAAATACAAAGATGAAAATGCAAGGACAAAATGCAGAAACCACAATCGAGATGAAGAACTCAAAATGCAATATAGAAGAAGAAGATAACCAAAATGCAACCCCGAAATCATATTAAAAAATGAAAATGCTAAATCTCAAAGAAAATGATAAAGATTCTGAATCTCTTTTCATATTAGTATAAACTATACATTTTTATACAAGATTGATATAAATTATATATTTTTATACAAGGATTATGACACCATAAGTACATTTCAACACAAAAATCCAATTGCTTTACCAAAACCAAACACAAAGTGTTGTAATTCCAAACATATCTGCATTTTCAATCCTAACCGCATACTACATTATGACTATCCATTGTAAAATTGAAAAGCTAAATTCTAGACGAAGATGCAAATTCAGACCAAAACAAAGTGTTGTAATTCCAACATCTCTGCATTTTCATAATTAAAAACTAAAAATGCTAAATCTCAAAGAAAATAATAAAGATTCTGAATGTCTTTCCATAATAGTATATACTATACATTTTTACACAAAATTGGTATAAATTATATATTTTTATACAAGGATTATGATACCATAACTATATTTTAACACAAATATCCAAATGCATTACCAAAACCAAAACAAAGTGTTGTAATTCCAAACATATCTGCATTTTTAATCTTTACCGCATACTACATTATGACTATCTATTGTAAAATTATAAATGCTAAATCCCATACGAAGATGCAAATTCAGACAAAAAAAAAGTGTTGTAATTCCAACATCTCTTGATATTCATAATTAAAAACTGAAAATACTAAATCTCAAATAAAATGATAAAGATTCTGAATCTCTTTGCATAATAGTATATACTATACATTTTTACCTAAAATTGGTATAAATTATACATTTTTATAAGGACTATGACACCATAACTACATTTTAACACAAAAATCAAATGCTTTACCAAAACCAAAACAAAGTGTTGTAACAATCTTAACAGCATACTACATTATGACTATCTATTGTAAAATTGAAAAAGCTAAATTCTAGACGAAGATGCAGATTCAGACCAAAACAAAGTGTTGTAATTCCAACATCTCTGCATTTTCATAACTAAAAACTGAAAATGCTAAATCTCAAATAAAATGATAAAGGTTCTGAATCTCTTGCATATTAGTATAAACTATACATTTTTATACAAAATTGGTATAAATTTTACATTTTTATACAAGGATTATGACACCATAACTATATTTTAACATAAAAATTCAAATGCTTTACCAAAACCAAAACAAAGTGTTGTAATTTCAACAATATCTGTATTTTCAATCTTAACATCATACTACATTATGACTATCCATTGTAAAATTGAAAATACAAAGAACTGAAAATGCAAAATACTTCTATCAAAATATGCATATCTATCCATTTGTAAAAATGAGAACGGAGAAACAGATGGGTGTATAACCCACTAATCTAAAAAAATTACTAACAACACTAGTCTAGTTATCATAATAACATACATGTCTGATGGTGAAGCAGTACCTCAAAAACAGATGTTGAACATGATCGAAGCCATAGTTGATTGTGGAGGTGGGAATAGCACCATCGTCATCAATCTGTTGACAAACAATCAGATCTCGAATGCTTCAAGCAAAACCAATCTCGAACCCTTGAAACAAAGCAGAGACGAAGAGGAACAACATACCAGATCTCGAATAGGTTTCCTTGAAACCGTCGCCAGAGAAAGTAGATGCAGCGGCCTTCGAGTTCTACCGGAAAGGAAATCGCCGGAGGGATTTATGGACCAAAGAGGGAGAGTGTAGAGAGAGAAATGGGTAGTTTAGAGAGAGTGGGAGTGAACGATCTATGTGGGAGATTTGATTTCTTGATTCTAAAATACCCTTATAGGGTTTAAAATTACCAGCCTGACATTTTTTATAAATAAAAAATAAACAATTAATTACAACCCTTGATCAACTTTATCCAAAGGTCTAAAAAGGTTCTTTAGGTTCTATGAATAAGAGGTGGTTCTATATTGATCCATTCTCTCTCTCTCTCTATATATATATATATAAATATATATATATATATATATATATATATATATATATATATATATATATATATATATATATATATATAGGGGACGGTTCAAACGAGATCTATTTTTCGTACGAGAACTGTGAGAACCAATCTTAGTCATTGATTTGATAAAGTGGAATTCATGGATGGGTGATGACATTGAAAGATGTGGAATTGGACGGCTCAGATTGGTTCTCGTCGGAAAAACAGTTCCCGTTTGAACTTTTTCCTATATATATATATATATATATATATATATATATATATATATATATATATATATATAGGAAGGTTCAAATGAGAACCTTAAATAAGAATGAGAGACTCAATCACAGCCGGTCAATTTTCCTCCTTCAATGTCATTGTCCCCCATGAATTCCTCACATACACCCTGCCACACTATATCTACCATGCTCTCCATCCATGAATTCCACTTACAAAATGAACGGTTGAGATTGAGTCTCCCATTCTCATTTGAACCTTTCCACACACACACACACACACACACACATATATATATATATATATATATATATATATATATATATATATATATATATATGAAAAAGTTCATGCGAGAACCATTCTTAGTGCCAGAACCGCGAGAACCTATCTGAGACGTCCAATTCCCCCTCTTTCAATGTCATTGCTTACCCATGAATTCCTCACACGCACCCTGCCACACTCTATCCATCTACGCTCTCCCATCCATGAACTTTCCATATCCAAGGACCGACTGAGATTGGTTCTCGCACTAACAACGGTTCTCGAATGAACCCTCTCCTATATATATATTTATATATATATATATATATATATAGAGAGAGAGAGAGAGAGAGAGAGAGAGAGAGAGAGAGAGAGAGAGAGAGAGAACCACTATTTATTTATAGAACCGAATGAACCAAATATAACTATTTGATGAAATTAATCAAGTACCAATCTTATAATATTATTAGTAGAAAATGGTTGATGACATCATCATCTTTTATGAAAAAAAGACTCCACTAATCATAGCTATCTATTTCCTAAATTAAAAAAAGAAATCGAAAATAATTGGAAACACCCGATTGTTTGAATATAGTTGGAAGAGTTTGCATGTAAATTATTAGTGGTAGTATGAAATATGTGAGGGGATTGTAAGAAAATTGTATATTAATTTAATTAATTATAAGTTGTTTGAAAGTTATGTTTAATAACTTGTAATATAATTTGTTTTGAGAAAAAATAATTATATATTTGTTATCGTCTAATTTTATCTACGTTATAATATAAATTTTATCGGAATACAAGGTTTTTTTTAATTAGTATATATTAATTGTTTTATCCATCGAGAGCAACATGTATGTAATTATTAGACATTTTATTCGTCTTTTATATTTGTTCTCTCTACATAATATAGTTAATATAATCACTTCGAGAAAAGGAATTAAAAATATACTATAAGTAACGATTAGTGGCATAAAGTTATTTACAAAACTACCACTACCACTACCACTTAGAGGTTTTTAAAATTGATTGTTAGTTGTGAGTAAATAACCCTACAAAAACTATAGCTCTACATAATTATTGGGTAGTGAAACAGCTGTCATGTTAGTGAGTTTTGTAACTATACATACAGCTTGGAATTTGATATAAAAATTTTAATTGTCCAAGTTTTATTATTTTTTAACTAATAACTTGATACATAAAATAAAAGTAATTATTATATGCATATTTGAATTGAGTGATATCTTGTGTTTTCAATTATATTTAATTGAATTATAAATTACACTTAAGCGATTTACGTATGTATAGACATAATCTATTCTATGGTAGAATCTTCTTTTTTTTATGTGATCTAATTTGCATATACTTACATGGATGTTATCATTATTTAACTTTTAATAAATTTAGTTTACAAGTTCAAAGATTTAAATATAATTGGCTAATAAAAATGTCTTTAACTTGATATTATATCATCAACAATAATATTATAGTTATGTCTTTACAATGTCGGGACAAGCTCCGTCACGATAAACGCATTAATATTATAAGCTTATATTTCTTAAAAAGAGTATTTATAAAGAGTATTAAAAATACACGTTTTCACTCATTGACAGTTATGTGACGGTTTCTCGAGTGAAAAGTAATGAGCAGTTAAAAGTTTTAATTTATGATGCTAAAGACAACACTACTAATAAAACCATGAGTGTTGTTTATTAAGAGGTTTTATTGAAAATCTAATGATAATCTTATGTTTGAATTTCAAAATTTTATAATGGTTATTCATTTGTTACTATATTTTATATTCCCATCTATGCTTTGTAATAATTTTGACTATACGTGTTAGTACGTTTTAAAATTATATAAATTTAAAAATGACTTATATTATCCTTGTGTTGACACACGGGTCGCTTAACTAGTATTAATTAATGACAATGCTGTAATTATTATATATGTTTATCAATTATAATCTATATATAAAGATGGGCAAAAATGAAAAAAAAACATTTACTTTCTCTCTCAAAACATTACCCGTCAAAATTTTAATTTGCGATAACTAATTAAGTTATAATAATTCAAGAAAAAAATTATACCAATCTACTAGTTTTAAAATCATCTTTAAATATATCAAGACTACTCTTCCCATATTTTTGATATTTTTACTTTTTGAAAATTGAACCTACTTGAAGATAATAGTGAAAATGCAACCCAGATGGAGTTCAATATGCATTTTGATTTGAAGATTTCATCTTATATTTATTACATCAAATGAAAATGCAACCCGAAGTGATAACGGAAATGTAACCCAAATGAAAATGTTGACAAAAATTCAACCCAGATGAATATGATGACCAAAAAATACAGCGAAATAAAGATGCATGATAACCAAAATGCAACTCGGATGAAAATGGTAACCAAAGTACTATATCATTTACATCTACGTTGCTTGCATTTTTTGATGTGAAAATTGTGTTATTTACATTTTAGATTGCATTTATATTGCTATTGTTTGCCTTTTTTAATATGAAAATGATGTTGTCTACATTTTATTTTATTTTGTTGTTGCTTGCATTTTAAATGTAAAGTATTGCTTGCATTTTAGATTCTTGTTGTTTGCATTTTAGATTTACTTTTTAGATTGTTGTTGCTTGCATTTTTTATGTGAAATGATGTTATTTGCGTTTCAGATTGTTGTTGATTGCATTTTTATATGAAAATATTATTGATCGTATTTGAATAGTTGTTGCTTGCATTTTAGATTTTTATAGCTTTGCATTTTTTATATGAAATTGCATTAATTAAGATAATATATTAGAGGTGACAAAAGTCGCTGCTAAAGGTTGTGAATATCGTCCATTTTGCCTTTAAGGGCGACATGTCATCGCCATTAAGGACAAAGTTGTCCTTAATGACATTGCACCTATTAGCAATATTTCTTGTAATGACATAATTACACCAGCCTATAAAAAGCTAGTACATAGACCTATATGTCTCGACGTAAAAAGGTTGGATGGGTTTGTTATAGAGTTAGGGCGGAACAAAAAAATATTTTATGAGGTCGAACTCAGAATAATAATCATATTGTTTAGATTAATTGTTTAGTCTAGCCAATTTCTTTATATAGTATATATGTTCAATTAATACATATATCGATGTTACAAAATAGAGTAAATTACTGAAATGGTCCATGTGGTTTGCACGAAATTACTGGTTTGATCCTTTATATGCAAAAATTACGCCAGAGGTCTCTATGGTTGACATTTTGTTACTGAAATGGTCCTTTTTACTAACAGATGTTAAAAGTGGGTATTAGTTGTCTTTTAGTACAGGGGCATTTTAGCCTTTTTGCACTACAGGGACCATTTTAGTAATAAATCACATGACCATTTCAGTCATTTGCAAACTACAAGAACCATTTTAGCTATTAACTCTTTTTTTATAGAGTTAATTACACAAAATGGTCCCTGTGGTTTACCAAATTTCCCATAGGTGGTCCATAAACTTCAAAAATTACACCCACAGTCCCCGTAGTTGTCAATTTGTATCAATGTTAGTCCATTTTATCTGAGCCGTCCAAATTAACGTTAACTCTATTATTAGAAAGGTTAAAGAGACATTTTTACCCTCTTTTTAATTTTCAAATCATTTTAGACTCTCTCTGTCAACTCTCTCTCATCTCTTACCTCTCTCTCTCTAACTCAAACTCTCACTCTCACTCTCATCTCTTTCTCTCTCAGGTCTCATTCTCATCTCTTTCTCTCTCAGGACGTCACCGCCCAAATCCACCAGTCACCACCCAACTCCACCGGAAAAGCCATTGGAAGATCCACCGTCTCTCTAACACCTAAACCACTGTCTCTCTTTAACACCTAAACCACAATCACCTAAACCACCAAAACCTCCAACACCTAAACCACCAAACAGATACAAATCAACGATGAATCAATCGATTAATCACCAAAACCCAGCTTCGATCTCCCCCACCAACAACTAAACCGCCAAAAGCCATCGATATGAAGAAACAAATAAGCAAGATCTGAACAGAAACCCTATATCTGAACAAACAAAAACAAACAAGATCTGATTGAAAACCCTAGATCTGATTTGTGAACATCATACGAGATCTAATTTGTATCATACGAGATCTGTTTCACGAGATCTGTTTTGTATGATTTGTGAACATCATACGAGATCCGATTTGTATCATACGAGAAAGGGACGATTTAGGGTTTCTTCTTTGTTTGACTGAAGACGAAGACGAAGGCGGCAGTGACCCAGAAAGCCTAAAGACGAAGATGAAGGCAATGTGTGAGATATTTCATGGTTGAACAAATCGGAGGTTCTTGTTTTTCGAGAAACCCAGATCGAGAAACCCTAAAAAGGCGGCGGTGAGATGGAGGTTCTTGTTTTGCACCACATGGACCATTTGTGTAATTAACTCTTCTTTATAATATATATTTCTTAAATTTCTTTTGTTATGTTTTTTTAGTTTCCTTTCTATTTTTTTTCATGTATTTTTGATGTTATTTCTTATGTTCTTAATTTTTTTAATTATTCGTGAAATAAATATTACATAACATCTTAGGAATTTTCTTTTTTACCTTCATTGCTTTTTTTTATCTCTTTGTGAAGATTCTTTTTATTTTTTTCTTTTATAACTTTTAACTATTATTTTAGGAATTTATTTTTTTGGCTTGATTATTATTTTTTTATCTTGTTATATTTTGCTATTCTAAATTGTTTTTTACTTGACCTTTATGTTTCATTTTGACCACTATTTTTTAATTTTCTTTTAAAAATTCTCTTTTTTATTCATAAAAACACGTGTTATACTCTTTTATTAAAATATCGTTAATTTCAATAGACTTAATAATCCTATATATTAAAAAAGAGGGTCAATCTTGTAGGATTGAAATGACAAATATTATAAGTAAATAACCTTAAGAAATAATCTTAAATTTGCTGGACAACAAGTGATAATAAGTAAGTTAATTTATTTCTTCTTTTTTAATTAGATAATGAACACACAAACTATAAACAAACGGATTTTTTTTGCATAGTACATAAAACCATTTTTTTCTTCTTTTTTTTTTTGCTACACGAGAAAATTTTTGTTAAATTTTTTTTCAAGTTGTATTTAATTTATAATATTTATGTATTTATTTATTTAAAGAGTCTCAACCATACTAAGATTTTTTGTTTAGGTTGTATATCGTTTATAATATTTATGTATATTTTTTATTTAAAGAGTCTCACTTGTTGTCCACTAAATTTAAGATTAATTCTTAAGTTTATTAGTTATAATATTTGTCATTTCAATCCTACAAGATTGACCGTCTTTTATAATATATAGGATTATTAAGTTTATTGAAATCAACTGATATTTTGATAAAAGATTATAACACATGTTTTTTATGAATGAAAAAAGGGAATTCTTAAAAGAAAGTTAAAAAATAATGGTCAAAATAAAACGTAATGGTCAAGTAAAAAGACGATTTAGAATAGTAAATTATAACAAAATAAAAAAAATAATAATCAAGCGAAGAAAATA
This sequence comes from Pulicaria dysenterica, assembly GCA_947179395.2. Classification (NCBI taxonomy): domain Eukaryota; kingdom Viridiplantae; phylum Streptophyta; class Magnoliopsida; order Asterales; family Asteraceae; genus Pulicaria; species Pulicaria dysenterica. The sequence goes on along the minus strand of OX359289.1, from coordinate 3,182,040 downwards.
AATTCTTATAATAATAGTTAAAAGTATAAAATAAAAAAATAAAAAGAATCTTCACAAAGAGATAAAAAAGCAATAAAAAATAAAAAAGAGAATTCTTAAGATGTTTGGTAATATTTATTTAACAAATAATTAAAAATTAAGAACATAAGAAATAACATAAAAAATAAATTAAAAAAAGTATAAAGGAAACTAAAAAAACAAACAAAAGAAATTTAAGAAATATATATTATAAAAAAAAGAGTTAAAAACTAAAATGGTCCTTGTGGTTTGCAAATGACTGAAATGGTCCCTGTGGTTTATTACTAACATGGTCCCTGCAGTGCAAAAAGACTAAAATGCCCCTGTACTAAAAGACAACTAACACCCACTTTTAACGTCTGTTAGTAAAAAGTACCATTTCAGTAACAAAATGTCAACCACAGTGACCTCTGGCGTAATTTTTGCTTATAAAGGACCAAACCAGTAATTTCGTGCAAATCACTGGGACCATTTCAGTAATTTACTCTACAAAATATAGAATGTAATCTCTTTATATACAAGATCCAAGTTTTGTACTATACCCTTGCATTAAGGCTGGTAATTTTGGATTAAATTGAAACCCAATCCGAATATGAAACGGGTCAAAAGCGGGTTGATACAAATATTAAGGATCCGGGTTAAAGTCAACCTGACAACTCGAAAGTGACCTGTATGACCCGTTTAAGGGTAAAATTTTAACATTATAACGTTTTTATAATTATGCTTAAAATTCAAATTCTGAAAAGAAGATTATGAATTCAAGTAAGAGAGTAACATCTTAGGACAATAAAACTCGTCAAACAAAAGTACAAATCTCTTACACGTTAAAGACTTAAAATAAACAATAAAAGTGTAACACCGGTTTTCAAGCGCTTAAAATTAGAGAAAATTTAAGCTTTTTAGATTAAAACGCAAAGCGGAAGTAAACGCCCTTAACAAAATATTATAAGTGTTAACTGACTCGGCAGTTATAATACAACAAAAAAAATACGCCAAGTTCAACTGTCAGGTGTTACCAACTAAACCGACAAACTACCGACTATCGGATCCCATACATATACAACGAGCAGTGTTCTGCAAAAGATAATTACAACCGCTACCAACAAGTCCCGCCTCACATAGTCCATCTACCTTGCATCTGCAAAAAAAGGAAATCAGGCACCGTTAGCTACAACTAGCTAGTGAGTACAGATTTACACATAAGCATCAATAAGCAGGTTATCCCAACTACGGTACAACACATAAAGCTATCCTAACACATAGCGTCACACCAACAAGTCAGTAGGAATCATATCTCGCAGGGTGGGAAGCCCCGCTCAACGATTCAAACTGGGGACCATCAGCAACAACTATCCGCAATGGTGTGGGAGCGAAGAGCAGTCCACCAAACGCCTTACAAAGCTCGAAGCTCAATATCTCGGATCTCAACGAAAGCTAAGATCCCAACTCACGTTAAGGAGCGGCGGTTTGCAAGACCACCCCGGCGTGCTGCACACCGAGTACCGTTGATCCCCGTTATTCCATCAAAGGAATCCAGCCTTCGGGAAGAAAGCTGACCTTAACCATGCCATCAACAGTCCGGATCAAACAATAAGCAACAACGACCCGTAGCGGGTCCAACGATACGTATGCAATTCATAACCAACGTGTAAAGCAATTTAGCATGGCAACAATATATAACAACATGGCATAACATACCTCATATACGCACGTAGGCGACATCGACAACATATTTCAACAAACAACAGACAACACTACTTACCGAGACTCATGGGAAAACCGGTACTCACATCGAGATTACAGGAGGCATATATGAATTCGGGAATCCCAGGAGCACACGGAATTGTCCGAATCACCTAACACATCATGTGTAGGTTCAGTCAACGTCTAAAAGTACTATCAATGCTTCTATGTAAACGTACAACGAACAACAAGCAACAACCAAATCTGGAACAGCTCCTACGGCCGCAGTAGATATGTCCTACGGCCGCAGGACACCTTCCAAACACCTCCTACGGCCGTAGGAATACATCTTACGCCTGCAAGAGTTCCTTTCCAAGAAACCATACCCTACGGCCGTAAGGACCATACCCTACGCCCGTAGGAGTGATTCATTGGGTACCAACGGTCGTAGGTTATGTACCCACGCCCGTAGGCTTCTTTCCTTCACCCGTAGGTGGTAAACCATACAAAACGCATTACTACGGCAGCAGAGAACCCTGCCTACGGCCGCAGAGACCACAACAACCCCCTACGGCCGCAGGGAGTATTTCCTGCTCCCGTAGGAACCTCTATTATAGCAGGCTTCGTCCCTGCTCGAACTCAGACCTGCAACTCTACGTTTTTGACCTCTTTATCGACTGAAACTTCATTTTAATTGCTCCTACATGTTCAATAACACTTCTACACCATTAACTACATGTCTCTTAACCTATTAACACCTTTGGTTGATCAATTCAACCTTTTAAATGAGTATTTTCTCTTCAAGAACACAACTAGGTTTAATAACTTCAATAATACTTACAAAGACAGCAAAAAGATGATACAAGATCAGCCAATTCAACAGCTATAACTCCAAATCAGATTGTTCCCTTCGGTTTCTCTTCAAAATCCCCAAGCAATTGTGTGTGTGCAAAGCTACGTATGTATGTATGTAACACCCTCCTTACCGGCCTAGATTAATTAAGGTAATTAATTAATTAATCTGGAAACTTAATTGTTTATGTGAATTATTATGAAATGTGTTATTGATAAAAATATGTGATATTATTTTCTTTTAATTATTTAAGGAAAATAAATTAAAAGAATTTAATATTTGTGTGGGTATGGGGGGGGGGGGGGGGGGGTGTGGCCGGTTGGTGGGTGTACCCACTCCTCCTCCATACTTCTTTGTTTGTGATATTATACAAAGAGGTGTTGTGTGTGTTTGTGTATTCTCGGCTGAGAGCTAGAAAGAAGAAGAAGAAGAAGAAATTCAATACATTGTTCAAATCTAATTATTTTGAAGTGTTTAACATCATTAGAGGTTAGATTACTGAATCATTATGTTGATTGTTGTTTAATTTCGGTTTTGAATATACACATATATATATATGTGAAATCCGATTGAATGATTTGTTTGATGAATCTATGATTTAGGATGTATGCATGTTATAATTGATGTTAGTTAGGATCAATACATGCTTAGAATCAATTCTGGAAACCTAGATGATGTTGCATGTTTAAAATCAGATTAGAATTGAAGTTATGAATGATTTTGATTTACTCGGAATTCATGTCATGAATGACTCGGAATTCAAGTGATGAATCAGTCGGATTTGGTGATTCCGACCAATTTACTCGGAATTGTACTTTTACTCGGAATCCGACTAAAACTTCATTGAATGCCTTAACTTTTTAATCGGATTTGATTTTGATCGGAATCCGACTCTTAGTCGGAATGTGACTTTACTCGGAATCCGATTAAATTGGAATTGCTTTTACTCGGAATTGAGCCTTTGCTCGGATTTGATTTTGATCGGAATCCGACTCTTAGTCGGAATGTGACTTTACTCGGAATTGGTTTGATCGGAATTGACCATCACTCGGAGTTTGAGATTTGGTCGGAATTCTAACATTACCTTTGCTCGGAATTTGAATTGATATGAAGAATCCGATTAAAGAACAACTCTTTGATGATTTGAAGATGATCATGAATTGTACATTCAGTATGGCTTTGGCTTATGAAAGGAATGTATGTATTGCCTAAGCTAAGGAGATAGATGAATTCACTGAATTACAGATTGTAAAGGTTAATAGTGAATTACGGTATATTGATGTGAATATACATGAATTCAATATGTACTTGTGATTGTATGTGCATATGTGGTTGATTATAGTATTGTGTATTGATTAAGAAAATACTGACTGTTAGTTGTTTGATTAGGTGAAGACAAGACTCAGTAGATAAGTTAAGACTGAGTTGCTTGAGCTTTTGAAGATATCGGTGAGTGGATGAATATCTTGGATGTATATCTTGGATGTATAAGATATAACTTCTGATTGTTGGCTCTTTGAGATGTATTCTCTTGTTGACTGTATATATACATGTTGTTTGGGATATCAGCTTGGCGGTTGTTTTTCAGCTGGGCCTATGTTTAGGGATATTCAATATTAGCAATCGTCTTGATAGCATTTGTTGTAATCAAGAGGTGCTAGTATTGTTATCTGTGATAACTGGGCTATCGGTAAACCTATGTTTTGGCCGGCATTTGGTTGAAGGTCCCGCAAGACCGCCGGTTCTCTTGTTGCTTTAGCTTGGTTGTTTGGGCTTTATGCCTTGTATGTTTATTTATATCTATTCTCTCACTTATCTTTGTGCTAATTCCCCACTGTTGAACTCTTTTACAGGATATTCCTGGTATGCGGAAGATAGAGGTGAAACTGGAATTGTGGACTGATCTAACTCTGATATCTGATTTGATTTTGTAAAGAGCCTGTTTTTGTAGTAACACTGTTGTAGTTTTGTAAAGTTAACCAGCAAATTTGTATTTACAATATTATATATATGTAATTATGTTATTAGCTTCCGCGCGTATTACAAAGTTGTGTTTTAGAAAATACGGTGTTACAATGTACGTATGTGGTATGTGTATTGTGTGTGTTTTGTGAAGGCAGGGGATAAGAATCCCCCTTAAACCGACCCAAGTGGGTTTAATACCCCACGAGGGTATTTCGTTCTCCTATTCAACTTAAAACACTACTTAAGTTTATCCGTTTCAACTAACGGAGCTATTTTCGGAATCATTATTTGAAACCGTTAAATAATTAACCAACTCTATCTATTAACGACACATTTCCAACTTTAGCCACACAACCACGTGTACCAACAAATAACAACAATTAATCAACAAAACAACTTAAACAACTTGTTCAACATCAACGTAAAACTCTACAAACATAAGGTACAACTATTTACTACTAGGCCCTAAATTAGGGTGTTACAAATCTACCCCCCTTAGGAAGATTCCGTCCTCGGAATCTGATCGTCCACAAACAAGTGAGGGTATCTAGCTCGCATGTCGTCTTCGGTCTCCCAGGTCATGTTCGAACCTAGGTTGTATTTCCACTTGACTAAAACCAGCTTTATCATCTTTCTGCGCAACTTCTTGATCTTTGAACCAAGTATTTCGACAGGCTCTTCAACTAGACGTTTTGAAGCGTCTACTTTCAAGTCTTGTAGAGGCAGAATCTGGTTCTCCTCCACTTTACACTTACACAGATAACACACGTTGAATGTGTTATGAATTCCAGAAAGCTCTGGTGGCAACTCAAGCGACACCGTTTGGTCGTTAACCTTACGAAGGATTTTAAATGGACCAATATATCTCGGACTCAACTTACCCTTCCGACCGAATCGAATAACAACTTTCCAAGGAGAGACTTTTAAAAACACCCGATCGCCCTCCTTGAATTCAACAGGTCTACGTTTTGGATCTGCGTATACCTTCTGTCTATCCCATGCGGCTTTAAACTTTTCACGAGCGATTTTCACTTTATCAGCTGTGATTTGAACGATCTCGGGTCCGGAAAATTGCTTCTCACCGGGCGATAGGCCAACATGTTAGTGTGCGACAACGCATCCCAATACTGGAGTGATACGAGTTGTTGTAAGCAAACTCGATCAACGGAAAGTGAGAATCCCACGCACCACCAAACTCGAGGACACATGCGCGAAGCATGTCCTCCAACGTCTGAATCGTTCTCTCTGACTAGCCATCTGTCTGCGGATGATACGCCGTGCGCAGGTGAACACGAGTACCAAGTTCATTCTGCAAACTCTGCCAAAAATGGGAAACAAATCGTGTATCACGATCAGATACAATCGAACACGACAAACCTTTCGAGTCAACTTAGTCAATGGACCGGCAAGCTTAGAAAAATCTTTAATAAACATGCGATAATAACCCGCCAATCCAAGAAAACTCTTTATCTCAGTTGGTGTTTTCGGAGCACTCCAATTCATCACTGCCTCAATCTTGGACGGATCTACCTTGATACCTCCTTGACAAATCACATGCCCTAGAAATTGAACTTCTCGTAACCAAAATTCACATTTCGAAAACTTGGCATATAACTTGTGTTGTTTCAAAATCTCCAAAACTTGTCTCAAATGCTGAACATGCTCATCCTCTGTCTTCGAATACACCAAAATATCATCGATGAACACAATGACAAATTTGTCTAGAAAAGGTCTGCACACACGATTCATCAAATCCATAAATATGGCAGGAGCATTCGTCAAACCAAATGGCATCACTAAGAACTCGTAATGACCATATCGAGTACGGAAAGCAGTCTTAGGTATATCCTCCTCTGCTACCCTGACCTGATGATAACCGGATCGTAGATCAATCTTTGAAAAGTAAGAAGCCCCTTGTAACTGATCAAACAAATCATCGATTCTAGGCAACGGATACTTGTTCTTGATGGTTCTCTTATTCAGATCCCTGTAATCAGTACACATACGAAGAGTTCCATCTTTCTTCTTTACAAACAATACTGGTGTACCCCACGGTGAAGAACTCGGACGGATAAACCCCTTGTCAAGCAATTCCTGAATCTGAGTCATCATCTCACGGATCTCAGATGGAGCCAAATGATACGGAGCTTTAGCAATCGGTGTGGTACCCGATACCAATTCTATCTTATACTCAACATCCCGCACCGGTGGTAACCCTGGCAGATCATCTGGAAATACCTCTGGATAATCGGAAGCAATACGAACATTGGTAACAGGTCGCTTCTCTTTCTTCACATCAACGGCGTAGGCCAGGAAAGACGCACACCCTTTAGCTAGAGATTTTCTAGCCTTCATATACGAGATGATAGGAAAAGAAGATCGAGATATATCCCCACGAGCCACGACATGCGACCCGTCAGCCAAAGGAATAGTAATCAGCTTCTTATGGCACTGGATACTAGCTCTATGGTGACTTAACCAATCCATGCCTAGTACTAAGTCAAACCCTGGAATAGGCATCAATAAACAATCTACAGGCAGACTAGTACCATCAATATCTATAAACACCCCAGTCACAGAGGAAGTTACAGGCACTAACTTACCATCAGCTACTTCTACTTCTAAAGGAGAAACAATAACAGTAACAGGTAATTTCAGTTTGCCACATAAAGATACAGACATGAAAGATCTATTGGCACCAGAATCAAATAACACACGAGCAGGCACAGAGTTTACAATAAACATACCCGTGATCACATCACCGTCTTCAGCAGCCTCTGTAACAGTCATCTTAAAGGCTCTACCTTCCGCAGAAGGTGCAACCTTTCTCTTCTGACCTGCAGAAGACGATCCCCCGACATTGGCTACCCCCTGCCCCGTCCCCTTTGACCTCGGTTTTGAACATGCTCCAACTCTATGTCCCTCTTCGTGACAATTCCAGCACACATTCGTTTTATACTGACAGATTGATGGTTCGTGCCCAAATCCACCACAACGCAAACACCATTTCGTCTGTGATGTGCACGGACCAGTATGACTAGCATTGCAGGGTTTACACCAAGGATTGTTCTGATAAGACCCCGAACCTTTCGATTTCTGATCACCCCGATGCTGGTTATTCTGCCACCTTCCTTTATTCCCACTCTGGTTTCCCACAAACCTGTTCGACGAACCCTTTCTCCCGATTCAATCTCTCCCGAGCTTTCACGTCACCCTCAGCAGCTCGTGCCACACTAAACGCCTGAACCAACGATGTTTCTATCCGGGTGTTACCCCTATATTCCGGCAACAGTGCTTGAACGAAATGATCTATCTGTGAAGGTTCATCTGGTACCCACTGTCTAACAAACCTTAGCTTCTCGTTAAACTTTGCAATCAAATCATAAGTATTACAGAATTGTTCGCAAAACTTGGTTTGAAATTGCTCCCAAGTAACAGAATTCACCACTTCCCTGGATAGATGAGCAGTTAGAGAATCCCACCAGGTTGCAGCTTGACCCTTCAACCTACGTGTTGCAAAAATAACCCTATCGGATTCCTCACAATTGCAGGCATCTAAAGCCTTCACCATTTCCTGTAACCAGCTCAAAGTATCACTTGGGTTTGAGCTTCCAGAATACTCTGATGGCTGGCAAGCCATGAAATCTTTGTATTGCCCTTTCGGTTTAGAGACTCCTTGAGTTGGGTACCATGGAATGAAAATGTTCTGTTGTTGTGGTTGGTGCTGCTGTTGGGGTTGTGATACAGGTGGTATTGTAACGAATGGTAAAGAACCAAATGGTGTTGACACTGTATTGAAAGGTGCAGCAGAGTAAACTGTAGGTGGTATTGACTGGGTAAATACAGCTGACTCTCTGGGCAGATGAGTGGTCTGAGTCTGATAAGAGAACTGCGTCTGATGTTGCTGCTGTTCCAACTCCTGAACCCGATCTCTCAAACTTTGTAGAGTATCTTCCAATTGCAACACATAGTCTTGTTGATCAGATTCATCATTGTGAGAAGTACCAACCCTGTTGTGCTGCTCATTGACTGCCGTAGAGGACTGGTGATTTCTCCCGGGGGACGCAGGGGTAGTTGTCTGGTTCACGTTATCAGCCATTTGCTATGCTATACACAACATCTCACCAATTGTTAGATATAATCCGTTAGTATAAACACTAACTACCCTCAAAGCTACACTACCAATTACCCACCCTGGGAATACTGGACTGACCAGAGCCTAGGTTCAAGTATTGCACAAATCATTTATGCAAATCCTCAAACCAGGGCTCTGATACCAACTTGTAACACTGTACTTTTTAAAACATATAATTTAATCGCATGCGGAAGCTAAATACATATAATTAACTTAATTACATAATAGTTACAAAATATTTCACTTGTTTGATGTACAAAGACCCTTTACAGTGTTAATACAAAAACAGTATCTTTCAAAAACTTGACATCAGAGTTTGGTTTGTCCACATTCCCAGCCCGAAGCATCAAGATCACCTAAGAGGATCTGCAAAACAATCTAGTGGGGAATTAGCACAAAGCTAAGTGAGGGAACAAATATATACACATACACAAGGCAAATATGCCCAAACCAAATAGCTCATGAATCCCAGGAGAACCGGCGGTGTTGCAAGCACCTACAACCATGGTCGGCCAAAACCAAGGTTTACCGATAGCCCAACTAACAGTGAAAACCACACCAGTCTTCTTGAGTACAATAAATGCACCCCAAGAACTGATAAGTTACACCCCCAAACAAAGGCCCAGACTACGCTGGTCTCCAAATAACATGTATATACAATCCAAACAAGAGCATTCCAAATAGGATATTAAATCCTGTATATCCGAAGATATAAACTCACTCACCAAAGTCTTCAAAACTTTGGCACACTCAGATGACTAAATTCACCGGGTATTCTCAGTTCCTGAGATTGAAGTAACCCAAGTCAGTATTCAATTCATAATACTGATCCAATAATAAATATCATATTTATTCATGTTTTCATATATATATATATATACATTCATACATATACTCAACATACATAAACCCCAAACAGATATACAATTCATGTTTATCTTTAAATCATCAAATCCGATTAAGTTCCAATTCGATTAAAGTCGGATTCCGAGTAAATGACCAAATCCGATTGAATCACAATTCAAATCCGAGCAAAGGCCGAATCCGAGCATATGCACAATCCGAGTGAAAGTTCAATTCCAAAGAATAGGATTCCGAGTAAGGTATAATCCGAGTAAATGATTCAAATCCAAGAAAAGGTACAATTCCGAGTGAATAGGCGGAATCCGGGTAAACAATCACAATCCGAGTAACAAAGCGGAATCCGAGTACTTTACACTAATTAATATCATATCTGAACAATTCTAGTCGGAATCCGAGCAAGAGGCGGAATCCGACTAATTCATACTTATGAATTCCGAGTCCTTCATAACTCAGCACATAATCAATTCTACCTTCAATTTATAAACTGATTTCATGTATTCAAGTTATACAAGTTTCCAGAAATCATTCTAACATATAACTAACACATATAACTCATGAAATCTAACATGCATACGTCCTATGATCATCAAATCATCATATATGCATCAATCGGATTTCACACCCATATTCAAAACCGAATATATATAGTCATTAATCAACTACAAATCAGTGTTCTAACCTTGAAGTGATTTCAACTAATCACAGAATGCAAGCAAGATTGAAAGTTGATTTTCTTTTCTTCCTTTCTTTCTTCTTCTTCTTCGGCCGAGAGCAACAAGAACACACACACACACTATGTCTAGTTTTACAAGTAATGAAGTATGGAGGGGGAGTGGTAGCTAAGTCCACCAAATCGGCCATCCCCCCCCCCTCAACAACCCAATTATAAAATTACTATTATTATTTACTTTAAATAATAAAACCAAATAATAACACAATACTTTCCAATAACACATATTCACAATTAATTCACATGAACAATTAAAATCCCAAGATTAATTAACTAATTACCTTAATTAATCTTGGCCGTAAAAGTGGGTGTTACATAAATCATCTATCCGTGGCAAAGGATACTTGATCTTTACCGTTCACTTATTCAGCTCCCGGTAATCTATGCACATTCTCATCGTCCCATCTTTCTTCTTTACGAATAGTACAGGAGTACCCCATGGAGAAGAACTCGGGCGAATAAAGCCTTTGTCTAACAATTCCTGAATCTGCGTCATCATCTCGCGAACCTCGGAAGGAGAAAGACGATATGGAGCTTTAGCCACAGGTGTAGCCCCTGGAACAAGATCAATACGATATTCAACATCTCTAACTGGTGGTAACCCAGGCAACTTGTCAGGAAACACTTCTGGATAATCGGTCACCACCGGAATATCGCGAACAACACGCTTTTCCAATTTAGCGTCCATCACATGTGCTAGATAACACTCGCAACCCTTCGAAACTGACTTTCTTGCTTTCATCATAGAAATAACAGGAATATTTGATTTTCGTCTTTCACCGCGAGCCACAACATATGACCCGTCAGGTAGAGGAAATTTGATCAACTTCTTAGAACAGAAAATCTCAGCGTTCAGCTTGCTAAGCCAATCCATCCCAATTACAACATCGAATCCCGCAATCGGCATAAGAAGAAGAGAAATAGGAAAACTACTCCCGTCGATATCAATAACGTTTTGAGGGACATTATCAACAACTGGAACTACTTTACCACTAGCAGTATCTACTCTTAATGGCTCAGATAACACAGATATAGGTATTTGCAGTTTATCACAGAAAGATACAGACACAAAAGAATACGTAGCTCCAGAATCAAACAATACACATGTTGGGGCAGAATTAATAAGAAATGTACCAGTTATCACGTCCCCCGCACCTTTAGCCTCCTCAGCTATCATCTGAAATGCTCGCCTTTTGACTCGGGGAGCACCATCCTTTTTCTGCCCAGAGGTAGATCCACCAGCACTGGTACTTTTCTTCGACCGGCAGTCAGATATTATGTGCCCTGGCTTGTGACACTTATAACAAACGTCCTCTTTGAACTCACACTCGGCAACCACGTGCCCCTTCTGCCCACACCGTAAGCATCGAGCAGTGGCTTTAGAACAATCACCACTGTGATACGTACGGAAAGTTGCACACCACGGACGATTTACCCTCGGCTTCTTCTGGGAATCGAACTTTCCACCAGCAACAGATGGTCCTTTAGAAGAACCCGGCTTTGACGTCTGCTGAAACTTTCTTTTGTGACCTTCACCAGCTCGGTCATCTTTACCCTGTGTACGATCATCTTCAAGTTGTCGAGCTATTTCAAACGCTCGATCCAAATTCCCAGCCACTCTAACATGAGCGCAGTAATCAGCAGACAACTTTCCCACAAATTTTCTCATCTTCGCAACATCATCCGTCACCAAGTAAGGAATAAACCTCACTTTATCAATAAAAGTTTGGATCAGAACATCCACCGATTTGTCTCCCTTACGGAGAGCGTTGAATTCTCTTTCCATCTTCTCAAGATCATAATCAGTACAATAGCGTTTCGTCACCTTTTCAGGAAATTGCTCCCATGTCATGGCAGCAGCAACCTCTTTACTCAACGTCGCTTTTACCGAATCCCACGAAAACAAAGCACTACCCTTTAGCATCCGTGTCGCATATTTGACACTATACTCGGGTTCATAATCACAAGAATCAAACACTTGATCGGTCTCTCGGAGCCACCGCACGGTGTCTGAAGGACCGTCACCTCCCTCAAACTCCTTCGGACCGCAAGAGCAAAACTTCTTATACGAACACTTCTTTTGTTTCTGACCCTGCATTGCCGCTAACAACAGCTCCCTTGTGAGTCGGAGCTCTTCCTCCAGACGTACAATACGCGCTGCCTGATTTGGATCTTGCCTTAGCGGCTCGTCCTCATGCGGGGCAGATCCCTCCTCAGCTTCAGGATGAACACTTGAAGCTTCATCCTCCATACGCTTAAGAGGCTCTTCAGTGTTAACGCGTCGCTCTGCCATTCTATATCAACTTACTAGATACACGGAAACAACGTTTAGTACTCTACTTGCTCAACAACTGCTAACGCTACAAGTTAGTTTACAACATGCAACTACCACATAACGCTCATACTCAACCCCAATTACCCAACTAGGAACACTTAACGATTATCGGGCCCAAGCTTGAGATTGAATACTCCTACGAGTACCCAATTCCTCAAACTTAGGCTCTGATACCTAATTGTAACACCGGTTTTCACGCGCTTAAAATAAGAGAAAATTTAAGCTTTTTAGATTAAAACGCAAAGCGGAAGTAAACGCCATTAACAAAATATTATAAGTGTTAACTGACTAGGCAGTTATAATACAACAAAAAAAATACGCCAAGTTCAACTGTCAGGTGTTACCAACTAAACCGACAAACTACCGACCATCGGATCCCATACATATACAACGAGCAGTGTTTCGCAAAAGATAATTACAACCGCTACCAACAAGTCCCGCCTCACATAGGCCATCTACCTTGCATCTGCAAAAAAAGGAAATCAGGCACCGTTAGCTACAACTAGCTAGTGAGTACAGATTTACACATAAGCATCAATAAGCAGGTTATCCCAAATACGGGACAACACATAAAGCTATCCTAACACATAGCGTCACGCCAACGAGTCAGTAGGAATCATATCTCGCAGGGTGGGAAGCCCCGCTCAACGATTCAAACTGGGGACCATCAGCAACAACTATCCGCAATGGTGGGGGAGCGAAGAGCAGTCCACCAAACGCGTTACAAAGCTCGAAGCTCAACATCTCGGATCTCAACGAAAGCTAAGATCCCAACTCACGTTAAGGAGCGGCGGTTTGCAAGACCACCCCGGCGTGCTGCACACCGAGTACCGTTGATCCCCGTTATTCCATCAAAGGAATCCAGCCTTCGGGTAGAAAGCTGACCTTAACCATGCCATCAACAGTCTGGATCAAACAATAAGCAACAACGACCCGTAGCGGGTCCAACGATACGCATGCAATTCATAACCAACGTGTAAAGAAACTTAGCATGGCAACAATATATAACAACATGGCATAACATACCTCATATACGCACGTGGGCAACATCGACAACATATTTCAACAAACAACAGACAACGCTACTTACCGAGACTCATGGGAAAACCGGTACTCACCTCGAGATTACATGAGGCATATATGAATTTGGGAATCCCAGGAGCACACGGAATCGTCCGAATCACCTAACACATCATGTGTAGGTTCAGTCAACGTCTAAAAGTACTATAAATGCTTCTACGTAAACGTACAACGAACAACAAGCAACAAGCAAATCTGGAACAGATCCTACGGCCGTAGTAGATATGTCCTACGGCCGCATGACACCTTCCAAACACCTCCTACGGTCGTAGGAGTGATTCATTGGGTACCAACGGTCGTAGGTTATGTACCCACGCCTGTAGGTTTCTTTCCTTCACCCGTAGGTGGTAAACCATACAAAACGCATTACTACGACCGCAGAGAACCCTGCCTACGGCCGCAGAGACCACAACAACCCCCTACGGCCGCAGGGAGTATTTCCTGCGCCCGTAGGACCTCTATTACAGCAGGCTTCGTCCCTGCTCAATCTCAGACCTGCAACTCTACGTTTTTGACCTCTTTATCGACTGAAAATTCATTTTAATTGCTCCTACATGTTCAATAACACTTCTACACCATTACCTACATGTCTCTTAACCTATTAACACCTTTGGTTGATCAATTCAACCCTTGAAATGAGTATTTTCTCTTCAAGAACACAACTAGGTTTAATAACTTCAAGAATACTTACAAAGACAGCAAAAAGATGATACAAGATCAGCCAGTTCAACAGCTACAACTCCAAATCAGATTGTTCCCTTCGGTTTCTCTTCAAAATCCCCAAGCAATTGTGTGTGTGCAAAGATACATATGTATGTACGTATGTGGTATGTGTATTGTGTGTGTTTTGTGAAGGCAGGGGATAAGAATCCCCCTTAAACCGACCCAAGTGGGTTTAATACCCCACGAGGGTATTTCGTTCTCCTATTCAATTTAAAACACGACTTAAGTTTATCTGTTTCAACTAACGGAGATATGTTCGGAATCATTATTTGAAACCGTTAAATAATTAACCAACTCTATCTATTAACGATTCATTTCCAACTTTAGCCACACAACCACGTGTACCAACAAATAACAACAATCAATCAACAAAACAACTTAAACAACTTGTTCAACGTCAACGTACAACTATACAAACATAAGGTACAACTATTTACTGCTAGGTCCTAAATTAGGGTGTTACAAAAAGATTTACAGTTAAAAGAATAGTTAGTACATCAATTTAGTATTTATTATTTTGACTATATGAGTTTGTTACGGTGACATCAATTTGATTACTTAATAGGTAGTACTTTAGTATTTTGAATTTGATTCATGATTTTGTTTAATGGTGAATTATATTAATTATGCACTTGTATATAGACATTATTTATTGTACTTATTAGAATAGTAGTGATATATGCGTTTTTATACATATTTTACATGCCAAAATACCCCGTACTTAGCACAAAAAACAAGGTGAATACTCTTAAAATTGATCTAATATGCTTAACATTCACCATGCAGGTATTTAAGAGCGTTAAGTGAAACAAATGGGCGAAACGAGAGAAAAATAGAAGAAAAATGAAGAATGATGAAAAAAGCCTTCCTACGGCCGCCCAGGATACCTCCTACGGCCGTAGGAGGTCCTGCTTCTAGAAGATGATGATCTGTCCACCTACAGCCGCATAAAACATACCCTACGACCGTAGAGACAGCTGTTTCGTAGCCTAACCTATCTGAAAGATTCTTTGCGTGTGTCAGAATCCCTACGGCCGTATATGGTACTTGCTACAGCATAGAGCAGCCCTGTTTGACAAAGTCGTGTGAACACATCCCTACGGCCGCAGAAAACATGTCCTACGGCCGTAGGAGGTCCCGGATGAAAATGCCTATAAATAGAACATCATATGTCATTTGAAATTCGGTTTTTACGCCCCGAGGTTTTGAACTCGTAACGTGGAAAGGGGAGACGAGATATTCACGACACATACTAAACCCCTACCGAACATCTGCCGAACCTATGGTTCCGGTTCCGATTCCATGTTAACCTAACACATCCAAACACTCTCCCGAACCCCGTAACCGCACACATAACCTTTCCCGATGATCTTTTGGAGGAGAGCGTTGGATCGGAAGGCTTGGAACAACATTCTGGAGTTTAGCCTGGGTATAATCTTTCCATTTCTGTATTCAAACATGCACCCATGTATTCTAGTTATTGTAGTACTTTCATTTATGTATATGGATAACTAAACCCATTTCACTTGGGCCAAGATGATTCTTGGCTAATTATGGCAATATAATTTTACCTTTATGTTGACTTGATTCAATTATGCATGTTTTATCTTGAATACAATTGTGTTTCATCAACTTAGTATGTATAATCTGGTCATGTTTATGTGTAAGAATATGTTAGGATAACTCCTTCATGTTTAAGCATGTGAATATTCAATAATGATATTTGGCACTCATTAATGTCATGTTAAGCATGTGATTAGAAATGATGCATCTTGCATGATTGTCTTTAGAAATCATTATTGGGATATGTTTTGAATCATTTCAGGTTCATCCGTTATTGGTCATTTTTCTACATATGTTGGTTTTATGCAAGCTTTATGATTTCTGATGAAAATCTGATCATTTGGTGTATTCATGGGTCAAGCATGCTACTAATGATTAAAGGATTCACAAAGCTGTTTGTTGGTATGTTTAAGATGGTGAAATGAACTCACATGTACGCCTTTGATATACTGGTCTTGGTATTCAATGTGCATATCACATGATTCATGTTTTAAGAAGTGTTGGCTATACTAGAAATGGTAGGTTTAACATGTTCATATCTTTAGTAATCATGTGGCTAAAACTGAGAATCCCTTAATTGCGAGGTTTTCATTTAGTAGAGTTTGTGACTCCATTGTACCAACTTGCATGTGTTTTATGATCTGAGATTAATATCTAGATTGTGATTTGTTGCTGAATGCCTTTATGTAAGATTTCACTGTTCTGTCAGATCCTATTCTACTGTTACTGGGAGAAATCCCTATAGCTGTAGGTAGATATCAACCCCTACTGCCACTAGGAGAAATCCTTATGGTTGTTGGAGGTCATTTTCACTACCATGTGCTGTTTATGCTTGTTTTAAATATTTTGACTGCCTTGACATCTTTTTGGACGCAATCTGATGGATCTGTAGTTGAACTTTGATATGCCATTGCTTGCATGATCATGTTTGATTATTGAGTCTGAGTCTTGATAACTCGAGTGACGATTCTGGATGATAATATGCTTTTGTGAGTATTTGAACAGCATGCTATGTGCTTAATCTATTCAAGTCTTCATATTGGAGTTTTGTATCGTAATATTGCCATGATTAGTCCTGATGATTCGAAAGCCCGAGTGAATCTTTATCTTGCTACTACCTTCGTGTTAGTTTAGTTTAATCTGTTTTAATTGCTCTGTGACTTAGTTTAGCTTGTTACCTGTTTTTATTTCAAATCTGCTGATCAAACAACAATGATACTTAAGTATTGGTAGATCCCTGTCCTGGTGAAATGATATCCGGTCTTACCTAGTCTATACTACTACTGACCAGGTCATATTTGCCTGAGTCGTGTGTAGTATCTGCTTTGTAATATCGTTTTTATAAATTTAAAACAAGGTTGTGACATAAGCTTTTAATCATCTTAAAAATCCATACGCGGAGCTCACACCAAGTAGTACATCACATTTTTTATTATATTCATTATATAAGTTGAATGGAAATTAAAATCAAAATTCGAATTAAACTGACTGGATTTAAAGTTCGAATATAATTGAAACAAACATATTGAAGTTAGAATATAAACGAAAATCATTTTTGAAATTCTTACTGAAAGTTGAAAAACAAACATGGCATTTGAAATTTTGATATCGAAAATCGTAGTCGAAACGAAAACTATATTCGAAAATCTTATTCGAAAAATGATAAGTTTCTCGCCTGTCACTTTAATTCGGCCTAAATGGATCGGCATGAAAAAGATACAAGCTGAACCTGACACGTAAATAAATTGATCGAAATCGGATCGACACGAAACTAATTTGAATCCTATCAACACGAACCAGATACAAATTGACAGCATTACGTTGGATTCCAAGTGTGCAACACTCAACAAGAGTGGTCCATCAAGTGGAAGTCTCTTTCAAGTTCCAACTCATAAACCTCCAAAGTACTTGCATTCATTCTATTAGTATTAGTTAGCTTAGCATTAAGCTTAGTGGTTACATATACATGAAATACAAAAAAAAGGTCTCTGCATCACATTATATGGTAGAATACACACACTCAATCAATACCGTATGAAATTTAGTATAATTAGGGTCTTGTAGATTCTTTCATTAACTATTTTCTGAGTTTGCATGCTTTTTTGTTACTATTGTATATAATAAATTTTGTCATAGTTTCCATTATATATACAATAACTTGCATATAGTGGAAGGAGTATGAAAGTTAATAATATTGCTTTAAACAAAAAAAAATTGATGAATGTATGCAATAGTAAATAAGACAAAGTTTATAATATTTATATGCAATTTACCTAAAAGGGGTAAATTGCATAAAAAATTAACGAGCTTCGCCCCGGTTACTATTGCATACAATGAAGTTTTAATTATTAAAAAAACAATAAAAATCGATATTCATGATCCTTTCATGATGTGCAAATTATAATTGTATACAATGAAAACTATATCAAAGTTTATGGAATATAATAATAACTTGTTGGTGCATAATTGTAAATCCCTAGTTCTTATCAATCGAATATATAAATGTTTACTTGAAATGTTAATTCAAATGTGTTTTGATTAATAGTTTTCATGTTTATATATTCTAAGTGTTTACTTATATTTGTTTTAAGCCTACAAGTACTTAGTCATGTGTTGATTTGTGTTTGGAAGTTTAAATATAAATGAAGGTCACCACGTGCGTAGTGGATCTCACTACGTGCGAATTTCTGAGCATTACGTGCGTAGTGTAAGTTAATTAAGGAAATGACGTGTTACACTCAAATACGCGTTTTCTATACGTATAAAAACTCCTTAACCGCGTATTAGCGCGGGGAATCGTCCGTAATCGTCCATAATCACATATAAGCCTTCATAAGCCTTCGAAATCAGGGATACCTTCGAAAAAAACGAAAACTTAGTGTTAATTTCGTATCCAAGGGCAGCCTTAAGCATTCTGTGTGAGTTCTTAGTGTTGTTCTTCGTTTTTCTCTGTGTGTTCTTCGTGATTACTGTGTGCCGGACACCTAAGCAGATCTTTGAATCCTTAGGAGGTTTGGGAAATAGATATTCCGCACTATTTCTCATCCTAGATCAGTCCTAGCATTAGGGTGTTAGTTTAGAACCCCCCACGGTCCTACAAAGTGGTATCAGCGCCTTGTGCTTTGATTGATCACTTTTCCTTAGGTTTTCATGATCTAGGTGTCGTTTTGGTCTTTCAGGATTGTTAGTTTTGTCGTTTTCTCGGTATTTTATCGTACGTTTAGTCGAAATAAGGTTGTTTTTGCGTTAAAAGGTTTGTGTTTTTACGTAAATTAGTTCCTAATCGTTGAAGTTTACACATGCGTAGTGTCTCTCATTACGTACGTATAGCTTAGCAGTCCATGCGTAGTATGTCCTTCGTGTTCTAGAATTTTCCATAACCCGTGTTCTGTCCGTGTGTGGTGCGTCTTCATCACGTGCGTAGTGAGATACACTCCGCACGTATTGATTCTTAGTGTTAAATCGTTTCTTGAAAAATAAGTTACTCATTACATACGTAGTGAATCCATTTCGTACTAGGTATCCATTCCGTACGTACCTGAGTCTGTGTGAAAGTTTTTCACACCGTGCGTGTTATCATTACTTCGTGCGTAGTGCTTGAGTTTGTTTTAGGTCTTATTCATAATGTCTGACATGAGTGCAATGGCTGCCAAACAAACCATAACTGCTTTAAGTAACCTAATAATGGATAATGAACAAGGAGGAATTAACAAAGTACCTCGACTTTTAACCATGGAAGACTACCCATTCTGGAAACCATGTTTTGAGATTTTTATTGATGGAATTGATCCGCGACTGCACAGAGCTATATCTGCTGATTACTCTATTCCTAAGGGTGAAGGGAATATTGAAGTTCCCTATGACATGATGAGTGACGATCAGAGGAAAGCATACGATGCTGAAAAGAAAGCTTATTCTTACCTGATTCAAGTCATTCCAAATGAGATCTTTCATCAGTTCAGACGGTATAGAACTTCACATTCTTTATGGAATGCGCTGCAAAAGAGGAACGAAGGGAATGCATCTCTGAAGGAGCTCAAAGCCTCTCAACTGAGAAAAGAGTTTGATCACTTCACAGCATACGTAAATGAAAAGCTTCCCGATCTGATCAACAGATACAACCACCTTCTTAGTGAATTGGACAGTCTGGGTGTGCAGGTTTCTGAAAGACAACAAGTGGAGACTTTATCCAAGGCACTACCCAAGAGCTGGAGGCCATTTATTATGATTCTGAAGAATGGTGAAGGTTTTGAGGGCATGGATCTAAATGATTTCATAACTAAGTTGAAAGAGCATGAACAGGAGGAGCAAAATCTAGACAGATTGAGCAGCTATGTTCAAAATCCCTCGTTATACTGTACTGGACCCATTGCTTCTCCAGCCACTTCATCAAATGCTCCATTGCAGACAGCTTTTACCTCTAATGTCAGTGCCTCAAACAAGTCTGCTCCTGAAACCTCAAATGGACCACCATATTCTGCTCCTTCAAGCAAAAAGTCTGGGCCAGCGTTAAACACGGAACACTTCAAGCATGGCAGCACTGAAGAAGTAAAGGAACATATGGGGATGCTTAGTTTTTTGGTCTCTTCCTATGGTGATCTGCTGAAGGGTAAAATTGGAAATGCTTATCTGACCCAGGAAGATTATGACCAGATAGACAATGATGAGATGGAAAGGCAAGACATTCTATGGTCCTATGCTAATCTGGTAAGGAGAGCCAAGACATTAGTAAAGAGAACCGGGATAGAGCTGATGGCAACTAAAGATACAAAGTTAGGGTTTGATAAATCAGCTGTCACATGCTACAACTGTGGTGAAAAGGGTCATTTTGCTAGAGAATGTGACAAACCAAAGAACTCAGGACCTAAGTATCCTTTTCGTACATCCCAAAAGAAAACAGAAGCATCTCCTGAAAGTTCAACCAAGGCAATGGCGGTTGTCCAAAAGGATGAGGGGATTGACTGGTCTGTGCATTTTAAAGATGATGATACTTTTGAGGTTGCAGAGACCAACTTGGCCAGTGTTCTAGAACTGAATGATGAGTCACAATCTGAAGCAGATAGTGTCCAGGAGGCTGATGATGAATTTTTTGCTAGTAAGGAAGACTCAGTAATGTCTGCTGACAAACCAGTTTCAGTGCCAGCTGCCGAACCAATGCCAGTGACTGTTCAATCTCAATCTGAAGATCCTAAGGCGTGCATGACTGGACAAGCTGACTCAAAGGTAAGTAACATTTCTGGCTTTCCCTGTGCTTCGTGCAATGATTATGTACAAAACATAGTATCTCTGAAATCTCAAGTTGCTGAGCTTACCTCTAAACTGCATGAGAACACACTTATTAAAGGAAGAGAAAAGACTTTAAAAGACAAAATTGAAAGTCAAAATAGGCAGATTAGAGAACTAGAGGCAGCTTTGTTAAATAAGCAGGATGCTATAGTTTTTTACATCAATCAAATAGACACTCTGAAACGGGATCTTGCTAGCTCTGAGGTAGATTATGAAACTCAAAACCAGAAACTTAAAAGTTATTCAACTTCATCTTACCTATTTGAGCACATAATCGACCGAAGACCTCAAGGTTCCGATTTAGAAAAAGACAAAAAGCAGTATACTAAATGTCCACCACCAGTGTTAAATCAACTGGTGAAAACAGATGTCTTCTCTGAAGCTGACTCACTTCCTCCTAAGGTTGATGAACTTTCTGCTTCAACCTCAAAACCTGATTTAAAAATGAAGGGGGTAGTTAGTGAGCCTCAGATGAAAGAGGTTAAACAAGAAGAAATGCCTGAACCTGGAATGAGAAAACTTTTAGGCAATTCCACTAGACAAGGCACTCTAATGCAAAATGTCCAAGCAGCACTCAGAACAATAGGGAAGGAGGGTGCAAAGTCTCCTGCAACCCGTCCTTATGAGGAAGTTAAAATTCTACCCAAACAACGTGGTCTAGGAGTTGAGCCAAAATGTCCAGTTGATCAGAGAGTGCCACTTAATCCTACGAAACACCAGTCAAATAGGATTTGCTATGTTCGTAGGAGATCTGGTCATCTCAGTTATGAGTGTGATCAACCACAACAGAGCTGCAATGGGAAATTTGATTCTTTTTCTAAAAATTTTCAAAGAAACAAAATGTTTAATCAACATAATCAAAGATCAACTCAACCCATTCAGATCAAGAGGACTGTTGGGGAAACATTTGTTAAACCCAAAGGTCCCGAGATCTGTCAAAAGGGGAAGGAACCACTTCATAAGGTGATTAATGCATCTAATGTTTATCACAAGGCTTCTCCCCGTCAAGACTTAAAATGGACCAATAAACCTGAATCTAAAATGTCAAATAATTCAGATACCAATGCAAACTTCAAAGCTACTGGTATTTGGATTAACATGCCAATTATTGGAGAAGATGGGAAACCCATGACCATTCGGGCTTGGGTTCCTAATGTTAACTAACCTTTCACTTGTTTGTGCAGGGTGCTCGCCGGTATAACACGTGGATTGTCGATAGTGGAGCATCCAGGCACATGACAGGCGATCTGAGCCTGCTTTCAAATGTCAGAAAAATCAAAGGAGGGTATGTCAGCTTCGCAGGTGATAAAGGAGGTCACATCACAGCTCAAGGTTTCTTGTCTAATGGGAGAGTGAGCTTTGACAAAGTCAACTATGTCGAGCAGCTAGCAAACACTTGCTGTCAGTCTCTCAAATATGTGATAAGGAGTTTAAGGTGATGTTTGATGACGAAAGATGCTACATTCTGAAAAAGGAATTTCAGATTCCCGAAGATATGGTTTTAATGTCAACTCCACGACATAATGATCTTTATGTCCTGGACATGTCGAAAGCTTTGGTAAAAGAGGTTGAGCATCAATGTTTTCTATCAAAAGCAACAGAAAAGGACTCCATATTATGGCACAAGAGAATGTGTCATTTGAGTTTGAGGAAAAAAAATCATCTGGTTCATCATGATCTTGTTACGGGAGTAAACTTGAAAAGCTTCCATTTACCAGACAAATGCGTTTCATGTAAAATGGGGAAGCAGACAAAGAAACCCCACAAGCTGAAAAAGTACAACTCCATCTCGATTCCGCTTGAACTACTTCACATGGATTTATTTGGTCCTGTGCGGTACAAGAGCATCCATGGAGATAGGTACTGTCTGGTAGTAACTGACGATTACTCAAGATTTTCCTGGGTTTTCTTTTTAAAGGAGAAGTCTGAAACTTTTGAGACACTAGAGATAATGATCAACAAGCTAGAGACTATCTACAAACTGAAGATCCGGAAACTCAGATCAGATAATGGAACAGAGTTCAAGAATCAGAAGATGGAGAAACTATGCAATGAGAAAGGTATCCAGCATCAGTTCAGTGCAGCATACACTCCTCAAATGAATGGAGTTGTCGAGAGAAAGAATCGGACCTTAATTGAGGCAGCACGCACCATGCTTGCGGACTCTGCTTTGCCTGTAAGGTTTTGGAACGAAGCCGTTGCAAACGCGTATTACACACTTAACCGAGTCTTAGTGGTCAAACGATTGGGAAAGACATGTTATGAACTGCTGAATAATCGGAAACCTAATGTCAGCCATCTTGAGCCTTTTGGCGCTCCCTGCACAATGTTAAAACGTGAAGCCAAAGGAAAATTTAGTTCCAAAGTCGAGAAGGGACATTTCTTGGGGTACAGTGTTCCAAATAAACGTGTCTTCAACTTAACAACTCACTGTGTGGAAGAATGGTTTGAGGTGGATGTGCAAAGGAACACTTTGCCTCCGACAAAAACTGGTGATGCTTGGTTATTTGATTATGATAACCTATTCAATTCATTTAATCTGCCACCAGTAGCTCTAGAAGAAGATATAGCAACTCAGATGCGGTATGACCTGCAGAACTCCTCTGTAGGTGCCACACCAAATTCGTCTTCCAGTCCTCCCATGGCAACGCTTAGTGATGCTGATTCAGACTCTGAAGATGAGCCACATACCCCACCAGACAAGGGTTCACAGGGTGTTGACAGTTCCTCAAATAACCACACGTTAACATTTGAAGAGACACCCGTGGTTACAAATCAGGAAATTAATGTTGAAGCTCAGTTGCAGAGATCAAGCAGAATTGATAGAAACCACCCTCCTGAACAAATTATTGGTGATCCTAATTCTCATGTTCAAACCAGGAGGCAGGTGGCAACACTATCCGGATCTCACTCTCAAGAGTCCCCTGGACTGAAACAGATGAAAGACTTCTCAACTCTGGGAGCAAATTTGGGCAAGTCTGTGGATTTTACACAATGTTTATGTTCGGGACTTCTATCACAGATTGAACCAAAAGATCATATTGAGGCGCTCAAAGACGATTCTTGGATTAATGCAATGCAAGAAGAACTACTTCAATTCAAGAAGTTGAATGTTTGGCGTTTAGTTAACAGACCAAAAGGTGCCAAGTCATTTGGCTGCAGATGGGTTCTGAAATGCAAACGTGATGATCAGGGAGTGATTGTCAGGAACAAGGCAAGGCTAGTAGTTCAGGGTTTCAGAAAAATTCCTGACATAAACTACACAGATGTGTTTGCTCCAGTCGCTCGATTGGAAGCTATACGATTATTTCTAGCTTTTGCTTCGCACAAACGCTTTAAAGTCTATCAAATGGATGTTAAAAGTGCGTTCCTGTACAGGGAAATTCAGGAAACAGTGTATGTTAATCAACCTCCGGGGTTTGTGGACCCCTTTCATCCAGACAAAGTTTTCTTACTGAATAAGGCTTTATATGGTCTACATCAAGCACCGCGAGCATGGTACGAGACCCTCTCTCAATATCTGATCGACAATGGGTACAAGAGAGGGACCATTGACAAAACGTTGTTCATCAAGGGTGAAGATAAAGACTTGATATTGGTTCAGGTATACGTGGATGATATCATTTTCGGTTCTCCAAATCCAATTCTGTGTGAAGAATTTGCAAAGATTATGAAAGAGAAGTTTGAAATGAGTTCGATGGGAGAGATGAAGTTTTTCTTGGGACTTCAAGTGGAGTAGACCGAGACAGGGATTTTCCTACATCAGTCTAAATATGTTGATGATATTCTCGCACGTTTTGAAATGTCTACTGAAAAGACTGCTGCAACACCTCTTCCCGTCAATCAAGGCCTCTATCCAGACACTGAGGGGGAGTTGGTGAATGAATCTCTCTACCGTGCTATGATTGGATCCCTGATGTACCTCACGGCATCCAGACCAGATATCATGTTCGCCACATGTCTGATGGCAAGATATCAATCTAAGCCTAATGTCAAGCATCTGATGATTTTCAAGCGGATTTTTCGTTATCTGAAGGATGCTCCTAACCTAGGATTGTGGTATCCTTGTGATGATAATTTTGATTTGAAGGCTTACAGTGATTCAGACTATGGTGGTTGCAAAAAGGATCACAAATCTACTTCTGGAGGATGTCAATTTCTTGGATCGCGTCTTGTCACGTGGCAGTGTAAGAAGTAGACTGCGGTTGCTCTCTCTACGTGTGAAGCTGAATATATTTCGGCGGCGAGCGGCTGCTCTCAGGTCATCTGGATTCAACAACAGTTACGGGATTACGGTTTGCAATTCTCTACTACTCCTATTTATGTTGATAATACTGCTCCCATAGCTATCACTAAAAATCCAGTACAGCACTCCAAGACCAAGCATATTGGTATCAAATATCATTTTATACGGGACTGCTGGGAAAAGAAACTAATTGACGTTTTGTCTATTCAAACTGATTTTCAAAAGGCAGACCTGTATACAAAGGCATTTGATAAACCCAGGTTTTTGTTCTTAGTGAATGAAAACGGGATGAAAACCAAGTGTGAGGTCGTCTCTGACGATGCAACTTAATGTTTTTCTCGTATATGTGCATGTGTGTCTATTTTCTGTGTGTTTATTTTCTGTGTCTGGTGCACACACTTGTTACCATGCCAAATGTGTTAGATGACAATGAGCAAAATGTAAAAAGAGGGTGAAAAATTGACCCCAATCTGAGATGTCAAAAGAAATAGATACATTGATCTATTAGTGTTGAATTGTCAAAGAGCATAAAATGCAGTGACAAAAGCTCAACAGAAAGATCTATTAGTGTTGAATTGTCAAAGAGCATAAAATGCAGTGACAAAAGCTCAACAGAAATTATCAAAAGAGGTGAAAAATTGACCTCAATGTCAAAGAGCATAAAATGCGTTGACAAAATGACAAAGCACATAAGCATGGTGGTTGGGTATTTAAGTTGTGCAACCTACTGAGTGAGTTAAAACACTGTGAGATTTTAAAAGAGATAGTCTTAACCATGTACTCAGTTCTAAATAATCAGAAAATGTTGAAATCAAATCTGTCATTATCTGAGGAAAGTTAGATTGACAGACAGAAATTGAGGGAGTATGTTTGTGCCTAAGGTTCTGAAATGAATGATAACTAAGTATAGATGTGCTGGTACTGATTCCATCTTGGAACCTTCTCACAAAAAGATTTAATTTCAGTAATTTAATTTTTGCAAATCTCTTTAGTGTTTTCATTTCTGTCTTTTAGTTTTTAGGATTTAATTTGTTAACAGTCTGCATTTTCATTTTCTTTATAATCAGAAAAATACAAAAAGATTTTTGGTGTGTTCTTATCTCTTTTGGTGTGTTTTTTTTTATATATAGTTTCTTGTGTTTTCGTGTGCTTAAAAGTTTATGGCTTGCATTGAAGTTACTAACCGTTGTGTGCTGAGTACAAGATCGTCAAGAAAAATTCTGTTTTTATATGAGAGATTCAATCCGCACGAAGTGACAGCACATTGCACGAACTGGATGGCACAACGTGCGTAGTGTAGTCATACTTCGCAGTCAAAGGTCAAGAGACGAAGTGAAGTGTCACTTAAGGTGTGCACTTCGGGCAACAACATGCGAAGTGCCCTCACTTCGCACGAAGTGAAAGAGGGTATATAAGTGTCTTTCGTGCGTATTCGTCATTTCGCGTTCAATTTTTCTACAGTTCATTTCATTCTCTCTCGATTTTGTTTCTCACCTCTGTGTTGAAAGAGTTTTTTTTCGTTTCATCTGTGTGATTCGTTTGTGTCTTGTGATCAATTTGGTATGTTTTTCGCTTCAATCCAACGGTTGGATCTCAAGTTATAATCGATTTTATGTTTGAAAAACTAAAAAACATCAAAACTGGATCTAAAGGGATTTTAATGTGTTAGTTTGTTAGATTTGAGTGAAGAGTAACATTCATGGATGTAATTAGATGATATTTAATCACTCAATCGACTCAAAAAAAATCGCAAATCAATGGTTTTTGAACTGGTTTTGAGTTTGATTATTGGCCGTGCGAAGTGATGTTCATTTCGCACGTACTGACCTATGTTCGTACGAAGTGCACTATGTAGGAGATGAATTCGATGAGTTTTGGTCGCACGAAGTGGCAATCCACTTCGTGCGTATATGTGTCCACCTCTTGCGTAGTGTATCTTGGATTTAATTAATCATGTTTTATAAACATTAAATCACTTCGCACGAAGTCCTGTCATCACTTGCGTGATACTTTTCAGTGCGCGCGTGGTGAAATTTTGAAATTTTGAAATTAATGCTTAATTTTTAAATTCTGTAGATTCTAACTGTGTGTTACGGTCTGTGAATGTTTCTTTCTAATGTGCTTAATGTTTATTCCGCAGATTTTAAACAATGGAACCTACACAACTTGGAAGCTCCTCAGCCCAAAACATCGCTGAGACTGCATCTGGCAGTCAGACAAAGGCAGATTTGAAAGCTGGTGACATGCACAACATCAGGGCCTTTCTGACAAAGAACAAGTTAACCAGGGACTGTGATAAAATGATTGATTATTTGATGAGGTCAAGGATTCATACTGCAATCACAGAAACTTGCACTGCCTACGCTTCACATCAACAAGAGTTTTGGAGAACAGCTGCATATGATGAGGCTATGGGTGGGATTCGAGGGTTGGTGCAAGAACAACCGGTGTTTGTTTCAGAAGAGGTATTGAATGAGCTGCTTGAGCTAGGTGACGTTACC
Organism: Pulicaria dysenterica; assembly: GCA_947179395.2. Taxonomy (NCBI): domain Eukaryota; kingdom Viridiplantae; phylum Streptophyta; class Magnoliopsida; order Asterales; family Asteraceae; genus Pulicaria; species Pulicaria dysenterica. The sequence goes on along the minus strand of OX359289.1, from coordinate 3,154,058 downwards.
ACAGATCCAATTTCTCTGAACGTCTGCCGAGTTAAGGGATGTTTGTTGAGGTGCGGATACACTGGAGAGATTCGAAACGAGTCAGTATTCAAAACCAAGTTCTGCCCTCCATACCGTTATTTGATGCACGTCATCTCACATTGCTTGAGGCCACGAAGAACCGGCCATGATCAGCTGAACCAAACGTTTTCCCATCTATTTGTGGCGCTCGTGCTGAACGTTAAATTCAACATCTCCAGAGTGATTTTCAACTGTCTGAAAGAAAATTTGTCAAAGAATGAGGGGCGGTTTTTGATGTATCCCAGGTTTCTTCAAATTGTGATTGATACCCAGGTTGAGGGTTTAGTAAAGGAAGACGGGGACAAAATCAAACTGAGGCACATAAATGATCAGACAGTCAGGCAGATGAGCAGGTACATGGGCACCACAGCTCCTCCAAAGAGAAGATTGATCTGTCATCTAGGAGACAAGGATTATAAAGCTCCAGAACGAAAGCATCTGTGGAGAAATGAGGGTTCTGAATCTCAGGTTGAGAATATTGAGATTGTTTCTGATGATGAGGACGAGGAGCCAGAAGTCCAGAGCCAAGAGGCTCATGATCCCACCGGGGGAGAGGCTATACCCACCGAGTTAGATGAGATGAACGTTGATGATTTCTTTGAGGATGATGAGGATGAACAAACAAGGAAAAGGAAGGAAAAGGCTGAAATTGATGAGCCAGAGAAAAAGAAAAAGAAGGTTTATAAGTTCAAGCCTCTGGTGGCATCTGCTGAAATCACTGTCAGATCCTTTACAGCAACAGCTGCACCAGCTTCAACCGCTGCTCAAGGTGCTGCAGGATCATCTCAGACTGGCTCTCAGATACCAAATATTTCTGTTGAAGAAAGCCTGAGCAAGCTTCAAAGCTACGTTCTGGATATGATCAAGGATGAGAAAGAAAGAAAGTTAGAGCTTGAGGAGGTGAAGAGGAAAATGGTTGAGAAGGATTTGCAGATTGAGAATCTGTTGAAGAAAGATGCAGAGAGAGAGGTAAAGATGATTGAGTTGGAGAAGAAAAATGAGACAATGGAAAGGATTCTGATTGAGTATACTCAAGAGTTCAAAAGGTTAAAGGCATACGTGGAGAAACAAGATGAAGAGGTGCTAAAATTGAAAGAATTTGCTGAGTCTGAACATGCTGGGGCATATTCTGGAGATGAAGAAGGTTGACTCTTAGTCTATGTGATTTTGTAATTATTTAGTTATCATGTAAAGGGTTGAAACAATCATGTGTATTTGAATATTTATCTTGAAATGAAATGTTTGTTTATTTGACTTACATATGTTTATGGTCTTTTCTACTTCTGTGTGAAGATCCATTGATTGTTCAACCATTGAAAGCTGAGATTCCTCAATCTTCCAGACTACTCAGTGTACAAGGTCAGTTTGTATCTCAAGAGGAGTATGAAGCTGAGGAAGGAGAAATTCTTCCATTCCTGTCTAGGGAACAAATTGCTGAACTCTTGCAGATTCCAATCGAAAACGTGATAATAGATGAGGATGATCAAAGCTCTGTGCCTCAATCGGAAGCTGAGAAAGAACCAATTTTTGACACCGATGAGGTAGAAATTGAGGATGAGACTGATCAACACTACCCAAGCCAACAAACAGATGATGACCTGCCTGATCTTGCTGATCTCTTCAAAACTGCTAACGCTGAGGAAATCAACAGAAGAGTTGAAGTTAGAGAACAAGAAAATGTTGACTTTGACTTAGAAAAATATCTGGGTGATAGAAAATCTAAGCAAAAGGAAAGAGAAGCTTGAAGAAAGAAATATCTACGGTTTCTGGAACGCCAGGCAGGCAAAGAAAAGAAGTCTGAAAGCTCACCGGAGTATACCAAGTTTTATAAAACACTGGGCAAGAAGACTCATGGTGCTATATCCCTGAATTCAATGTTTATGCAATTAAAAGGGAAAGGGGAGTTGAATATTTCCAGAGAGCAAATGATATACAGACATTGCCATTTTATGATATTAGACAACTTGCTCGTCTGCCCCTTTTGGATTGTGAAGATCAAGGTATGGCCAAATGGGTTGAGACATTGGTAAAGCGTGAGGCTCGGTTTGGATGGAAAAACTTAAAGCCATATGTGCCAGGTGTCAAAAGCCATCCAACAAAAATTGATCCGTTGACAGGGAGGAAGCTCAAAGTGTTAAATTGCAAAGCTCCTCAGTGTATGAAGAAGTTACCGTTAAAAACAATGCCTACAGATTGGAGTGCAAGGTTTAAATGGTGGTATTTCAACGAGAAGACAACTGAGGCAGTGATTGTGTTGGATGATGAACTTTCTGGAGGGGAAACGATTAGAGTGTTCGATCCTATGTGGATGAAGAATTTTGGAAAGAACGACATCACAGTTTTGTATTACAATCCAATCTTGTACAAGGATCAGTATATGGATTTGGCGTTGCAATTTCAAAAAGTCGTTCGTATTTGTTTTGCATTTGACATCTATGCCGGATCGCAGAAAATCAAGTCTACTACATTGTGAAGGATAGAGAGTCATGTCATTTTTGCTTAGTGCAATTTTTGTTGATAGAACTAGGTCTTAGGGGGAGTTTGTTGGTGCATAATTGTAAATCCCTAGTTCTTATCAATCGAATATATAAATGTTTACTTGAAATGTTAATTCAAATGTGTTTTGATTAATAGTTTTCATGTTTATATATTCTAAGTGTTTACTTATATTTGTTTTAAGCCTACAAGTACTTAGTCATGTGTTGATTTGTGTTTGGAAGTTTAAATATAAATGAAGGTCACCACGTGCGTAGTGGATCTCACTACGTGCGAATTTCTGAGCATTACGTGCGTAGTGTAAGTTAATTAAGGAAATGACGTGTTACACTCAAATACGCGTTTTCTATACGTATAAAAACTCCTTAACCGCGTATTAGCGCGGGGAATCGTCCGTAATCGTCCATAATCACATATAAGCCTTCATAAGCCTTCGAAATCAGGGATACCTTCGAAAAAAACGAAAACTTAGTGTTAATTTCGTATCCAAGGGCAGCCTTAAGCATTCTGTGTGAGTTCTTAGTGTTGTTCTTCGTCTTTCTCTGTGTGTTCTTCGTGATTACTGTGTGCCGGACACCTAAGCAGATCTTTGAATCCTTAGGAGGTTTGGGAAATAGATATTCCGCACTATTTCTCATCCTAGATCAGTCCTAGCATTAGGGTGTTAGTTTAGAACCCCCCACGGTCCTACATAACTAAAAAACATATATAGTAAAAGGCTGATTGCATACAATGAAAATTATAAAAATTAATTATATTATTTGTCAAAAAAATGAAATATATATAATGGTTATTAATTAAGCCAAAATTCATTACATTTTCATAAAAATTTACCCTTAAATAAAATAACATTTACACCCTCGGAGTTCTCCATAATCATTCATATAACAATGCGCACGTTTAAAAACTTAACTTTACAGATATTAGATATAACCCTTAACTTAACCAAGGAATCATTGAAAATATAATTTCTTTACAACTATAGTTGAATATAGTCGGAATGTGAAAAAGGTATTCAGTCTGCAAAATATTGCTAGCTAGAAACCGGTTGTAAATTGGTGTCCTTCTCTTGCAGGTCATCTTGTGTGTATTAATTAATAGATCTACATTGTATTTTTAGGTACTAATTAAGTAATCAAAGTTGGTTGCATATTTATATACTAGTATCGTATCCGTACAATGCTACGACGGCAAATAGTTTCCGTTTTGAAACATGTCGTTTTCAAGAATGTAATGATATATTATCCGCGCGATTCAATGTCACGAAAAAGTTTTCAACAACATGTCCGTAATTTTTTCATTTTTTAATTATATTTTTATGAACTATTTTATTAGTTTTAAAAATAAAATCTAAAAAACATTAAAATAAGAAAGATTATTTATATTTAGGAAATAACGAGAGAGAAGTTAATAGAATTCTGAAGATTATGTTAATGTAGGTGGATAATTGTGTTTGTGTGAGAGAGTATGTTAGTGAGAGAGTATTTTTTAAATAAATAAAAAAGTTAAAGTAAAATGAAATAGTGAAATGGTTAAAAATTGAACGGATGATACTAATTTAGATAAAAAAAAAGGATAATGATGAATTGTTAATTGAATTTAATGAAGTTTTAAGAGTAAGAGGAGAGAAAGTGTTATATAGTTTGTATAATGGTATAGATAATGATAATTATATTATAGTTTATTTATTTTGACATGATTCACATGTATATATTATTATTATATATATATGTATGTATTAATTGAACGGTTATCTTACAATTAAATCTGTCACGTTAAGCATTAAACTATATAAATATGTCTCTATTCATTAAGGAGAAGTGCACATATGAAACTAGTTGATACACAGATATGAAAGTTATATATATTTTTATACTTACATAACAATTATAATTTAATAATAATGTGAAATGAAATTAATATCATTTTCAGTTACCTAAAAAACCATCCTGATAGTAGCACGTGACATATTAATTAGCGGTAAAATTGGAAAATAAAAAAAATAAAAAAACTTACGCGCTTCATCCTTCAGCCTCCTCCAGCCAACATTTAAAAAAAAACAATTAATTTTAAATGATTATAACTCATTCGTTTCTTAGAATTTTAGCCAAAAAGTTATATTATTAGATTTAGTTATTCGTCATTTTTCAAACAAGACCAGACTTGATATATTTATGATTTTTTTTTTTGAAAATGCAAAATTTTCAAAATTTTCATTCTCTAAACCCTAAATCCTAAACCCTAAATACAAAATGCAAAATATCGAAGATGCGGGTCATGCAGATGCTTTTAAAATTCAAATTATGAAAATGCAAAATGTAAACCCAAAATGATTCAATAAAAATGCGGCCCATAATGCAAATTATATATTCAAACTCAAAATACAAAATCGATACACAACACTACAATGCAGCCCAAAATGAAAATTACATATTCAAAATTAGCATTTTTAAAATATTTTTAGAAAAATATAAGAAGAGTGATCTTGATTGAAAGAGGACTAAAAAACTAGAATATTGATATAATTTTTTGTTTAAATTCACAAAACCTAAATAGTTATGACAATTTAAAGTTTTGAGTAGTAATTTTTTTAAGTTGAAATGTAGGAGAAAGTTGCCGTGGGTTTTTTTTTTTTTTTTTTTTGAGAGAGGGCTTTACATGTTTGCCTCTCACATACTAAATTATAATATATAACTTTAATATAATTACAAAATTGCCACATTTAAATATAATCCTTTGACTTTGATGATTCAATAATCCAGATTTGTTCTTTAGGTTATTTGTTTAAGACATGGTTCTTTATCGCAACAACAACAACAATATCAAATCCCGTATAAAGCGGGGTATGGGGGAGGTAGAGTGTAAACAGTCATACCTCAACCCGTAGGTTGACAGATTGCTTCCTAAAAAGGACCTCCGGCCACGAAAAATAAAACCGTTAAAAGTAATAAACATAGTAATAAGAAAATACTTATATAAAAGTTAATATATATATATATATATATATATATATATATATATATATATATATATATATATATATATATATATATATAATATGTATATATTAAAAATATAATATATAATACTAGACAAAGAGCCAAAATAAAGAAATAAATATATAGTAGCAAGGCTACCTCTCGCAACATAGGACTTAGTGCCAGAACCGTTATTTTATATATATATATATATATATGGGAGGGTTAATGCGAGAACCGTTGTTAGTGCGAGAACCGCGAGAACCAATCTCGGCCGTTCCTTGGATATGGGAAGTTTTATGGATGGTGAGCGTGGTGAGATATAGTGTGGCAGAGTGCATGTGAAGAATTCATGGGTGGGCAATGACATTAAAGTTGGGGGAATTGAACAGCTCAGATTGGTTCTCGCGGTTCTCGCACTAAGAATGGTTCTCGCATGAACTTTTTCATATATATATATATATATATATATATATATATATATATATATATATATATATATATATATATATATATATATATCATGCGAGAATGAGGCAAACATGCGGCGGCGTCAACTAATTTTTACTCAATAACCTGCTTGTTTTCGGTATTCATCAATACAGTGATAACAAATAATTTTTCTTTTGTAAGTGGCAACATGTCTATTTTCTTTATCTTTTTTCCATTTTCTTTATTATTATTCTATTCTCAATTAACTCTTTTATTATTTTAAAATAAATTTTGAGAACAATTAAATAAGGAAAACGATCTCTACTTATAAAGTAGGTTAAATTACATGACAATACAGAGCGTAAGTTAGTAATTTGAAACTATGAAAAATTAAGAGATTAAGATTATAGAATAAATTAATTTGAAACTATTAGTTATATGAGGTATTTTAAAAAATTAAAATATATGTTTATAAATTCTAATTATATGTTATTCACATTTATAAGCACTACTTAATTATACACATTTTTTTGATAAATAAGTTAAAATGTTTATAACATAATTGAATATTTATTATTTGATTTTTTTAAGTATGAAAGGTTTAGTTATTAAAATGGTATATAGGAGTAATATATATATATATATATATATATATATATATATATATATATATATATATATATATATAGGGGAAGGTTCAAATAAGAATATGAGACTCAATTTCAATCGTTCATTCTGTAAGTGAATTAATGGATGGAGAGCGTGAGATGATAGAATGTGACAGGGTGCATGTGAGAAATTAATGGGTGGGCAATAACATTAAAAGAGAGGGAATTTGACGGCTGAGATTGAGTATCTCATTCTCATTTAATGTAAGGTTCTCATTTAAACTCTAAAATATATATATATATATATATATATATATATATATATATATATATATATATATATATATATATATATATATATATATATATATATATATATATATAATCAAATAGATTTTTTTTAAAACGTCAAACATACCCTCACTAAAACTATTCCTAATATATTTCATAACCATGATTTGAATACACAACCACTTGGAAGGGGTATATACTAAATAAATGTGACAGTTTGCCAACCTTTTATTTAATATTTAAGTAAACGATAGTGTGAATCATCTCTCTGACTTGGAAATATCAAATTCAAATCTTCACTACACTCAATTAAATTATAGATTATTAAATACACTATTTATAGTTAATGCCATTTTTTTATTAAATCATACACTTGGACTCGATCTTTCTTTTTCCCTACAATCAAGATTGTAAAATATATCGAGATTCCTATTTAATATTAAATTTTTAAACGTAACACGTATTTAAAATTAATGTATAGATTTTTATTTCTTCAGACATATAATCTGTTGGGAAAATGATCTCATCATTTTGAATTTGATGAGACAAAGTTAAGTTTGTAAGATGAGTTCTACATATAACTTAAACAGAATTATGAAGCTTAGTCAGACTGAACACTTAGAGTGATTCAGACTAAGTATAAGCTGAATATAAACTGAGCATATGTTCGACCAATTTATATTATACCTTAGTTTGTTTATTAATATGTTTAATAATCTGTGTATGTCACATAAGGTATATATCGAGTAATCAACTTGATGTGTTTCAAGCTGAGTGACTCAGCTCAAAAGAAGAGTCAGCTCGACAGAGTTGCTAAATATGTTTTAGTCAACTAAGTTAGACTTCTAAGGATGAGTTTATCAGTGTACATGTTAGTTCATGTTTGAATTCGGGTTTGTTCTCGAAGAACTCAGCTTGATGAGTTTCAAGCTGAGTAACTCAGCCTGACTAAAGAACTCAGCTTAAAAGAATTTAAATGTGTTTTAAATTCTGTTTTAACTCTCTATATCTACGGCGCGGATAAGAAGACTCCAGAATCAAGATTGAAGATTGAAGACTTAAGATAAGAAGATTCAAGATTCAAGATTCCGAGTTATCCGATAGTTAGTTAGCAAATTAGGATTAGTCCAGTTTGTTAGGAACAGTAGGAACAGGATTATAAATATTTATCTCCTGATAAGTTTAGAGGTACGACTCAGAGACGACTACGACTTTGATTCAAGAACAACTAAGTGTTGCAGAGCCAATCCTCACCTCATCGTATGTGTTACGAATCTTGATTTAGTATCAAGATACTCACAGATTGCCAAAGATATTCGTGTGTTCGAATTATCACATCAGTTGTGATATTGGTAAGTTATCATGTGTTGATTCAATCTGTGTAAATCCTGTTTAGAGAGTTGTCGGTATCTATAATTATATGTTAATTATAGATATCTAAGTTTGAGAGGATTGAGAGATTTATATTAGGTGATTATATATCAAGAGTTGCTTACTTGATAGTCATTGTAATCATCTTCTTATTCAAAGCATTGTAATCATCTTCTGATTAATAAAAGCATTCGATTGATTGTGGTTTGATTTACTGTGTGTAACACTTTTCTTTGATTTTTTTAATTTCCGCAGAAAGTGTATTCAACCCCCCCCCCCCCCCCTTCTACACACATGTTGCTTGTTGTTACTCTCTCTCATACAAGGGACCAACAACTGGTATTAGAGCAGGCTGAACGATTTCATCAGTTGAATAGTTCAAGATTATGAGAAAGATTGAAATGTCGACAAGCAATACTCCATCAAACTTTCCTCAGATCTCTGCTAAAGGATGTCCCATATTTGATGGATCTGACTATCCTATGTGGAAGTTCATAGCCATGCTCTTCGTAAAGTCCATTGACAACCGTATGTCGGAAGTCATCACAAAAGGACCAATAATCCCCAAGATTCCTTCTACTGTCAGTGAAACGTCTCCTGGCAAATCTGAGAAGGAAACAAGAAATCCTGTTGCATCCTGGACTGATGAAGATTGGAAACTCTTCAATCTAGATGACAAGGCAAAGATTGTTCTAACGAATTCCCTAACTAATGAAATCATGCGCACTGTGACTGGGTGTCAAACCGCAAAGGATATCTGGGATACGCTGAGTGTCACTTATGAGGGCACAGATCTGGTCAAGCAGCAAAAGAAGAATCACTTGAATAGATCGTATGAAAACTTCTTTTCAAAGAAGAATGAAACTTTGGCAGATTTGTTCACAAGGTTTCACTGCTTGATAAATGACCTACTAAGTGTGGGTGTAAATAGAGATAAAGTTGAGCTCGTGCTGAAATTTCTGGATGTGTTACCAGAAAGGTTCAATGAAGTAACCACTGCACTAAGGGCTGGAGGAACATTACACATGTATAACCTACAGTCCATCTATGGGTTTTTGCTGAATCATGAACAAATCATAGAACACAAAAGAGCTTCTCAACAACAACTAAAAGAATCTTTGGACAAAACAGAAGTTGCATTAGTTGCACAGAAGAAGAAGAAAGGTTCCAAAGCTATGGTTGTTGAATCTGAGACTGAGTCAGAATCTCAAGCTGACCACTCAGACTCAGACTCAAGTGATACTGATGATGTTCAGACTATCACTGAGCAGATGGCCATGTTAGCCAGACGTTTGAGAAAAGCTCAAAGGGGAAGAGGAAGATCTGACAGGAGCAAAGGGAAGAGTTCCTTTGATCCCAAGAATGCTGTGTGATTCAACTGTCAGAAAAATGGACATATAGTTGCTGAGTGCAGATCTAAGAAGGTAGAATCAACATCTGTTGTTGATAAGAATGCTTATAGAGCTGATAAGTACAAGAAGAAGTACACTCAGCTCAAGAAATCAAAGCCTGAAGACAAACCCAGTTTAAAAGGTTTATATGCTGAAACCTGGGATACAGAATCATCCACCTCAGATGATAATGTATGTCTAATGGCTCAAGAAGATGAAGAGCTAGAATTGGATGAGGTTGATTATGGTCAGTCCGAATCAATCTTTGAAGCTGACATGAAGGAAGCTGAGGAAAACAGCAAACTAAGTGATTGGAATCCCGCTTCCATGTACAAGGTCAGTAATTTCTACTCTTATACAGATGAGGAGAAAGGTCTTGCTTTTGATTATTTGCTAAATGATTTCAAGACCATCCTTAAGTCTCAGACTGACCTCAAAGCTGAAATAGCAAAACTTAAAAATGAGATTAAGGAAAATAAATCTCTCATTGATGTTGGTAAGAAAGCACAGTGTGACCTTGAATGTCAGAGGCACATTAATAAACTTCTTAGTGAAGAACTTTAGGAAGCAAAAGACAAAGCTGATCAACTTCAAAAGATCACTGAATCTTGGTGTAAGTCATCAAAGCTTGTTGAACAGTGCATAAACCAACAGATACCTAAACAGGTGAAGGTTGTACTTGGAGGTGACTATCAAACAGCAGCTTATGTAGCTGATGATGAGATAGCAAGTACATATTCTGAGGAAGATAGACAACTAATTGAGTCTCAGAAGTCAGCCTTAGAGAAACGACATGATCCAAGCCTAAAATTCAATATGTTTGTGAAGGCCAAAGATCATGGTAATGAGTGCTCAACATCCAAACAACATGGTAATTCTGTGTTGAACAGATTAGGCACTCAGCCTGTTCAAAGAACTTCAGTCATAGAAAGGCTTAATCCAAATCCTTTCAAAAGACAAAATTCTCTATCTGGCTCGGAGAGAAGTTATAAGAACAGGAAGACCACTGTAAGTCAGAGGTCAAATCACAACAATGGTAAGTCCAAAGTTGTGGATCTTGGTAAGTCCAAGAAGATCAACAGTGGTAAGTCTAAACCTGTTGAAACTGGTGAGTCCAGTAGCCATGGCAAAGGTAAGTCTAAAGTCATGGAGAAGAAGGTTGTTAGTCAATCTTCTCAGGATAACAAACAGAGACCTGACAAAGGTAAGTTCAAAGTCAGTGATCACCAGGTGAATCAGCTTGCAAAGAAAGTTGAGAAGTTATCCACCACATACAATCCTAAAACTGAGAGTAAGTTCTCACAAGGATTGTTAGACACTCTACCTCCTGTCATCATTGGAAGAAGGAGATGCTACAAGTGCAGAAGTAGAGGTCATGAGGCTAAGGACTGTGATGCTGAAATCTCAAGGCCTGAGCAAGAACAAACTGTGATGCTGAAGTGGGTTCCCAAGCAAAACTAATGTGTTTAGTTTTTATATCATGTGCAGGGTTTAAGTAAATGGTACTTGGATAGTGGATGTTCAAGGCACATGACCGGATGGAAAGGACTTCTCAGTGATTTCCAGGAAGATGAAGGTCCTAAAGTAACATTTGGTGACAACTCCCATGGAAGAACCAAAGGCTATGGGAAGATGCAAGCTGGTAAAGTCACTTTCTAGAGAGTTGCATATGTCAAAGGCCTTAAACACAACCTGATTAGTATCAGTCAATTGTGTGATGAGGACAATGTTGTTACTTTTTGGAAGAAAACAGGAACAATTTATAATGCTAAGGGAAAGCCTGTATTAATAGCTAAAAGAGAAAGAGATGTGTATCTACTTGATCTTAATTCTGCTGATCCCAATAATGAAACCTGCTTGTATTCCCATTCTGTTCCTGAGCTGAGTTGGTTATGGCATAAACGTTTGTCTCATTTGAACTTTAAAAATACAAATATGCTGTCCAATAAAGAGTTAGTCTCTGGATTACCAAAAATCACATTTGTCAAAGACAAATTGTGTTCAGCTTGTGAACAAGGGAAACACCATAAAGGGTCCTTTAAATCAAAGCAAAATTTTTCAATAACAGACCCATTGCATATGTTGCATATGGATCTGTTTGGACCCATAAGTACTCCAAGCCTAAGTGGCAAGAAGTACACTCTGGTGATAGTAGATGAGTTCTCACGATTCACCTGGGTAATATTCCTAAAAGCCAAAAGTGAGGCTGCCCTGAAGATAATAAGTTTCATCAAAAGGGAAGAGTTGCAGAAAGGTTTGTCTGTAAAGCAACTCAGAAGTGATCATGGGACTGAGTTCAGGAACTCAACCCTTGAAAGCTTTTATGAACAAAAAGGAATATTACAAAATTTCTCATCTGTCAGAACTCCACAACAAAATGGAGTTGCTGAAAGGAGAAAAAGAACCTTAATTGAGGCTGCAAGGACAATGCTATGTGAGGCAGGATTAAAACTCTATTTCTGGTATGAAGCTGTTAGTACAGCCTGCTATACTCAGAATAGGTCAATCATTGTCAAAAGACATGGAAAGACTTCATATGAAATGTATAAGTCTAGAAAGCCCAATATAGGTTATTTCCATATCTTAGGTTCAAAATGCTATGTGCTGAATCAAAGAGATCAGCTCCATAAGTTGGAACCCAAAGCTGATCCTGGAATATTTGTTGGTTATTCCTCAATCTCCAAATCATACAGAGTATATAACTCTAGGAGAAAGGCTATTGAAGAATCAATTCATGTTTCATTTGATGAAGACAGTATTGATCAAGCTGAGAAAAGTCAAGCTGACTCCGTTAGTCTGAGTGAGCTTGAAAGGCCAAGGGAAATCATCATGTCAAATCCTATGTATGTCATAGGAGATGATAGTGATGATGATGTGTGTTCATCAATGAAATCATCACAAGCTTCAAAGGATTCTCAAGCTGAGAAAGATGATGAGTTCGTCAATCCTTTTGGAGCTGAAGTCACTCAGACTGAGAATCTTAGTGATAATCAGTTTGTTGACAATGCTGTTATTGAGACTGAGAAGATAAGTTCACCTCGAGGTTCTCAACATCACTCAGATTCAGAACCTGACTCTCCAACTACCACATTTAAATTCCTCAAAGATCATCCTCAAGATCAAATTATTGGAAATGTCCAAGAGAAAGTCATGACCAGATCTAAGGCTACAGCTAACTATGCTGCTCACTTTGGATTTCTGTCTCAGATGGAACCAAAGAAGACTGAGGAAGCCTTAACAGATGAGGATTGGATTAATGCTATGCAAGAGGAATTAAATGAGTTTGAGAGGAATAAAGTCTGGACCCTTGTCCCTGCCCCCAAAGATCATTCAATTATAGGCACTAAGTGGGTCTATAGAAATAAAATGGACAAGGATGGAGTGATATTTAGGAACAAAGCCAGGCTGGTAGCACAAGGGTATAAGCAAGAGAAAGGAATCGATTATGATGAGACCTTTGCCCCTGTTGCTAGAATTGAAGCCATAAGGCTAATCCTGGCTTATGCAGCATATAAAGACTTCAAAGTCTATCAAATGGATGTGAAGAGTGCTTTCCTAAATGGAAAACTTCAGGAGGAAGTCTATGTGAAACAACCTCCTGGCTTTGTCAGTTCAAAGTTTCCACATCATGTCTATAAGTTGGACAAGGCTTTGTATGGTCTTAAACAAGCTCCAAGAGCTTGGTATGATACACTGTCCACTTATCTACTATCAATGGATTTCACCAGAGGTAGTATAGATAAGACACTCTTCATTAAAAAGAGTAACAGACAGGTGATTCTTGTACAAATCTATGTGGATGACATTATCTTTGGTTCTACCAATGAATCTCTGTGTGAGTGGCTTTCCAAAATAATGTCACAAAAGTACAAGATGGGTATGATGGGTGAGATGACTTATTTCTCAGGCTTACAAATTCAACAAACGCCTGATGGAATATTCATCAATCAAAGCAAGTATGTTCTTGATTTGATAAAGAAATATGGTTTTGATTCAAGTTCAACCATGAGAACACCCATGACCCAGCTGTCAAGCTGAGTAAAGACTCAGATGGTAAGTCTGTATGTCAGTCTACTTATAGAGGGATGATAGGTTCATTACTCTATTTGACAGCTAGTAGACCTGATATCATGTTTGCTACATGTGTTTGTGCAAGATATCAGGAAGATCCTAAAGAATCACATCTTTTAGATGTGAAAAGGATCTTTAAGTACCTTAAAGGTACACCAAATCTAGGTCTTTGGTATCCAAAGGATTCTGGATTTGAGTTAGTTGGTTTTTCTGACGCTGACTATGCTGGGTGCAAATTAGATAGAAAATCAACCACTGGAGGATGTCAATTGCTTAGAGGTAAATTAGTAAGCTGGACTAGTAAGAAACATAACTCAGTGGCTACTTCAACTGCTGAAGCTGAGTATGTTGCAACAGGGAGCTGTTGTGCTCAAATCCTGTGGATGCAGCATCAGCTTCAGGACTTTGGGATGAGTTTCAAGAAAACTCCTATCTTCTGTGATAACCAAAGTGCAATAGCCATCCCTTACAATCCAGTATTTCACTCAAGAACCAAGCATATTGAAATTCGACATCACTTCATAAGGGACATCGTGGAAAAAGGTAAAGTTGACATTAAATTTATCTCCACTGATGACCAATTAGCAGATATCTTTACTAAGCCCCTTGATGAAAAGAGGTTTATGTATCTGCTAAGTAAATTGGGTATGCTCAACCCCTAGCTAAGTGTCTAAAATTTGAGTTCTCAGTTTGACAGAGACTAAGTGTCTTAAGCTGGGTGCACAGTTTATAAATAAGTTTTCATAAACTGATCTATATGTCAAACTGAATAATGAGTTCACACGTTTGGTTAGTTCCAAACATAATTCAACTACTCAGTGTGGTTGAAATGTTAGTTTGAGTTAGTCTCGAACAAAATGACTAAGTGTCATTGAGTCTGAGCTATGTGCTTAACTCACACTGTGTGATTAGTTCACACGTTTGGTCAGTTCCAAACATAATTCAACTACTCAGTGTGGTTGAAATGTTAGTTTGAGTTAGTCTCGAACAAAATGACTAAGTGTCATTGAGTCTGAGCTATGTGCTTAACTCACACTGTGTGATTAGTTCACACGTTTGGTAAGTTCCAAACATATTTTACCTACCTAGTGTAGCTAAAATTTCATGTTTAAGTTAGTCTTAAACATAAATGACTAAGTGTCATTGAGCCTGAGTATCAATCTCAAGCTGAGTGCTCCACTCAAGCTGAGTGCTTGAATCAAGCTGAGTGCTTGACTTAGACTGAGTAATATGTTTACTCAGCTTGGTGTGTCCAATCTACGAATTAATTACTAAGTGTTATTAATTTTTCTGTCCATACGTATTTGAATCAGTTTTAATTCGTATCGTATATCAATTGTGTATTGATATATTTACAAAGTGTTTATAATCTTATTATTTGTTAATATTATTATTTTACACTTGTATCCGTTGGAGAATGATGTGTTTCTACCCTCTAACTGTTACATCAAGCTGTAATTTTTCGGCGTAACGGATAAAAAGGGGAATTTCTAACGGTAACTTTTATCTCTCATCGGAAAGGTATATATACCGATCATAGTCGAATTAGAGAAGTTACGCTTTCAATCCAGACTTCTCACATACTAAAATACCTTTCACTTTCTTTGCTAAGTGCAAATTTCTGTTCCATCGAACTCTAAACCCTAAGTCGCTCAGTGCGCAATTGACGATCGCTCAGTGCGAGTTACAATTTGATTACTCTGTGTAATCTAAACATTCAACGATGGAAAGTACCACTCTTGTTCTAGGTGAGCGGATGGTCAGAGGTGCTACTTTTAAGAACAATGGACTGCTAGTGATTAAAATCAACAATCAACGGGCCTGTCTTGCGATTCCTCAGAGGAAACAAGGTAGAGGATATGAAACTTGGGTTGATTATACCCGTAAATGCCCCCTGGCATTCGCCTTCTGTGGCGCATCACTCAACATTGTTCCCCAACATCTGTTGGAGTTCTGGTTTACATGCACCTTCAATCAGAACAGGGGAGAGATCATAGGCACTATTCGTAATGGAGATAGAACAGTGGTCCTCACGGTTCAACGGCTAAGGGAAGTTCTTCAACTCCCTGTTCAGGATGTGTTCGAGTCCACCGTGACTAGACAAGTGGCGAGGTCAGTTCTACCTCTGATGGGTCACCCTCAAACTGAAGGGGTGATCAAGAAGGCCACTTTCCCAACTGGCTGGGGCTTCATGGTGTCAACAGTGGTACGTTCACTGGGGACTAAAGTTGGAGGCTTGGACCAAGTCAACGAGTTTGAAATGCAGCTGTTATACAATATGTTCTTCGACAGACGTATCGACTATGCACAGCTTATATTCAACGAACTCAAAGTCCAAGTACTGAAGACCACAAGGGACCTCCATGTGCCATTCATAAGGTACTTGTCCTTGGTGATTGAAGTTGAGTTGGGCGATCTCCATGAAGCTGGATGGGATGTGTTTCCTGTTCCATCACTCAGCTCCAAGATGTTCAATAATGACATCTTCCCTGAGCAAGAGGGACTAAGTGGTCCAATGCTCTTGGTAGCTGAGGGAGCTTCTTCTGAGAGTGAAGCTGAGGGATAAAATCAAGGGGGAGCTTCTCAGGCTGACACAGAAGTTCAAGCTGAGCACTCTGCTTAGGCTGAACCAGAACATACTGAAGCTGCTTCTGGTAAGACCTCTCCTCTCTCACTTTCTTCTCACGTTTCTCCATCTACATTTGGAGATAAGACTGCAGTGGAACCAACTCAGTCTAACCCATCTCCTCCACCTTCATTCCACTTTCAATCCCACTCTGAAGCCACCCCTAGTATGCCCACCGCTGCTAGGGAGAATATCCAAACCTACCAAATAAAAACTGCCAAAGGTGGTGTCACTCCTAAAGGCATCACTGGAGCTGAGATCACTTTGATCCCTCCGGCAGGAGTTGAGGGGGAGACGCCTACTCTCAAGGTGTCAACCTCAAGTATCTTTAAAACCCAACAGCCTAAACCGGGTGTGGTGTCTACTCAGCCCACACTTACTCGTGCCATGGGAGAGCCTACTTCTGTGCCTGAATAGACACATTCAGGTTACATTGAACATATGACCAATCCCCAGGGTCAATCACCCCCCTCTATACCCAAAAGCCATCCACCAACACATACAATTCACGTCTCGAGCCCTATTCGTTCTATTCACTTCTCACACTCTAGTGCACGACCTGTCAATGTTTCATCCTCAAACCAGGGTGATTCACAGGGTCAAGACTCTGGTGCAAATGAATTTGAAGGTAAACACCAACCTTCGGATGATGCACCCAAATTCCAACCATCTCAACCTGACTTGAACGACTTGATGACATTTTTCAAGAGTCAGTTTGACAAGCTGCACCTCAAAAGGAAACAAGATAAAAAGAATATGTTGATGATCTTGGATTCTATAGAGGAAGTTGTTCAGCAGCTGAAATCTGCAGTTGCTGCTCTCCAACAACAAAGGACTTCAACCCCTATTGATGATGACAAAAAGGGGGAGAAGATTCCAGAAGCTGAGGATGAGTATGTGCAAGCTGAAGCTCTACTCATGCTGGCAAAGGGAGCAGATCAGGTTGAGGAGGAGAAAGAAAAACAAACAGAACCTGAGCTGACTGAAAAAGCTAAAGGAAAAAGGCCTTTAGTACTCAGCTCAGATGAATATGAAACCCCTCTGCAGCAAAGAAGAAGGATGATTCTAAGTGAATCATCAGCCTCAGATGAAGACTCGGCTGATAAAATGACACTTCAAGAAAGAGCTTCACTGGTGGCTGCTAGAAGAATGGAAAGGGAGGATGCTGACCAGCTTGGGATCTCGGTCGAAGAACTAAGAAGAAGACAATCAGATGCTCAAGCTGTGTTAGCCAGAGAAAAAGAGATAAGAGAACAAAACTGGGCTGAGCTTATCAGAAAGCAGAATGAGGAATTGACAAAACTCAAACTGCCTATCGTGCCCAAGGAAGAAGAAGAAGAACTGCCTATGCAAAGTCAAGCTGAGGAAGAGGATATATCTCACTGTTATAAAAAGCTGCACTTCTCTTCTCAGATTGATTCTCTAAAGTTGAGCTCAGCTAAAGGGATAATAATAATGGAATTTTCTTTAAAGAATGGTGAGACACCTTCTCTGGAGCTGAATCAACTGCACAAGCTGGGTTACGAGGAATGGAAGCAAGTAGCAGTGCTCGTTAAACAGATGGAAAGGTCCACAGCTCGGAATCAAGTTAAAGATGAGCTGCTGAGACTACTTGCTAGGGCTGATGCGATGCAATTAATACCCAGGTCTGAGATAGCTACCCTACTAACTTCTTTTCATAAAGTTGGAAAGAAGAAGCAATCAAAGCCAGCTGGATTAGCAAATCTAGATATGTACAGTCTTGCTCTTCCTGAAGGCATGGAGTTTCAAGAGAATACATATGTTGAAAAGCCTCAGAAAGGGTTCATGTACTTGGACAGAAATGGTGAAAAATGCTTCCAGGCTGATGCTAACATTTATACTTGTGGGGTATCTCAGGTGTTTGCTCTGAGACAAATTGTAGAAAAGACTGAACAGACTGCAAGGTTCAGATACAGAATCAACAGAGCAATCAGATCACAAAAGGATCAGCTTCAACACTTACCTAATCTACAAGAAATACTTGAAGAAATAAATGAAGAGATTAAAGAGTTTGAAGAGCTGCATCCTGAGTAGATTAGTTCTACTATAAATATTAGATTAGTTCTAATTTTGTAAGCACTTAGTGTGCATGATCTATGTGATCAACAACTTTTGTATTATGATCAGTTCTATTAATACAAATATAAAGTTTGATATGTTCAACTGTATTATGATGTGTTCATAGCTATAAGTTTGATAAGTTCAGCTTAATGAATAAATGATAGGTTCTTATTCATTAATATAATTAGTTGGCGTGTTCAACTAAAAATTGGTGTGTTCCAATTTAAATTGATAAGTTCAATTAATATTGATATGTTCAATAAATATTTGATCAGTTCAAATAATAAAATCTTAATAAGTTTGAGATTTAAAACATAATTCTGTTAAACAAACTTAAGAACTGTTTGATGGTATTGTCATCATCAAATAGGGGGAGTTTGTTGGGAAAATGATCTCATCAGTTTGAATTTGATGAGACAAAGTTAAGTTTGTAAGATGAGTTCTACATATAACTTAAACAGAATTATGAAGCTTAGTCAGACTGAACACTTAGAGTGATTCAGACTGAGTATAAGTTGAATATAAACTGAGCATATGTTCGACCAGTTTATATTATACCTTAGTTTGTTTATTAATATGTTTAATAATCTGTGTATGTCACATAAGGTATATATCGAGTAATCAGCTTGATGTGTTTCAAGCTGAGTGACTCAGCTCAAAAGCAGAGTCAGCTCGACAGAGTTGCTAAATATGTTTTAGTCAACTAAGTTAGACTTCTAAGGATGAGTTTATCAATGTACATGTTAGTTCATGTTTGAATTCGGGTTTGTTCTCGAAGAACTCAGCTTGATGAGTTTCAAGCTGAGTAACTCAGCCTGACTAAAGAAGTCAGCTTAAAAGAATTTAAATGTGTTTTAAATTCTGTTTTAACTCTCTATATCTACGGCGCGGATAAGAAGACTCCAGAATCAAGATTGAAGATTGAAGACTCAAGATAAGAAGATTCAAGATTCAAGATTCCGAGTTATCCGATAGTTAGTTAGCAAATTAGGATTAGTCCAGTTTGTTAGGAACCGTAGGAACAGGATTATAAATATTTATCTCCTGATAAGTTTAGAGGTACGACTCAGAGACGACTACGACTTTGATTCAAGAACAACTAAGTGTTGCAGAGCCAATCCTCACCTCATCGTATGTGTTACGAATCTTGATTTAGTATCAAGATACTCACAGATTGCCAAAGATATTCGTGTGTTCGAATTATCACATCAGTTGTGATATTGGTAAGTTATCATGTGTTGATTCAATCTGTGTAAATCCTGTTTAGAGAGTCGTCGGTATCTATAATTATATGTTAATTATAGATATCTAAGTTTGAGAGAATTGAGAGATTTATATTAGGTGATTATATATCAAGAGTTGCTTACTTGATAGTCATTGTAATCATCTTCTTATTCAAAGCATTGTAATCATCTTCTGATTAATAAAAGCATTCGATTGATTGTGGTTTGATTTACTGTGTGTAACACTTTTCTTTGATTTGTTCAATTTCCGCAGAAAGTGTATTCAACCCCCCCTTCTACACACCTGTTGCTTGTTGTTACTCTCTCTCATACAAGGGACCAACATAATCTTATGTAAAAATATAGATTTTTAATAATGAGTTTTTAGTGATTACCTATGTCTTTGGTAAAGGTTGTCTAACTTTTCGTAACGACATGTCCTCGTCGAAAAATTTTCCATACAGATTTCCAGCGATAAACTTTTGGCGACAATTTGTCCTCGCTAAAGGTTTTCTGCGACAACTTCTTACCTTTTCGCGAGGACATTTGTCCTCTCTAAAAGTGTTTTTTCCTGTAGTGTACCATAAGATCATAATCCGATCCAATTATACTTAACTCGCATTAGTAAATTTAAATTTATAGATGTGCTCATTTCATGTAAAATAAAAATAAAAAACAGTTAAATGGGTTAAATGATTTAGGTTAAAACTTGATGGAAACTAAAACACATTTAAATGAATGAACCTAAGGCATTTTAATAGGCCTTTAGATCCGTATCATACGATCCTTTTATAGACCAAAACCATATATGATAAGATTTTCAACATGTTAGTTATTTTCAGTCATGATTTTAGCAATATGTTAAGTTGTATAAGGTGATTTTGGAGTGTTTTCTTGTGCAGTTTTAAACACCTGTATTTTTTTTTTTTGTCAACAATAGAGTTATTTCTCTTTAAAAACCTTTTGTTGAATTATTATTGTTAAGGTTTTTTTATCCTGTTGTGGTTGACTTTTTAATTGGTGTGTGGGGCTAGGTAAGACCATCTGTATCAGAGGAACTTGTAGTCACGGGTAAGCTAAACCAGCCCTAGCACACCATAATGGGTGGAAGGGTTCAAGAGGGTTCCTCCTCTTGGAGTGTTTCCCAACCCGTGGCTGCTACCCCCTTTTTTTCTTTTTTTCCCTTTTTCTTTTCTCTCTCCATTTCCATAGCTCCCCCAACTACATCAGGAAAGGGACCTCACCCTTCCCTTCTATCTTAGGTTCTAGCCCGCCTAACCTAACCCATCACTAACTTCAGGAAGCTGACTAAGACCAAGAATGCTAATACTGTAAGAGCTGGAAGGTAGCCTCACTCCCCATCCCCTTGATCTATTTACCGACTAAAGGCAATGACCCTTACCCTTACAATAGGCGAATGGTTCTACAACTAGATCGTATGTAAGGAGTCGAGATATCTTATGTCCTACCACTTGGGTTGGAGTCTCATCTTCTCTATAGAAGCAAAACTCGAACGGATAGAACGGTTGGGTGGATCGTGCAATAAGTCTCTCTCGACCCTCCTTTTATTATACGTATTTATGAAAGCCTCTCGCCTTTCGAGATTCGGTCTCTCTTATTTATAAATGTTTTATTAATAAATAATGTAGTGAGTAAAAGAGGATTGGATGTGGGGGTTGAGAGTTAGAAAGGGTTGGAGGTGGATGATGATGTGGCAATGAATTTGGGAGGGTAAGAGCATCTCCAACCCACACTACATCCCTTCAAAATGAACTATCATATCATTCCAACCATACTTTATCTAACTCTTCATATTTGAAGAGTTGGAAAATACTCTTTAAGTTTGAAGTGTGAGATTCAACACTTCATCCATGGGTCCCACTTTTCAACCCACACTCTATCTCTTCAAATTTTTAATATTAGTGAGTATTTAATATAATATAACAATTAAATACATGAGTCCCACTTTTAAAGTATTGAATAGTGAGTTTGGTTGGAGTTAAGAGATTATTTAGAGTGGATGGACCCATAAAATATAGAGATAGAGAGTCAAATATAGAGACTTGGGTTGGAAATGCTCTAAGAGAGGGTTGGATGATCATGGTCTAATATTATACATTTTGTATAGTGCACAGGTGGATTTTTCTTGTACTGATGGAGCTAAAACCTTATGTAGATCGAATTTATTGTTAGACAACCTTTTTAAAGAGATGAATTATTTATATATTATTGATCTAGCTACTTGGTAAAATATCCAGTATATGACATGAAACATGTGTATGATATATATAATTGACTGTATGTGAAAGAGATAAACATAGTATAATAGCAAATTATCAATATCATTAAGAAATAACAAGGATATGATAATCAGATAATGATACATATATTACATGATCACAAAGATCGACCTGAATGCATGATATTAAGTGGAAGAAATTAATTAATGAAAATAAAACCATCAGAAGCTGCATATACATATGTCTGCCTCTAAGTTTATTCTTCAACTTACCATCTTTATTTTATGATTTCAATTAGAAAACCACAAATTTCACACACACAATTACCCTCCATTTGTGTCTTCGATTATTAGATACTTAATTGAAGGGCTACTTAGGGTTGTTATGGGCATCCAAGTCTTTAACAAGATCACAAAGGTAATCCATCAAAGAAGTTGGATATGGTACACTTGTGTCTGGCTTCTCAAACTCAAAGGTCCATGTAGCCACCTGCTTATCACCCTTTGGTTCAACATGCAATATGATTGTAAAACTCTTGTATAGCTCTTCCACTAGATCTCCTCCAATTACCTTGAACACAATCATGTGGTTTTCTTCATTGACTGCTTCGATTATCTGCTTAGAAATCTTCTTCTTTCCCTCTTATTTTTCATGCAGAATTAATTAAAGCATAAAAGTTAACATTTATGAACTAATATATTAACATGTATACAACAAACGTCATATCATATATAAATCTGTTGGTAAATTTGTGTACGTATTACTAACAAATGTAGTAGCGCGCAGAATATAATCAATGGCCGGGCTTATTTATTTTTACGATATATATACGCACCATGAGTATAGTGCCAGGCAATGACAGATCCAACCACACCCCTCTCGCCTTCATGAAGCTCGCAGTCGTGAACCTTATCGGGTGTAATGGAAACTATATTATGTGGTTTGTGCCTAAAAAGATCATGAAAAACATCTCCGGTCTTGCTGATGTCTACATAACCAATCAACTTCCCTGATAGAGCCATAATTTCTTAATTCTCACCAATTAAGGCAAAAATCTACTACTTGTTTACAAAAGTGGATCTGTGAGTTTTTGGTCAGGCACCGTTGGCTTTATATAGAAAATTAATATGGCTGCCACTCAGCCAGGCACAATTAAGAATTAAAAAATTAATTAGGTTACTCACTCACGAGATTATTTTAACAATATGATATGATATGATATGATTCACTTACGTACGTTACCCCTTTTCTTATTATATATTTTCTAAATGAGCTCATCTACCTACTTCAAATTTACACACGAGGACTCAATATCCATATGAAATTCAGTTATATTAAGGTCTTATCATCAATTCCATCTAGAAAGACTAGAAACAAATTGCATAAAAATTTAAGAAACTGTGTTAGTTATTTATTCTTTCAATGCATGTAAACAATATTTTTTCTGTTTGCTTTTTGGATACTATTTTATACAATGAATTTTGTCATTGTTCCCATTATATACAATTTCCGGCACTTTGTTAATAGTATTGTTTTAATAAAAAAAAGTTTATTGTATGCAATAATAATTAAGACAAAGATTTATTATATTTTTATATAATTTACCTTAAAATATATGCCACTCTTTTATGATATTGTGCAACATCCCAAATTAAAGATATAGTGGAGAAGCCAGACACAATCACACAAATGTACGTCAACATGGTAACATCAACAACCCAAATTGAAGATCTAATGGGGAAGCCAGACACAGTCACACAAGTGTGTTAACATGGTAACATCAACATCCCAAATTGAAGATTTAGTGGAGAAGCCAGACACAATCACACAATTATGTTTAACATGGTAACATTAAACTAAAACCAAGGATTGATTTGTATATTAATATACATGATTTTTATGATGAAAATTCATACTTGAAGGAACTTCATAGAATGTTTACTTGAAAGAGATGAAGAATTCATTATTGATTATCCTTCAATCGTTCTCTTGATTAGTCACAATAATGATCGATTAATTAGTCATTAGTGTTCTTGATCTCCAAATAAAAATGCAATTGGTGCTATATATATATTTCTAGAGAGAGTATCTTTAAGGCAATTGAGAATTAATTGAAAATAATAACAAATTCTATTTATAGTTAACTGTGTAGACCAATATTGACCATAAAAAACTGGGGGTGGGTTATGTAATTGTAACACCACTTTTCCAGTTTTCACTTTTAAAAAAAATTTACTACTAATTAGCATCCAAGTATCAGAGTTTACAAAATACCTTTGTTATTTACATAACTGCTAATAGTTTTACAAAAAGTAATGTTAAAGTGTTATTCTCCAAATCCAGGAGCTATCGCATGCATAACACACGAAACATAAGCTAACGCTTGATCATACTATCAGAACATAACCAACATAAAGCAGGAGTAAACCTATCTCAGAATGTCTCACATACAAGTTGTAACACCTGTAAAACTGTTTTGAACTGTTAACTCGTCCCAGGACATGACTATATCTTGCGCGTAGCTGTGCTCCTGACACTTTTCTTGGGTATAAAAAGCTCAATATATACCTTGTCACTATCCTGGACACAAAGCCACGCTCACGGGTAACTAGATATCTGCATTTCTTGGTTCAAAGTTAAACCTACCCCGTTCTTGTGCATAGCTATACTCTCGGCATGGCTATACACCTTTACAATACATCGCATAAACATATCACATATCATTTCTTATAGATCTCATACTATTCACCTTGTGCATATACACATAGTATCATGCTAAAGACAAGTACACTCACCTTAGAATCAAATATAAGGCAGGCACTGCTAATACAGTCTTATCACACTGAAAACATATACTCTTATTGCCTACAAGCAATATACAACCAATGCATCAAACAAACTGCACCGCTGAACAACTCAAAACTGAACAAGCAGGGGCATGCCTGTGCTTCCACCTCAGATCTGATCGTGACCTCTGCAGACATGAGCGTACAAGGCCGTACCTTCCATAGGTACGCTCGTACCCGAGCACGCCCGTACCCCCAAGAACTAGGGTTTGTCACGTTTGCTAGGCACGCTTGTACCCTACACACTACAACACAAAAAGGCTATTGCGACAAAAATTTGGGACGGACGAAATCCGTAGTAAAAAATAGAAAAGTTGCGACGAATTTGCGACAAACTTAAAGGCATAAAACAATGACAATCATATGGTCAGAATTAAATAAGGAATAGCGACAGACTAGCGACGGATGGGTTTGTCGACGAGATATATATAAGTTGAGAGGCACAAGTTTCTCCACTCATGTTGAGGGAGGCGGTATTCAAACCACCGTGCCAACCATCTTACGTCAAAAACCACCGCTTGAATGAAGTGTTTTAGTCGTTTGTAGTTATCGCATTTTTAATACGTTCGCAAATGATCCTCTTTATCATCTTACGTCAACAGTAGATTTTTTTGGTTCTAAAAGCCAATACAATGCATCAATTAAAGACTAGAAAACCAAATTATTATCGATAATAAATAATTAATTAAGATCGATAACAATCTTTGGATCATTGTATCATTCGGCCACTTCAATTCTAATTTTTAAACACATCTGAAAGATATAAACAAAAGATTATAATAGAAATCAACATTATTAAGGGATAACTAGGATAATGATACATATATCATATGCATGATCATTAAATAAATTAAATAAAGGCCATTTATATAGCAAATAGTACTCACACAAGCGGTAAAGCAGGCATATATGCCTCTTATTTATAAGTTTATTCTTCCATTTTCTGTCTTTAATTGATAAGAACTTGAAGGGCTCTACTTAGTATGGCTGTTATGGGCATCCAGATCCTTAACAAAATCACAAAGGTAATCCATCAAAGAAGTTGGATATGGTACACTTGTGTCTGGCTTCTCAAACTCAAAGGTCCAAGTAGCCACCTGCTTATCACCCTTTGGTTCAACATGCAATATGATTGTAAAACTCTTGTATAGCTCTTCCACTAGATCTCCACCAATTACCTTGAACACTGTCAAGTGTCTTTCTTCATCCACCGATTCGATTATCTGTTTACAGATCTTCTTCTTTCCCTCTTTTTTTATAGTACTATAAAAGTTAACATCATTCTATAGATTTATGTAGTTAATTATGAACTAATAATAACCAATTAAAATCATCAATCTGTTGGCAACTTTTGTGTTACTAACATATTTTAACGTATATACAGTGGCGGACCTAGGATCTCAAATGACCGGTGGCAACGGTGACATGAGTGGTAGCAATAGCTCGAAAAAATCGAAATTTACACTACGAAATGAAAGCACCGCCTCAAAAAAATCGAAATTTACACTACGAAATTTACACTTAGAAAAAATGACCGGTGGCAGTTGACCCCTCTGGCTAAGCCATGGGTCCGCCACTGCATATATATACATACCATGAGTGTAGTGCCAGGCAATGATGGATCCAACGACACCCCTCTCGCCTTCATGAAGCTCGCAGTCGTGAACCTTATCGGGTGTAATGGAAACTATATCATGTGGTTTGTGCCTAAAAAGATCATGAAAAACATCTCCGGTCTTGCTGATGTCTACATAATCAATTAACTTCCCTGATAGAGCCATTCTTCTTTAAAGAAATTCTCACCAAGGCTAAAAAAAATGCTTCTAAGTTTACAAGCTGCTAGATTTAGTTGGTGGTGGTCATACATGCAGTCATGCACCCTTGGCTTTATATAGAAAAAATTGATCGATGCCCCTGCATGTCTTCAAAACGTCGTCGTCGGCGTTTTTACTTTCAAATCGATCTACACAATTAATTTATACCCCCAACTTGCAGGGCCTCATCTTGTTTCTTCAAGTTGTTTTTCAGGCGTCTTCAGGGTAAAAATTAATTTCCAGTTATAAGTTTAATTAACTAGCTAGCTACGTTTATTATTCTTTGGGTTACGATCTCGTTCCAGAGTAAATTTGTTTTAATGTATCTTTTTTTAGAAATGGTAATGCAACTTTGTCGAATTGAATATTCCCACATTGCATATGCTTGGTGGGTCCGGTAAGGCTATCTGTTATACTCCCCCTCTTCCACTTTCTTACCCACTGCCACATCAGCGCCACATCATTTTTCCTTCCCTTTCCTTTCTCTTACCCACTACACTCGTTATACCTTCCATTTTCTCTTTCCTTAA
Organism: Pulicaria dysenterica; assembly: GCA_947179395.2. Taxonomy (NCBI): domain Eukaryota; kingdom Viridiplantae; phylum Streptophyta; class Magnoliopsida; order Asterales; family Asteraceae; genus Pulicaria; species Pulicaria dysenterica. The sequence goes on along the minus strand of OX359289.1, from coordinate 3,126,999 downwards.
CCTTTTCACTTTTTTTAAAAAGAAAAAATATATATTAAATTTGTGATTGGTTGAATGTGGGGTATGGAGGTGGGGGGTTGGGTGGGTTTCGATGAGGAAGCCGGCGAGTTGTGGAACCTGGAGATTCTTGTACCTGCGCGAGTTCATACACCCGAGGTGGTGTTCCTCGCGAGCTCGGAGGCCTACTCGCCCTACGCGAGTTGGGTATAACGGATGGCCTAAGGAAGACTTTGTATAAATTAGTTTCGGGTTTAATCCTGTGCTCTTATTTGGGCAGTCAAGACATGTGATCATTGTCTGTAGACTGGTCCTTGGGAAAAAGTCGGTTCGGATCCAAAAAAATCCCGGAGGATAGACAGAGTGTAATGGTAATAGAACAAATATGCATGGTGATTCAAGATCTGATACCCGCACAAAGAAATTTAGAGTACGTTTGGTTGGACAAAAAGAATTGACAAAGGAATGAAATACACAAAAGAATTGAATGGTCAAAGAAATGAAATAGTTCATTACCATTACATCCGCATGTTTGGTTGCTTTCTCGGAATGAAATGAATAAATAATATAATATGTTTAGTAAAGAGGAATATATATTTGAATTTAATAAAATAAATAAACAATTACCAAATATAATATGTTTAGTAAAGAGGAATATATATTTGAATTTAATAAAATAAATAAACAATTACCAAAATGCCCTGCATTAAAAAAACAGATATAACTTAAAGTAATTATATGTTTAAAATTTTATTTTAAATACACTTTACACATCTAACAATATTGATAAATATCAAAACTACGATATTATCATTAATACGACATTTTAAAAATGTAAATTTTTTTATTAAAATAATTTTTACATACGATATTTCAAAAAATATTTTTTATTGAAAATGATACTATTTTTTTATCAAAAAATATGATTTTAGATAAAATATTTTTTATTTTATATATTTTTGTTGAAAATGATACTATTTTTTTTATCAAATTTTCATATCATATATACACATTTATAAATGTATTTTACTTTTAACTAGTTAATTATTTAATAAAAGTATGTAAATCAATAACTTATTATATAGAAAGATTAATCACAAATTAAACTTAGTTGAGAACATAATAGAAAATATCTTCTTTAATAAATTCTATAAATATCTAGAAAATATTTATTAATGTTAGTAAAAGAAACTTTAAATAATTAGATTAATTAATAAAGTTCATTTATTCCATGATGGAATGCCGAAAAAACACCTTTCCTTTATAAAATAAAATGGAAGAAATCAGATTACTTATGTAATTGGTCATTCCATTCCTTTATGATAAACAAATATTTTTTTTCAATTACGTAGAAATAAGTTATTTCATTTATTTTCTCATTCCTTCATACCAAACACTGCATTAAGTATATAGCAAGTATTAACTAAAATCATAGTCTTACTACCGGCACAAAGAAATTATAATAGAAACTCATTCCATGTCTCATAATCGACCCAAATTTTTGAGTTTGATTTTTTGCCAGCCTTATATATTTTAGAGTTAATTACTGATTTGGTCACTGTGGTTTACACTTTTCTACTGCTTTGGTCCCTAACTTTGAAAAACTACGTGAATGGTCCCTACTGTAGCAAAGTTGTTGTACGTTTGGTCCCTCTTCAACCTGAAATGACCATTATGCCCTTATCCAATTTAAATAAAATATATCAAAGTTCTCTCTCTTTAATCTAACTATCTCTCTGTCTCTCTCCCTCTCTCTCTCTCCCCGTCGACTTAGAAAACCCCACCACCACCATCTCTTTCTACAAACTCCTCCCCCACTGCCGCCATTATCTTCAATTACCACCACTTCCATCTTCGTCTTCACCCCCATGACTGCCACCTTGATCTTCAACCATCACCACCGCTATCTTCTTCCTCACCCCCTGTCACCGCCACTTTCATCATTAACCCCATCACCACCACTTTCATCTTTAGCCACCACCACTATCATCTTCATCTTCACCCACCATCACCGCCTCCATCTTCAAACCCTAATTCAAACCCCTCCACCGATTAGATAAACAAGATAAACAAACTCTGTAATAAACAAAAACGAAACCTAAAAACAAAAACCCTAAAATCACATATCTGAGAGGTCGTACCTTAAAAATGAAAACCCTAAATAGGAATCAGTCGAATCGAGCTACTTTATCTGGGTATTGGAAAGCAACTGGATTAGATAACCAAATCGTCACTTCGAAGAACAATCAAGTCGTCGGCATGAAGAAAACGCTCATTTTTTTATAAAGGAAAACCCCCAAATGGGTCACGAACCGATTGGATCATGCACGAGTTTTTGGCTAACGTTTGGATCACCCCAAGAATCACGCAACCCCACACCCTAAGAATCCCACACAGGTTCCTTTTTTTGATTCAATTCGAATTTTTTATTCAAATACCGAAAACCCCTTTTGGTTAACATTTCATGGTTGCAAATAATAGAAGAAGAACAAATTTGAATTTGACCCCTGTTTCATCGTCGTCTGGTTCAAGTGGTATCACAGAAGATGCTTATTCTTGTGACGACCATGAAGAGAATAGCAGTAATCAGAATGTTAAACAGTCATCGTAAATTAATAATCTGAAGGTGGCCGGAGTTGTTGAAGGCGGTGGTAAAGGTAGCCGCAGTTGAAGGTGGTGGTGAAGGTGAAGTGTCTTAAACGGTGGACAGGAGAGATAGAGAGAGAGTGTGAGAGAGTAAGAGAAGAGAGAGAGGGGGAGAGAGAGAGGAGGTTTAGGGTTTTATTATTAATATTTAATAATTAAAAAAATATTAAATAATATTTAAATATTGATTAATAATTAAAGAAAATGAAAAATTAGAAGGGTAAGAGCATATAGGTCATTTCAACTTGAAGAGGGACCAAACGTGCAACAATTTTGTTATAGTAGGGACCATTCACGTAGTTTTTTAAAGTTAGGGACCAAACCAGTAGAAAAGTGCTAACCACAGGGACCAAATAAGTAATTAACTCTATATTTTAATTGTGTTATCAATCAAAATTAAATTAGTTGTAATAAAACGTGTTGTAAAATAAAATGCTTAGATTAAATATTTTATTTTATATCGTAGTAACTAGTAAGTAGTTTTTTATTGTTTGGCAAGGTAGGTAATTAATTACTTTAAAATTTTTAAAATTACAATAAACACATAAGTAATTGGTTTCGAAAAGCTATCCCAAAGTGGATAACTAAGATTGCATTTTGTTACACAGGATAATTGATTTCAAAAAATACAGCCAAAATACTTAAAACTAATTAATTACTACTTCAAATCACAATAATTACATAATTAGTTATTTATCTTTTTATTCCACGTCTATGTATATTTTTATATCTGATTAGTTTACTCGAAATTGGTCTCGGGTTAAAAACTCAAGCTCGATAGAGTCTTAAATCTTAAACTCAAACACGACTCGTTGAACTATGTGATACTATAAAACTAGACTCGACTCGAAAAGTAGTAAATACATTTTTAAACACCACTATGTGATTAGATGTTATTCATTAGTAAGGATATATATGTACGTAATATATGTGTATATGAAAGGTAAAAATGTAATTTATCATAGGTTCAATTAGTATTGTGGGTTTGACAAATAGAGTAGTTTAAAACTTGAATTCGACTCCGTCCCTCCCTGCTCAAGCTCAGGCTAAACTCGATTAACAAACGAGTTGATTTAGATTTATTTTTTTAATTTTGAGCAACTCATAAATTGTCTCGGCTCAATAAGCATAAAGATAAACCATATTAAATGCATTTTATATATGTGTATTTCTGAAAATTAAAACTATTATAAATAATAAAACTATAAGCTACATACTAAGAAACTACATAATGTTTTATAGACAATATTTTAAAGGGTTAAAGTCATCATATAACTGTCTACTTTTTTCATTTTACCATTGTGTCACGTCTGCTTTTTTGTTTATACATGTGGTCAGTGAACTTATAAAAACGTGTTAATATACCCGTTATGTTTATTTTAACCTGCTATAGCAGGTCACCTTCCCCCTTCTCTTCTTCACCTTAAATAATAGCAAAAACCCGACTAAAAACGAGTTGTCTGTAATATAATAGCAAAAACCCGACTAAAAACGAGTCTAATGTGAGTCAAATAATCAAAATACCGTAAAGGTGCTTAATGGGTCATACCAGATTTTAATTAATAATTTCTTAGCCTATACTTGATAAAAATTAATGAATTTGGTGTCCTTTAAAAGGTAAAAAGATTATCTATAATAATTTATAAAAAGAATTATGTAAAACGAGTAAGAGTTGAGCGAAAAACGATTTTTTTCTGCTCTGTTTTTTAATTGAAATCGAAGAACAATCCGACTCTTTAATCTCGAAATTCTCCATTAATACATTATAAAAGTTTATGATTATTGATCCTAAGGAAAGGTAATCGATTTATCTATAAACTAGTATAAAAAATGGCCAAAAACGAGTTTAAAGTGAATCAATTCTATAAAAAATAGTACGATGGTCTAAATGATACATAGCCGACTTTAATTAGCAAATTATTGGCCTACACTTGATGAAAATTCATGAATATGGTGTCCTTTGAAAGGTAAAATGATTATTTACAAGGTTTTGCAAAAAGAATTAGTGAAAACGATCAGAAATCGATCGAGAAACCTGTTGGACAAGTTGCAAGTCAAATTTTGGCACATTAACACGTTTTTAATGACTTGACTGGCCACATGTGTAAAAAAAAGTAGACGTGCCATAATGGTAAAATGGAAAAAACAGACAGTTATTTGATGGTTTTAACCCTATTTTAAAATAAATAAAAGACTAATATAAATAAATTTTATTAGACAATTTGACAATTGATTTAGATAAAAATTTAATTATTAGATTTAAACTATCTTTTTTGTAAAAGATGAAATCTAATTTTGAGTTTTTAGTTAATATCGGATTCAATTTTAACTATCGAATCAAAATTATTAGTGACAATTTCATATATGTTGTTCGTAAAACTTAAAATATCATAATTGTCCACCGTAAATATTTGATATCATATTTACTATTTATAACATTTTAACATATTAAATTTAACTAAATTCTTAATTTTATCATTTTACTATATTATATAATCAAGTAATATTCTTTGTCGTTATAGCCAATAAATACTTGATCATATTGACTATGATTGTAATGATAATGATCAATGACAAGTATAAGAAATACAATCACATCTTTTTGTATCATAATATCATGTTTTTACCGTCACGTCGACGCTTCTGCCACTAGTTCGGGTTAGAGGTGTAAACGACCCAAATTACTTGTGAACTATTCAAGCTTTACTTGCGTAAAGCTTGTCACAAGCCAAACCTAAATGAGTTCGAGCAAAGCTTGAGCATCACTTGAATCACATTTGTATATGAGTCGAGCCCAAGCTTCAGTTACCGACTTTGATTAGACTTGTAAGTCTAAATGGCTTGTGAACTTTATATATATATATATATATATATATATATATATATATATATATATATATATATATATATATATATATATATATATATAGGGGAGGGTTTAAACGAGAACTGTTTTTCGTACAAGAACTGCGAGAACCAATCTCAGTCGTTCCTTAGATATGGGAAGTTCATGGATGGAGAGCGTGGAGGGGATCAAGTGTGGCAGGGTGCATGTGAGGAATTCATGGGTGAGCAATGACATTAAAGGAGGGAGAATTGAACGCTTCAGATTGGTTCTCGCAGTTCTCGTACGAAAAACAATTCTCGTTTGAACTTTTGCCTATATATATATATATATATATATATATATATATATATATATATAATTAAGATAATAAACATTAATCAATATATAAAATAAAATTTAAACTGATAATTTATTGTTATATCGATAATTATAATTAAAAATTTTAATAAATGAGTCAAGCTCAAGCATGTATAAATATCACGAGCCTAACTCAAGCTTAAAACACGAACTCAAAACTAGCTCGAGCTGTCTAAATTAGTTAAATTTCCCAGCGATTTTAGTCGGGTTTGTGCTCGACTCGTTCACTCCTTTACATGTTTTATCTGGTTGTTAATGTCGTCTGTCGTCATTTTTATTTATGTTACGTTTTAGATTTATTAAATATATATTTATTAATATTTAATATTTTTTAAAAGAACCAAAAATATAATCTAATTATTTTAACTAACTTAACACCTTGTGTATAAACACGGGGATGGTTAAAGTAAATTTTAAGTGCTTATTAGGTAAAATACTACAAATAAGTATAGTAAAATAATTATAAAACATATAGTTATATAAAATAATTTAAAAGAACTATAAGTATATTATAAATCAGAATTTTATACATAGAATCTTTACGAAACGTATAATAGACAATATTGATCATTTTATTTGTAAATTTACCTTCTTTATCGTTAATAAGAGCTTTTAAATGATCCTAAGAATTTTTAAAGCTTGTATTGCATGGTTAGTTTTAAAAAGACTATTATGAAATATATCAATTACTTATAAAATGAAGCGATAGAAATACGGGCTCCATTTTGGAATAAAGGGAAACTGAGAAGAGGAATTAACAAAAGTAACGTAAGAGGATAGAATATGTGAAATTGGGTTTTCAAAAAAAGGCTCTTATTGGTTTAATAATATTAAAAAAAGAAATTTTATCAAAGCTCCTATTCGTTTAATAAATATGTTAGCTGTTAGATGTTAGATAGATAAAGATTGAATGTATGATTAATAAGAGTTGTGTTTAATAAATTTCATATAAAAAATATAGTCTAAAACTTTAAATATTAAATTATATGTGATTTAATATATATTCACATGTGATTGTAAATACATCATATTTTAATCACGAAAATCGCACTTCAACTAAAATTTTAAAATTCAATTTGCACCATTGATGAAGATAATCTAAATGCTAAAATTAGCTTTTTTAAGACTATAAATGCCCATGTTTCTAGTCTACAATATCGATCTATTATTTGATTAATGATTTCCAAGCTAACACATGATACATGCCATGCAATATAGAGGAAAAAAAGGTTAAAATAATGAAGATTTGGGCAATCAAATTAGTTAATTGTCTCTATCTATATGTAGAAACATGATTTTCTTACCTGAGCGGTTGATGCACTAAACCCTAAACCTCATATCTATATATTATATAAATAAACTAATTAAAATATGTGTATATAAATACTAAAGTAAATTTTAAATATTTATAATATTAAAAACTATAATATATAGTAAAACAATAACAAAACATATAGAAAGATATAAAATCTTATTAAAAAGAAGTAAATTTACTACAAATCAGAAATTTATATATATATGTTGTTAAAAAAATTATAAAACCTCTTTATAATCGAATTTGCATTTTCTGAAATAATAAAATTGGTGTATGACTATATTTTTTACATACATAACCACGATAATAGGTTATATGATAGATTTAATAAATAAATTAAATAACTATTTTTTAAAAATATTTAAATAATAATTAACAAACTATATCAACTAAAAATAGCATTTAAAAAATAGTTTATTCATAAGTATTTGGAAAAGAGGATGAGTAATAAGAAAATTAAAAAATAAAATAATGATATTATAACCATTTTTCTTTTAGTAAATGTTAAAAAATTCTGTGCGACTACTCATATACTTTTTAAAAAACAATATTTTAGTAATTTTAATACTAACTTATTAAAAAGTAGGAGAATACAGTAGCACATGAGCAACTAGTATAAATTCTTTTTCTATTTTATAATAAAAGTTAAAGACTATATGTATCAAAATTATTGAATAATCCTAACTTTTTATTTAATAATATAAATTTAATTACATAATTTTGATCATCTATCTAATCAAATTTTAAATTCCTATTTTGACTTTGTCCTGTCAAAGTTGTATCAAAATTATTATAGAAAATTTATATATACTTTTAATAAACTTTAAAATATGATATTTGCTCAAACAAATTTACATATCATATTTATCCTTTATAAAATATGAAAACATCATAAATATTCGAATTCATAATTTTTATCAGTTTAAAACATTTTATAGTCATTTTAAAATATTTATAGAATGTGACAACCTATATACAAATTAAACTTTATTAAAAGTAGACTATGAGTGGTGCTTTCATAAAATCTTTGATTATATAGTTCCATATTTTCATTTAGAAAAAGGTGTGCATATTAAAAACGAGTGAGAGACGCATGGATATATCAAAGTAGGTAGAAGCATATATGCATTTAAGTCGAGCAATAAACGTGGAAACAGGAAATGGGCACTTCTTGGAAAATGTAATTATAGATCACTCAATCATAGCTAGGTGACTTCAATAAAATAAAATTATAATAGTAAGTTGTAAAATTATATCTCCTTCTAAAATATCATCATCTTTACCACTTACTATCCTTAGTCTAGTCTCCTTTTTTTCGTTTAAAAAAAATCTTTACATCTACTAAATAATAACATATATTAATCATTAATTTTTTTTAATATCGTCTTTTAATTGCGATAATTATCTTAACATTATAACTTACCTCTAACATTTCATGGATGGAGAGTGTGGAGGGGATCAAGTGTGGCAGGATACATGTGAGGAATTCATGGGTGGGTAATGACATTAAAGAAGAGGGAATTGGACGGCACAGATTGGTTCTCGCAGTGCTCGTACGAAAAACAGCTCTCGTTTGAACTTATATATATATATATATATATATATATATATATATATATATATATATATATATATATATATATATGCAAAATTTCAAACGAGAACTGCAAGAACCAATCTGAGCCGTCCAATTCCCCCTCCTTTAATGTCATTGCCCACCCATGAATTCCTCACATGCAACCTGTCACACTTGATCCCCTCCACGCTCTCCATCCATGAACTTCCCATATCCAAGGAACGGCTGAGATTGGTTTTCGCAGTTCTTGTACGAAAAACAATTCTCGTTTGAACCCTCCCATATATATATATAGGCAGGATCTTTAAAATGAAAATAGAAAGGCAAGTAATATGTATTTATGATAAAGTACCTTCTTTGATTAAACAATCTTGATTACACTTGTCTTTACGACAATCTTGACAAACATCGGGAGATATGAATATCTGAAAATCTAATGACTTTGAACATTGAGAAGTTGAGAATCTGAGAGAGGGTTTCTTAGAGGGTTGCATAACATTTTGTAAAACTAAGGGATAATTTACACTAAGTCTTGAGTCTTCTTTATATAGGCATCTTGATGACTTGATTACCTTGAATAGCCGGTTACGGATTTCAAATCTCTTTTAATTTTGAATAATCGGCACTGAGTCATTTGTCAGAAAAGTTGTCTGTCTTTACTTGATAATTGATTGAGCACCGTTGCTTTTGCTTTGGAATCTTGCTTTTGAAAAGTCTTTTGTCTTCTTTTGATGATTGAGCCAATTGATTGAGTAATTGGCCGACACTCTTTTGAAAAATTGAAAAGTTGTTTGTCTTGACAATTGTTGGCATCTTTTTCATTGATCCGTCTTTTGTACCTGTAAATATTTTGAGAAAGCTGTTTGTTTGAATAATACATTTTCTGAAATACCAAAGAACGTATTTCATTCGTTTGAATAATTTGATTTGAATAAACAACTGAATTTGTCTACAAAGACAAATCACCAAACTCACACAACGCTTTTACATTGTATTAATCAAAAAGACTAAATTCTTCGTATGGGTCTTGAGCATCTTGAGTTATGTCTTGAGTAGAGCTTGTAGGAGAACTTTGTTTGATTTCTTGAATTAATCTTCTGATCTCATCTCTTGAATTTGCAGCCATAAATTGCTTTATTTGATCATCTTCATTTTCTTCAAGTAGACTTGGAGGAGGTGCTATAGAAGCAGTTGTAACTCCAAAATTCATTTGATAATATCTTAATACACCTTGAACAGTCATATTTTCAATTTGTCCTGCTGGAAGTTTGTCCCACCATTTGACTCGGACAGTTCTTTGAAGTAGAGGAGGGGATGTTCCAGTACTAGGAACAACCTTGAATGTCCATGCCATAATCCATGGGATTTTGAATATAATTGAATATTGAAGCACATATTCGAAATCAGGAATGTTTTGAATAAAGATATCTTTGAATTTTGAAAAACCTTCTTTAACACATGCAGGAAAGGTATCAAGAAGATTTCCTGAATATTTGAACCATCGGACGAACCATCTTGGATATACACCGTCAAAATTCTTATCAAAGAAGAGGAACCAAGAATGGCCAAAACTTCTTAGATAAAGGAAATTGAACCAAGCCTCTTGATAATCATAGTAGTTGTATGAGGAATATCGAGGAAAATTTGATAAAGTTTTATTGGTGTATGGTCTAGCTCTCCATTCTTGAATAGTCATGATGTGGAATATTTGAGCTTTACTGTATTCTATCAGATCAGTATCGTTTCCATTTTCATCTTTCTTGTAAGAATGAATAACTTTAATAGATCTAGTATCTATTAAAATAGCTTGATAGTATTCTCTTGTTTTTTGAATATCTCCATTAAAGAATAATGAATCTCTTTGGAAAATGAAATCTGTCAAAGTAAGAAAACTTCTTGCATGTAGTTGCAATTCATAGTCTTTTAGAATTTTAACAGTTTGGGAATTTGGATTATTTACATATGAGCTAGCTGTATGACTAGAAGGAAAAGGTCTGGGTTTTTGTTGAAACGGAGAAATAGTAGTAGAAGGTTTGACAACTGAAGAACTTGAGGATCCTGGTATTGAGATAGATGTTTTGACTAACGATAAGTATGATGATTTCTGCGAAGGAGGGGTGATTGGGGAGAATCTATTTTGAATAGGTAAAGGAGTAGGTGTTTGACTTTTGAATGGGGAGAGAACTGATTTTTTCTTTTGATCATGAGTAGAATTTTGAGTATTATTTTGAGACGTCATTTGCCCTGTAAAAATTCTCATGATAAGAAATCTGGTAGAGAGTTATTTTTGCCTTTGATAAATTCGATTTGAAAATCAAAATTGCTAAGTAAGGCTTGCCATCTTGCAAAAATTTGTTTTGAAATAACATTTTTAATATCATTTTCTAAAATGGGTTTTGCGGATTGACAATCAATTCTTAATAAAAATGGTTTCATATATAGATCATCTTCGAATTTATTAATACATAAAACGATACTTAAAACTTCTTTTTTGACTGTTGAATAATTTTTTTGGGTATCATTCCAAGCACCTGAAAAATATCTAACCAATTCTTCTTTAGCTTGATCATTAATTTTTTGTTTGAGTATGCCACCAAATCCTAGATCACTAGCATCTGTTTCAACTATAATCTTAGCATTAGGTTGGGGAATATTTAAGCATGGTAAATATTTGATTTTTTGCTTAATTTGTTTGACAACATTTGTATGTTCTTGAGTCCAAGGCTCAGGATTCTTCTTGAGTCTTTTATATAAGGGTTTACATATTGTCCCTAGATTTTGAAAGAAATCATGAACATAGTTTAGGCATCCTAGAAATCTCTGAAGTTGTGTTTTATCTTTGATTTCGTCAGGAAATTTATTTGCAAATTCTAAGCTTCTTTGAATAGGTCTAATAGTTCCATTAATAATTTCATGTCCTAAAAATCTAATTTGTGTTTGAAATAAACTCATTTTTGAGGCAGACACAACTAATCCATTTTTATGAATCAGTTCATAAAATATATTTAAATGTTTAAAATGTTGGTCAATGGATTTTGAAAAGATTAAAACATCATCTATATATACAATAGCAAAGCTACTTATAGGAATAATAATGTCATTCATGATATTCTGGAATTCTGAAGGAGCATTTTTAAACCCAAAAGGCATAACATTCCATTCATAATGTCCAAAAGGAACATTAAAACCAGTTTTGTATTTATCTTGTTCATGAATTTGTATTTGCCAAAATCCGGATTTCATGTCAGATTTTGAAAAAATATTTGAATCGTGTAATCTTTTTAATAAATCTCTTTTATTAGGTATTGGATATCTTATCCATTATAAAACTTTGTTTAATGGTTTGTAATTAATAACTAGTCTTGGGGCTCCTCTTTCAAGCTCAGCGGCATTCATAACATAAAAAGCTGAACATGACCAAGGAGATTTAGATGTTCTTATAAGTTTTTTATTTAATAATTCTTGAATTTCTTTTTTACAATATTCTTGTAATTCTGCAGACATATGAATAGCTCTTGATTTTGAGGGTATATCTTTTTCATTAAAATCTTTTATATAGGGTAGTCTAACAATATGTTGCTTCCTATCCCATAAAGCATTTGGGATATTAGAGCAAACATTTTTCTCAAATTTTTCTTTTAGTTGTCTAATTTTGTTTTGAGTAATTTTTTCTTGTATTTGATTGGGAATTCTTAATATACTAATTTCATTTATTAAATAATTTGCTTGATTAATTTTATTATTCAAGTTATTAAGTTCTGTAAAAGCAATTGGTTTGGTGAACTTAAAAACTATTTCTTTGTCTAAAACTTTAGTACTTATTCCGGTTTCGTCAATTGTAATAGGATAAAGTTGATTAAGAAATGGTGTTCCTAATATTAAAGTAGAGGTTAAAGTTTTTGAAAGAACAAGAGAGGTTTTATAACAAAAATCATTGTTACATATGTGAACATTTGTAACTTTGTATTTAATATTTAAAGATGATCCATCGGCAGTAGAAGCTCGATTAGTAGTTTTTTCATAATATTTAGTTGGAATAATTCCTTCTTGGATGCAATTTATATCAGCACCACTATCCATTAATGCTAGAACTGTTATTTTGAATTCATTTGCTATACAAAGATGTATATAAGTATTCCATCTTTGATATGATATGACTTTTGGTATTTTATTTTGACTTTTATTAATTTTGTTAATATTATTAGTATCTACTTTAGTATCAATTTCTTTTTGTTTTTCAACTTTAATTAATCTTTCTTTTATTAATCTTATATCTGTTTTGACCGTTCTGAGTTCTTCTTGTAAATCTTGGATTGTACTCGTAGTTTTTGGTTTTGAAAATCTTTGATAAATTTCTTGAAGATTAAAAGGATTGTTATTATAGTTGGTTGTTGTTGTTGTTGATTCAACGTCTTTATTATAATTAATAAATTTATTCATTAACTGAGTTTTTATAGTTTTATCTTGAATTTGATCTATTAATTCTAAAAAATCTGTATCTTTATCTGTGATGACATTTATTTTATTACAAGTACAGTTTCCTATACATTCACATTCTGATTCATTATCAGTTTCATCGGTTGAATAGTTTTGTAAAACTTTTAAATCATTATTATCATAATCTGATAAGCTTGATTCAGAACTTTCATAATCATTTAAAAATAATTTGCTTATTTGGATTTTTAATTGATCAGAAACATCTAATTCATTTATAGTCTTTTTAACATAGCAATTTTTTGCCATATGACCAGTTTTTCCACATTTATAACAAATAATAATATCCTTTTGATTACCTTTAAATTTTTGTTTACTATTAAATTTTTTATAATTTTTCTTCTTATTAGTATATCCTTCTGTTTTATTAGGTTTAGAAACATATTTTTTATTTGGAAAACGTCTTTTGTAAAATTGCTTTTTGGGTTTAGAAGAAGAAGGTTTAGAAATTGGTTGATAACCATATTGTTGACAAAAGTCTCCTAATTCATTTTTACTAGTGAGCTTATCCTTTTTGAGTTTAGCTTTTAATTTTAAATCTGAACATATGGATAATCCCTCTTTATTAACATAACTAATTATTTCTCCATAGGTAAGATCTTTATAAGGAATTTGATTATTATATTTTTTTCTTAAATTATTTCTAATTTTTTCAGCAAATAGGTTGGGTAACCCTGCAATGAATCTTTCTTTCCAATATGCTTCTTTACAGTCTGTTCTTAACATAACTTTTGTTAAAAACATATCTTTATACCATCTAAAATCTTGAAGTTTTCTACAAGTTAGATTGAGTAATATTTCAGCACTTTTTTCTTGAAGTAATGTTGGATCTCCTATATAATTTTTTATTATTGCATAAATAAGAGTTTGAATAATATCATCTTCTTGAGTAGTAACAGCCTCATTATTTTCTTGTTTTATAATTACCTTTTTTGCACTAAGTATATGAGTTCTTTCTTCATTAGTAACATATGAATCCCACCATCCTTTTATATTACCAGTAAATCCAGAAATTAATAATTCAGCTATTTTCTTTTGGTTATTTCCTTTTATTAAATAAGCATTAGAAGCCATATTCATTTCTTGAAGTGTATTTAAGATTTGATGTTCAGAAAATCCATCTATGTTCCATTCATAAACAGATGTTCCATCATAAGCACTTCTTTGTAAAGTGAATTCCTTTTCTTCATATTGTATATCTGGAAAACTAGGTCTTGGGTAGTAGTTTAGTGTAATTGGTCTATTGTAAGTATTTGTATGTCTAAGTTTATTGACATTAATTAGGAATTGTTCTTGTAATTGAGATATTTTTACATCATTATCTGTAGAGTCATCTTCAGATTCATCAGTTTGATTAATTACATTAATTTTTATATCACTTAATTTTTGTTCTAATTCATTAACTAATTTTTTGTTGTATCCTAAATTAATTGTTGAATCAATTTGTTGTGGTGTAAAAATGGGTTTTTCTTCATAATATTTTATTGTTTTATTGTTTTCGGTTTTGCTGTTTTCTGTCTTATTATTTTTACTGCTTTCAATTCGATTAAGTTGTTGACTCACAGTATTAAGAATCTCATTTGTATAATTATTTTGATATATGGTTTGTTTGGTTAATTCTTCTTTATCCATTTTTTCATTAATTGTGGTAAATGGTGTAGCTAAATATTTATTTTGAATTAATATTTTGGCTTTTGGAGGATGAATAGCTGTTATTTTTTCTTCTGTGATTATGTCTACATATTCTTGAGTTATTTTTGGAGATTCATATACATTTAAAAAGGATATGATATATTGTTTTGTTTGCAATATATTTCGTACCATTCAAAAAATGTTAAATGAATATTATTTTGATTTATATAATTTCTCCATTCTAATTGATGTATAAATTCTTTTTTACTATCATTAATAGTATTATAATAATATTCTCTTTTTTCTTTATTATAATCTGCATAAAATTCATTTTTAAGATGTTCCATGTTGATGTATGATTCAGTCATTTATTAATGGATTAGTTCTTTCAACATTTCAATTGTTAGGATTAAGTTATCACGAATACGATGATTTAATAATATTCTTTGGAAAAGTGGTGAGTTATCAAAGTAAGATGATGAGGCATCAGTAATTTGATTAGCTCTAATTTGTTTAGTAATTTCAAGTTCGAGTCTTTCTATATCATTATTAAGTTGTTTTATTCTATTTCTTCTTTCTTTTATACATTGTTTAATATTGTTAGAATATGGACTCATATTAGTGAATTTGGTTTTTTAAACTTTTTAATCTTTTTATTAGTATTGTATGAGCAATATTTTGTAAATTTAAAACCCGAATATGAGCAGATCTGTTAAAAACATTTTCTTCAGTTATGATCTCATGATTTAGTATTTCTATGTGATGATTAACTTGTTTAATCCTAGAAATCGTATGTTTTATTTCTAATTTAAGTTTTTCTGAATAAAAACTCATATTAACAAATAATCAATTCAGATTTAACTTGATTAATCCATGAGATATGTAGTCTAATTCTTTCATTTATGTGATTATTTCTTACTATAAGATTTGCTAATTGTACCCATTGAACATTTGTTAAGTCTTTAGATTGTTCCCATTAGATATCTTCTTGATTTTTAGAGGATGATATAATTTGTTGAAATTCTTGTTCAATTTTTATTAATTCTAATTTATATTCTTGAATAATTTTCCAATATAATTTTATTTCTGTTATTTTTGTAAAATTAGAATTACATAAAACTTGAGTCTTATTACTCATATTTGATTTCTTAAATTATTAATTTCTGTTATAAAATCTGATCGAGTTGGACTATAACCTTCAGATTCACTTTTCTTATCTTCGTTGTAAATGGGTTGTGGGATATTTTGATTAAAATCTACATATCTTAATGACTTTGATTTTTTGATAGAAGGATTTCTTAAGTCAATAGTACTACTAATTGAACCTGTAGATGATCTTGAAGAAATGATTGGAGTATTTTCAAAACTTATTTCTACAGAACCATCTTCGTGTTCTATCACGCTAGATGCTCTATTAGACTCTCCTATGGGTTTGGGTATATTAATATCTTGTAGATTCCAGTTACAAGATTGACTTATTTCATTCCATTTAAGGCGTTTTGGTATTTGAACTTTAGTATGTTGTGGATTGGATTAAAAAATTATTGTTTCATTTTTTGGACTAACTATTTTAGATTTAGGTTCTATTGTTGAAGACATAGTTTTATAGCAAACTCTATATATAATTGCAATAGCCTTTGTTTCTTCTTTAAACTCTAAATTTCTTGTTTTAATTGTTAAAACTAGAGTGTCAAGAATATTTGGGTCAAATAATCCTACTGAAAAATTTGGATAACAATTAAAATATATAGGACCATTTGAGATATTAGTTTCTGCCATAGCTAATATTGAATTTTGAAAATTAGTATGTCTAGCATCCCTTAATATTAATAAGACTGGAGCATCTATACCTAATCTAAATAATGGTTTAACAGCTACTTGAACAAGACCAACATGTAAATACTTGTATTTATTTCTATGTTGAATTATTGCAGATTTGGATAATAAATGTAAATTATCATAATCTTTATTAATAGATATAGTTTGTTCAGATGTTTTGATTGAATACCCTTGTAAAAAGTCAAAACTTCCAATCTTATAAATAGTATTAAAATCTTGTTTTGGAATTGTCCAATTTGATAAATTTTGTTCGATATCAGAGATATGAATTTTCATAGAATTCATATGTAAATCAATTTCTTCATTATTTTCTTTATCAGGATTATGTTTTTTAGAAAATAAATTCATCATTTTATTTGTAATCATAAATTGTAATTTTAAAAGTAGTATGATTCGAAAGAAATTAATTTCTCTAAATGATTTTAAATAGATAACGAATAATACCTACAGTGCTTTATTCTTGTGGTCCGGCTGAGCGTCTTACAGACCTTGTTGCGCCTCTTACACTAATCCAACCAACAATAATGACTAACACTGACAATAATAGATCTTCTAACGTTATTATTTTGAAATCATTAAAAGTTTTAATGTTCTTTAAAATCATAGCTGCTAGTAAAATTATTTCTTTATGGAGACAAATATCAGACTTCATTATAATCTAATAATATAATCAGGATAATTTAAATAGTGAAGAACGACTAAGAGCACATGGCTCTGATACTAATTTGAGGCAGGATCTTTAAAATGAAAATAGAAAGGCAAGTAATATGTATTTATGATATATATATATATATATATATATATATATATATATATATATATATATATATATATATCAAAACACATTTAACATAAGGCATTTAGTTAAAATATTAATTTAATTAGAGGTAAGTTATATTGGAAAACAATTAAAGGGGAAACAATTAAAGGAACGGCTGAATTAAAGGGGAAACAATTAAAGGAACGGTTGAAATTAATTCTTGTCTTTTTCGTACGAAAAACAGTTCTCGTTTGAACCCTCCTATATATAGGGGAGGGTTCATGCGAGAACCGTTGTTAATGCGAGAACCGCGAGAACCAATCTCGGCCGTTCCTTAGATATGGGAAGTTTCATGGATGGTGAGCGTGGAGGGATAGATGGTGGCAAGATGCATGTGAGGAATTCATATGACATTAAAGGAGGGGGAATTGCACGGCTCAGATTGGTTCTCGCGGTTCTCGCACTAAAAATGGTTCTCGCAAGAACTTTTTCCTATATATATATATATATATATATATATATATATATATAGAGAGAGAGAGAGAGAGTAGAGATCTGGTACAAAAAATGTTATGGTACTAAATGTAAGGAGAGATCCTGGCCATAGAATCTAGAACCAAGTCAACAAAAAAAAGTAAAAAAAAAACCTTTTAAATCCGGAATTAAAAAAAAGAAAAGGGTAAAAAGGACCAATCATCCAAGAACAGTTTTCTTTCTCCTCCCTCACATTAGTTATCTCTCTCCTCCCACACACTCAAACCCTAAAAAACCTCTTTCAGCGACAACCACAGCAGTGATCATTGTCGGTCAAAAATCAAGCTTAACGGAGTCGGTTTTCTGCGTTCCCGTTGACCAGATGCACGTAGTACACCATCCATACACATATTACAAACATTATGATGCACGGTGGCGGACTGATGCACGGTGGCAGACTGATGCACGGTGACGACAGTGTTCATCTACGAGCAATGGATTGTGCATCGACGAGATAGATAGATGCACAGGTTACAGGCGGTGGTGGTCTAGGCGTCATCGACGGTGGTGATTTTTGTCGATGAAATGACGATAAACAGAGACATGGTAGCGACGGTGGTTATGCTCCAGATCTGCGATGGCTTAGAAATGGCATCAACTGAGGCGACGGCGATTAGGGTTTTTATGTTGGGGGCGGTGCAGCATCGATGACAGATGAAACGAGAAGGGAGGCGCAGGAAGAAAAATGGAGCGACGGCTGCTTCTAGGGTTTCACAGGAAGAGAGACGGAAAAGGTTGGGACGTGGCTTCACAGTGGGTTCTCGACAGCAGCGATGATGCGGTGTCTGCTTGTATATCGGCGGCGAATAATAGGGCGGCGGATAAGCAACTGGAATCAACCGCTCGTCGAGATTAGGCATCAACGGGCTGCATATGTTGACAAAGATGAAACCTAGAAATTGGGTTTTTTGGGTAGCGTAAATGATGGTATAAACGTGGGAGAGAGAAAGAGGGTGCAAGAATCAAGGATGGGTATATTTACTAAATTAACCTTCTAATTAAAAGGACACGTGTCA
This sequence comes from Pulicaria dysenterica, assembly GCA_947179395.2. Taxonomy (NCBI): domain Eukaryota; kingdom Viridiplantae; phylum Streptophyta; class Magnoliopsida; order Asterales; family Asteraceae; genus Pulicaria; species Pulicaria dysenterica. Next base: position 3,107,985 of record OX359289.1, on the reverse strand, counting down.
GACTCAGATTTCTCCTTACATTTTTTACCATAACATTTTTTACTTGAACCTATCTCTCTCTCTCTCTCTCTCTCTCTCTCTCTCTCTCTCTCTCTATATATATATATATATATATATATATATATATATATATATATATATATATATATATATATATATATATATAGGGTAGGGTTCAAACGAGAACTGTTTTTCGTACGAGAACTGCGAGAATCAATCTCAGCCGTTCTTTGGATATGGGAGGTTCATGGATGGAGAGCGTGGAGGGGATCAAGTGTGGCAGGGTGCATGTGAGGAATTCATGGGTGGGCAATGACATTAAAGAAGGGTGAATAGGACGGCTCCTTTAATGTCATTGCCCACCCATGGATTCCTCACATGCACCCTGCCACACTTGATCCCCTCCACGCTCTCCATCCATCAACTTCTCATATCCAAGGAACGGCTGAGATTGATTCTCGCAGTTCTCGTACGAAAAACAGTTCTCGTTTGTACCCTCCTCTATATATATATATATATAGGGGATAGTGAATATGGGGTTGTTTCACATCCAAGTTAGATGCGAAACCTTCCAAAACTACGTAGTTTTAAACTTTTACTCTTAATAAAAAATTCCCTAAAATCTAAATAGATCATACGGTTATATGTGGCGATTATTCCTCCAAGGTGCCGTCATCTTCTTTCTCCTCCAAATTTCCATGGATGCATGTTTTTAATTTTAGCGCTCATCTTGTCCGTTTCTCTTCCAAACCCTCCAGTTGCTTTTGAGTTTTTCTCTCTTATTTTTAATATAGTTTACTAATTAGTTTTAATCAATATCAATTTAATCTTTTCATTTTTGTTGATTCATGGTTGTATCGATTTCAATTATAATTTTCTATCATAATTGATTTTGTGAAAATGTGCAGGCATTCATTTTCTATCATAATTGATTTCAACCAGGGTTGTAGGCACGCGCTCTGCTGTGTGTTTAAATTCTTAAGATCATCTAAAATGGTAATTTTATTTATATAGTAAATTAGAGATTAGAGATATAAAGAAAAAGTGTATATGTTTTATATAATATTCTATATCTAAAAGTTTCATCTTCAGTTATCTATAATATTTTTTAGTTATTCTTAACCACTTTTTTTAAACATGCATTGTAACGTTAAACTAAGCATTAAAGGGTCTAACTTTATAAAATATTGTTCAAAGAAAATATGAAATGGTGTATTAAAATAGGTCAAATTGATAATTAAAAGAATATAAATATCAAAATTCGTAAACAAAAATAACGCGTAAATTTTTGTTATTAAGGATTGTAGATTTATTTTTATCATAAAAAATAGATAATCATTTCTAGATTCTATTCTATAAAAACTTTAAAGTTAAATTTTGTTTGTTGTTTGTGTTGATTGATTAAAAAATCTATTACTTCAGTATCAAGAATTTATAAAATTATTTATTATTTTATTTAAAATAATATTTTAAAATTTTTTATTATCCTGAATTAATTATGATTTGAATTAATTTATTTAGCTATGCTTAGAATGAAATGTATTTACAAAGCGTGAATTCATGATGTTGTTAAAGAACATTATTAAATGATTTTTAAAGGTGTGCCCGAAAAAGAAAGAAGGAAAAATATAATTCTAAAAAGTAAACTTGTATGTCAGAAAAGAAAATAAATTAAAATGATAAAATTGGAGGAGGTTTGGCTGTAGGGAAATAGGAAAAGAAAAACAAAATCAAATATAAAGTTGGAGGCTTGGTTAGTAATAAACCACTTAGAAAAACAAAACCAAACAGTAGGTTATTGCCTCCAACATGTGACCTCCGGATCTCACTGCATATAAATGAAAAAGCTTATGCCAATCCGCCAAAAGGAGACTTGGTTAATAAATGAGGAAAGTTCATATATAATGACATGTAAATGCGCACTTTAGTATTCCTCAATTGTGAACAGTAGTTCGGCGTATGTTTAGTGAGCCACAATTGTTAATATTGTTAATTATACTTTAATCTTCATCATTATCTATTTATTTCAACAATAACTTTTTAATTTTCTAGTATCTACTTCAAATACCCAGGTATTGATTTATTTCTCAATTTTTAAAAAACTAAAAAAACTACTATTTTTACTTCATTCTTTTTGGATTACAATACTTATTAATTAGCTTTGATTATCAATTTTTCATGTCAAAATATATTTTACATATCATCTACAGTAACAGAGTCGATGATTAAATTACATTGAAATTGATTAAAACTAATTAATAAACTATAAAAACAACAAAGAAAGAAATCAAAAAACAACTAACAGTTGCATATGGGAAAATTCTAGGAGAAAGAAGATAACGGCAGGGGAGGAATAATCGCCGCTATCACCAAATTTTCTATTTAGATTTTAAGGATTTTTTTATTAAGAGGAAACGTTCAACACTACGTAGTTTTGAGAGGTTTCGCATCTAACTTGGATGTGAAACAACCCCATATTCACTTTCCCCATATATATATATATATATATATATATATATATATATATATATATATATATATATATATATTAAGTTGAAAGGTATAAAAAAAGGGGTGTTCCTTCGACACCTCCATGAGCATTAACGTTATAATGAAGTCGCATTTGATTTTGGAGATTTAATGTTTCGAGGTTTTAGTATATTTTTTGTTTATCTGACCCATTAACCGGCCCAAAGGCCTAGTAACTGAATTTGAGTAGACCCGATCCAAGCCCATTCTTTATAGAGCTGTACTACATCCCACTTGTAGGTTTTTTTTGTTTGTTAAGGCCATAAAATAGCAACATACTTTTTTTAAAATTATCTATGTAGGTAATTTATTTTTTTATTACCTAAATAGGTAATGTATTTTCTAATGACTTGTTAAAATAGGTAACTTACTTTTTTATTACCTAAATAGGTAACGTATTTTTTGATGACTTGTTAAAATAGGTAACCACGTTGAATACAACATGTAAACATCTTATGTTATGTTTTTTTTTGTGGAATGTACCTTGTTTTTGGGTTATTATATGTGTCATAATGCGAATAAAATATAAATTGTATTTTGGCGGCATTTATGCAACGTTTTAATTTGTTTTTGGCGGCATTTTGTTGCTTTTTTTGGACAACATTCTCGATGGTAACATTTAGACAACATTGTTGTTTATTTAGTTGTGTATTGACAACATTTTATTTGATACATAATCTGTATTTTATTGGTATTATGACACAAATATTAACCTAAACACAAGGTACATTTCCCAAAAAAACCATGACATAAGATGTTTACATGTTATATTCAAAGTAGTTATCTATTTTAGCAAATAATCAGAAAGTATGTTACCTATTTAGGTAATAAAAAAGTAAGTTACCTATATTAACAAGTTATCAGAAAGTACGTTACCTATTTAGATAATAAAAAAGTAAATTACCTACATAGATAATTTTGAAAAAGTAGGTTGCTATTTTATGACCTTAACCCTTTTTTTTTTACCGGTAAATGTGGACACTTCGCCGCCTCTCCAGTGTGGGTTTGAATTGTTTGGTGACGGGTTTTCAACCACCTCTCGTTATTTGGCTTTAACCAAGGTTCGAGCACCACACATTCACTCCATGAAGAAAATCCCTAAGAAAAAATCTCTCAACCCACTGCATGCAGCAGGATTTGATCGCCCAACTTCTTACGAGGAAGGAGAGCGCCTTACCAAATGGGCTAAAACCCATTGGCATCCCCACTTGTAGGTAGTAACCTCTCCACACCTCCACTTCTTACCACACCTCCACTCCTTTCACTCTTAGTAAGTTCATTTTTTCAATTTATTTTCTGACTTACAAATTTATTATAATTAGATTAAATGTTCGTATGATACACGGATTATTTTAAAAATAGTAATATTAAACATAAATAAAAATATATTAAGTAATTATAAAACACTAAGGAAATAAGAATTTAAGAAAATGGTAACAAACTGTATCAGCACCTAGACCAATGGTGGAAGCATCGACGCAAGTTGAAGGTATCGACACAAGTTGAAGGCATATGTGATAATGGAAACGTGATATCATGATACGAACAAATGTCCATGTTGTCGTAGTTGACCTAGACCACCGATCAAATTAGCAATACAAAAGAATTGTACTTTCTAACATTTTGAATGATCGTAAGGCCTTGTCTTTGAACTTTATTGTGACAACAAACTTATATTCTATAGATTTTGATCCACCATAAATCTAATTCCAAAAGCATAAATAAATAAAAGATTATATGAATCTAGCAGGATATACTTTCTTTTGCTGCATTTTGTGACTAAAAAGGTGTTGTAAGATTCCTACTATGAAGAAACAAAATAATATAACAAAGATTATTTAAGAACTGGAACATAATACTAGCTAGCTAGTTTAATTACAAAATAACATTCAACATTAATCAGCAAACCTTTTTGAGGGTTAATCTAATTAGTGAAACTAATTATGAAGAGGGTTTGGACCTGTGGGAATTATTCTTTTATCATCATTGAAGCTATCTTCTTCATCGACTCCAGTCTTCGGGTCACTTGCTGCATGGAAACCAGGTGTTGCTGTCTCAAACGGTATCTCTTTCCCGCTAGCGAATGCATGACCGTGATGGCGGCGGGCGGTTGATCGAGGCAAATGAGCGAAAACTAAGAGTACCAAGATGAGAAAAAATGAAGTTGCTGGTCTAGAAACTCTCCTGCGCTTCATTATTCTAGCTTGTAGGTTTTGCTTCTAGCTAGATAGTCCTAGTTCTTTGTTTGGGAAAATTTTGGCCATTTGAAAGTTGCTTATTGGTATCATGTACTTGCTAGCTAGTGTGGTTGTATGAGAAAGTACTTCATTTACTACTAACCAACTGAAAGCTGATACTCAGAGCTTTCACTTGTAAATGGTAAATGGTAAATGGACATGAGTGTGTCTTTATCAGGTAGTTGTATCAAAATGTAATATACCATATATTATCATGTTTTTTGCCCTTAAACAATGACAATGCTATATACCATGGTACATATATAACATTACTTACATATATATCATTTTTGCCAATATACTATCAACATTTTCTGATTTTACCGACTTTCTTTTATTTTAACAATTTTTTGCCGACATACTATCAACCTTTTTCAATTTTACCAACATTCTTTTATTTTTACCAATTATACAAATATATATTCTAAACATTTACAATAAATGCATCTTGAAATTTACTATGAAGCTTTTTATTTACTTTTCACTTAATAGATCTAAATGATTTACCTTTATTTTTATTTCAATACTATAGAAACATATTTTTCTTTATTTCTCACTTCTTTTTCTTATTTGTTAGTTTCAAATAAACTCATTAATATAAATAACCTTGTCTTAGAAATAACATAGTAACGCTGTCAGCGTGTTTAGAGAGGATGATGAAAACTGATAATGACATGATCGTTGGGTTAAAACTAAGTTTGGAAAAATAGGTTTATATAAAGTGATCATTACAAGATGTGTTAAGTTGTGGAAGTAAAGAGTTGATGTGGTTATGTGGTATGAGCGATAGAGTGTTACCCCTTCATTTGCTTTAACTTGTGTGAAATAATTTATAATAAAACACACATATTATATCTTTTAAATTAAATATAAGAATTATCTACTACTTTTGTTGTTTTGTCATGTAGAAGATAATATAATGTTAATATAATAGAAAACATATTATTCCATTTTAATAAATTACATTTTCACTACAAGAAAAACACGTTTTTGCGGTGATCACTTTTTGTAGCGACACCTGCCGCCGTTAAAACCCCACTAAAAGACCAAAAAAAGGCTTGACCTATTGACTTTCAACGCCCTACTTTTTGGGGTGTTATATGTCGTCGCAAAAGGTTTTATGATATTTTACTATTATTTATTTTTCCACGAAAAAAAGAGGCGGGGTATGTTCCCTCTAAAAATTTTAGTTGCACCACAAAAGGTCATATGTCGCCACTAAAGTGTTGACCGCAAAAAGCTTTTACCTTTATTTATTTTCCTTAATAAATATTTTATATTAATTAATAATTAAAAAAGACGCGTCGCCGCAAAAAGGCATATATCGCCACAAATAGTGTCGCCGCAAACTGAGTTACGAGATATAGGGTTTTGTTTGACCTGTTCTTTCATTCCATCTTTGTAGCCGCTCTCTCCTCCGCCTCTCGAACTCTCCTCCGCCTCTCGAACTCTCCTCCGCCGTTCGAACTCTCGTCGTCGCAAAAAGCGCCACAAAAAGTGCCATGTGTCACCACAAAGGTCAACAATGTCGCCGCAAAAGATAGATAATATATTATTTTTTTAATTTTTAATGTTCACCGCAAAAGGTTATATTTTGCCGCAAAAGGTCCTCCACGTGGCAAGTTCTGGGTCCGTAAAGGTATATAATAACTTCAAAGAATTTAATTCATTTTCAAATAATGTTACCAAACGCAATGTACAACAGAATTTGATTTCAATTCCATTATAATCCTTCAGATTACGGTGAAACAAACGAGACCAAAGCTAATCTTTTAGCTACTATCACTACCATCACGAGACTCCCGTATGTAACTCATGCATGATCTCATATCTCGAAAAATAAAAATAATCTTTGTGTTTCATAGTTCAGATTTATATGTTTAAGACCAGGCAACATGGGTAAAGGTTAACCACCATTCTTTTTCTTTATATAAATAGCATCATTTCAATAAAAGTTATTCAAATTTAGGGACTTAGAGCATGCAATAACAAAGTCTAAAAACTTATGTATGAATTTATGGTTATGGATATATTGCCCAACAAACAATAGATAGGGTTGGGTTTCTGAAAAGTGAGTTGAGTTAGAGTACGTAAAGCATGGGCCTTGAAGTTGATGCTTCGATCTACATCATCTGTAAAAAGGAAAATATATGGTACAAATAATCATTATACCTAATTTAATTTCGATAATTAATCACTGGGACCCTTTCTAAATGTACTTCTTCCAAAATGTGACCCTCATAAATGCTCTACTTTACATCCAACACCTATCTTTTTCTCCTTTTGGTTTGGTTTGGACATGGAATGTTTGTCTTTCTGCACTCTTGGGCCTAAATAGTTGTCAATTTCATAACCACCTAAATTTACAAAGATTTAGTTTTTCTGTTTCGTATTATCAGTTTAGATTCCATTCAGCTTTTGTTTCATGTTTTTGGGAATCGAAAGACGGAGACCAAAGTTCATATCAAAATCTAAAAACCGAATGGAAAACACGCACTATTAAGACCTACTGAGAATTTAGATATATGATTATTTGCAGTAAGAAAGAGAATCTAGATAACGAAAAAAATGTGTTCCAAGAGTCTTTAATTATTGGCTGGACTATCCAAACCAACGCATTCGAAGGTTGCCTAAATCATGTTCCATAGAGAGATCATATTGTTACAAACATACCTTCAAAGTGGAAACAATGCAAAACTAAGATGCATAAAGGGGCTCAGGTTCCACATTCCTTCTAATCCTGAAATCGAATAGTTCACACGTTAGTCATCCCTTTCTGGTTTTGCATATTCTACTTGTCGAATTCATAAGATATGTCATAGATCTCAATTACTAATTATATACTAATTCAAGCTCATATAAAATGAAAAACATCCAAGACCTAATAGTATCAAAGATTTTTATGTTCAAACCAAACCTCTTGGAAAGAATATGCTGAATAAATAAACTTTTGCTATATTTTTCCGCTTGTTAGATTATATTTTATACTTTTTGAATAGAAAAGGGAACCCAGTGTATTTTTATTTTATTTTTTTCAAATCTTAAGATGATATTCATTATCTAGCCTGTTTTTCCTGGATTTTCTATCAAGTACATAACTTTTCGGGAGGCCATAAAGAAGTTCAAAAGGTTAGGCAGTGTAATGAAAAAAGTAAAACAGTTTGGTGGCCTCCTTATATGTTATCTCTAGTTGTAATAATAATAAGGAACATGATGCATGATAAGGAGTTATGTGTGTATGTAAGAAAGTTAGAGTTAAATACAATTTTTTTCCTTTTCTGTTTTTGCCTTTGCAACACCAAAGGTAGGAGATGTTATGTTATGCCCATAATTAACAGCAAGACTTTTACTAAAAACAATTAAACGCCCTACTTGCGCATTTATACTGCATTCGGATATTATTGCAAGTCGATTCTACAGAAAAAGGAAAAAAAGAACTAACCAGTTGTCTGCAGCCCATTTGCAACCATCAGTGTCTATAACATGCAAGCTATAAGCATGCCTTGATTGTGATGATTGATTTTCGAAACTGTGACAGACCAGATCAATACCAATTGCAAGATTAAATAAGAGAAAAAAAAAACATAATGCTTTTATTAAATTTAACTAAACGAAAACTTTCTTCATATACAACCTTTGATGAATAAGATCGCCATGAATAAGCACCAACGAGCCAGCTTTTACTTCTAAGGGAACAAAATCTTTTTGATCATAAGATGGAGAAGGATTGTCAAAGTGAACACCTTTATCATCTCTAATAAATCGTCTCACCAGCCCATCTGGAAATAAATACATGTATATCACACACAATTTCACTGAGCTTATAAAGTATAAAACATATGCACACATACACACACCTTTGTGGGACCCGGGAATTGCCCATAAGCAACCATTAACAATGGTGGCATCTTCTAAGGCCAACCATAGCCCTGTGCAAGTTGGGGGATCGGTATACAGAAATGAATTATCCTGGTGAGGAACAACTTCACCCCCTATACCTGGTTGCTGAAATCCACAAATATATAACCACCTTTTTTGAATTCTTTAAAAAAAATTAGATTCGCAAATGCATACGAAATGTTATTCCTTTCAACACGATTACCTTGAATATGTACATTGACTGAATGATTACAGGCCTCTTGTATCCCAATGACTGTAGTATGCCAGTCATTTTATCCGAGCAAGAGACTTTCTTAAAAACTGGATCATGATCATGTAACGCTACAAAAAATGAACATCAAGAAACATCATTTACACTTTATGATACATCAAGATTATCAAATTCACAAGTAGAGTCTCAATGAGATTATCAAGAAGATGTCTACAATTCGTTATCTTTGATAGAAGAGTCCAATTTCCACATACCATGTCCAACTTTGTTTATAGAAAGGTCCTTGGGTTGCTTTAACTTTCCATCAACATCAAATGCTTTTTCTGTATAAAAATTAGAGAACACAAAAGCTAAATACATTTTCAATTAATAGACTACTATTTAGTAAAACTCAGCAAATTATCTTCCATATTATAATATTCGAACTCAAACTGAAACAAGTATTGCCTACAAAGAAATGCAATAACTTCCACTTTTGGCAAAGTTTCAATCATTACTTGGATTCTCAATTGGATTATAAATTCAATAGCATCATTTTTCATTGGTAATCATTGCAAAATACAAGTAGCATCAATTGAATTCTCAAGATTCCTTAGAAGGTATGCTTTTGATTACTAATAAAAAACATGTACCTAAGAAATTAATCGTGTTCAAGATATTACCATGTACCTTCAAAGAAAAATGAAATCTTCTCTGCGCTCTCATAGAAGTAGTCATCACTTGTCCTTTGCTGAAAAGAACAAATAAACAGCAAAGTCAACATGTATTCTCATAAATTTAATCGGAAAAACACTGTTACTTCCTCGAACCCTAATTCAACATGCTAAATCCGTGTAGAAATTGGAGATTAAAGCTTCCGATATAGACAGCCAAGTAATGAAATAAACCTGGTTCTTGGTGGAGAAAACTGAAGCAGAGGAAGAAGTATCGAAGCCATCAAGCAACTGATTCATCCTCTTTCTTAACGCCTCAACCTCTTCAATGCTTGAAAAAGACTCAATAACCAGATACCCTGTAAGATAAGCTAATTAAATTTTAAAACCATCAAAGAAAGAAGTTAGTGCTTGTGAATAACATAATAGTTGATCATACCTTGAGAGTTAAAGAACTGAAGCTGGTCCGAACTCAGATTTCCGACGATTCCCATCGTTGAATTAATCTCTTATTGTTCCTTGCAAGGTGATCGGAGCAAATGCAAATCGACAATCGCAAATTAATGGAGTATCACAGTTCGGAGACTTTTTTGTCGAATTATTTTAACTTCAAGAAATCAATCCCGAGTCGAAGTTTTTCTCTATCTTTCTCAAGTTTCGCTAATGGCGGTTGCTTCTTGATAATATTTTATTTATTTTATTTATTTATTTTTGGATCTATTGTTTCTTGTCATTTAGGTTTGCTAAATCCACTTTTTTTTTATTGAAAGATTACTACTCATTACAAAGACGAGAATATTTACATCATAGGATAAAATACGGTTTGAATTTTAAATTTTAATATTTTATTTTAGTTTATTTTTTAAAACTTTGTTCTATTAGTTTAATCTTAGGTGCTGTTTGGTTGGATGAATTTCAAGGAATTGGATTTGGATTCCTTAGGAATTGAAATCCCAAATGATTTGGATTTTGAATTCCAATTCCTTAGATGTGTGTTTGGTAACAAACTTGGAATTTGAATCTTGAAGTGTCGATCCTAACCCCGGGTCGAAACCCCAGGCACAACCACCCCATAGTCACCACAACCACCAGCGAACTCGTCATCGGTCGTCTTTAGTCGAAGCCCTATCGTCGTCTGCCTGTCGTCGAAGCCCTAATCGTCGGTCTGTCGTCGAAACGAAGGTCGAAACCCTAAATCGTTGTCTGCCATCGTCTGTCGTCGAACTCAAGATTTGGGAACGAAGTTTGAAGCCCTAAATCGTCGTCTGTTGTCGGAACTCTAGATTTGGGAACGAAGTTCGAAGCCCTAAATCGTCGTCTGCCGGCGAAGTCGTCGCCGTCTGTGTCGTCGGAGGCAAGGCACAGGTGAAGGTCAAAATCGTCGAGGCAGAGGCAAGGTGTCTTTGTTGGATGCGGTTGATGGATTTGAGATTCCATCCAAACTTGGATGGATTTTGAAATCCCCCATCTGATGGAATTTGAGCCTCACTAAGAAATCCTTTTCCTCAGCAAAAGTTGAACCAAACAAAAGATTTGCTAGGAATTGGATTCCAATTCCCACAAAATCCCTTGAATTCCATCCAACCAAACAGCACCTTAGAGTTTTAATAACGAGAATATAATACATTTTGAATGATAGTTATTAACCAGAGGTGTCAAGCCTTTGCTCGGTTATACATGGTCGAATCGGTATTAACCGTAGCCGTTTGCAATAGCAACCCCCAAACCAGCTACTGATTGAAGCCCACAGCATTCAAACTATTGTGTCCTCTGTTACAAACAGGTGGACTATTTGGTAAGTAAATTGATTTGTACACAATAAGTTTTTATCATACACAATAATTGTGACTTTTATATTCCTAGAATTTCACTATCTTTTACTCTAGTCCACATATTCAAGGATATGATGGTCCATACAACAACTAATTGTTGTGTATGACAAAAATCTTTTGTGTACAGATCATTTCCCATCTGATAGACAATCAAGGTTGTAGTTTATCCCCTTTTGATATGATCATCCTATTCCATGGACAATCAAATCGTGAATAACAATATGAATCACTAACAATTCCATGGAACTTAATAAGGGATCCCAAAAAATGTGGTTCCCCAAATGTCACAAACATTTTGCTATAAACTCGAACGTAACTAAAAATCAGATTCGCTCTATTGTACACAAACTAACATCAACAACCAGGTTAAAACATATTTGCAATCCCGCTTGTTCGACACAGCATCTGCATGAAGTTCATCTTCATTTATCATCTTTGAAGCTCCAAATGCTGATTATTCAAGCTTTAGAGGAGAAAAAAATAAAGAATTTTCAATGTTAGCTCACAAAATGTGCACCCGAGTGTTGAAAACCGGGTCCCCGGAAACCCATATGATCTTGTTGACTCCTAGAATCATGGTGTGGATGCTGTTCTTGAATCATCTGTTTTATTTGTATGGCACATGCAATTTGGACATGGGAATGAGTATATCGAATCATTTGGCCTTTTTAGTTCGATTCCTTTTGCATCGCTATGGGCTCGCATGCTTAACATGTGCCTTTTGAATGTTTTCCATCTGGAATACAGAGTCAAAATATGATTATAGTGAAAGTCAAGCATCAGCAAGACATTTAAAGAGACTAGAAGAAAATTAATGGGGTATTAACACAACCAAATCGACCTTTTTTTCTCTTTCAAAGACAAAAAAATCAAAAAAAAAGGGGGGGGGGGGGGGGGGGGTCAATTTGGGTTGTGTTTTATTCATGAGCTATATCTATGTTATGCATATGTAATGTAGGTTTATACCCGATCTTGGGATTGTCAAAATACACTGCTAACTTCCGTTTATCAGGCCTGATTGTCTTCGAATGCCCGTTAAAAATATATCTTCTATGGCCCAGCAAAAAATGGGGGAAGTTTCCTCCTTGAGTTGTCACAAATACTTCACTATGTAGACATACAGTGTAATCTATAGCAGCCATCCTCGACGAATAGTTCTAAAAGCAGTAAAAAGAATCAGTCAAAGAAGGGAAGATGTCATTTAGCAGTAACCAAGTTTCACTATTGATCTACTCAAGTCTGTGTAAACTTTTTTTCAAATTGCAAAACCATGTAAGTTTCAATGGTATTCCATTGTTGTTCATAAATGATCAAAACCAAGTTATCTAAATAGAACAATTATTAAACTTGGTAACTTTGAAAGGAAAAAAGCCCGTAAATAGTAACCAAGTTTCATAATGGTTCCATTAGGTGACAAAGCTTTAACAAGTTATAAAATATCCCGCAACAATGGAATGGTATTGAAACTTTTAGTTTTTACAGTTGACCAAGAGCTTGAGTGACTTTAGTGGAATAAAACTGAAACTTGGTTACTATTTAATAATTTTCACCTGTCAAAGAATCGACATAAGCTAGATTTGGAAAATCAGGTTAAGGTCAAGAAGGACGAGTAAACCTTAAAAGGTGCAAGTTCTTCAGCAGATGCAAGCATCTCTTTTGTTTGTAACAGAGGAAACATTTCTAGAAGAGGAGCCATATGTCTCTCAGAATCATATATTTTTCCAGATGCTAGAAAGATGGATGTACTTTTACCAAATCCCATTCCTCTAAGCATCAAGCCAACCTAAAAAATTCAAAAGAAGATGAACAAAATGAATAAGCACATGTAATCTAAATCCAACAAGTGGAATTTTGATCCATTTACTTATGGATGTATCAATTCAATGTATGTTTTCTCTCAATGGTCAAATGGATAAACTAAAAAATGGAAATGGTATACTGAAAATGGGTCAAACGGGTCAAAAGGAAACAAGTCAATTGACTCGACCAAGTTTAATTTGCCAATGTCTTTTAATACACATAATCACCTATATCGCTTAGTACATAAGACGTCTATAAAAAAAGTTCGAAATTTTGGGGGAAGTAAAGTGTTTCGGATCCAACCCAACTGATCCTGGCTCTTTTCAACCCATACCAAAAATTAAGCATTTTTTTGGGAATCTCCTTTTCAGTTGATAATATAAATGTATGTAACAAAAGGGCTTACCTCTAGAGGTGTGAGGGGGCATTTTCCATTAACCCTATTGGCTCCAGGTCGAAGAACTCTACCGGGCTTTGTAAATTTCCCTTTCCACCCCCTCTCCCTAGCAGCTATCATATCTTCCCGTTCTTTAGCTCCACCATCATATACACAACATGAGAAGGCAACCATATCCTGTACATATCATGAGTAACAATATGTGACAAAACATTTATGTTACATTTTTAATTAATAATATCAATTAAACCATATGTCATTTTATATCAAGAAAAAGACAACTAACAACCAAATCCTGATGGCCTAGTGGGTAAAGCAATTGCCCCCCATAAGGGTTCAAGTCCCACTTGGTTTCATTAAAGATGGGCCGGGAAATGCTTAGGAAACGGCCACGGATAAAACTGGTTAGACCGCATACATCCGATCCAAAGGCTCGGCGACCCTAGAGAAGCCCTAACTGAGAAAAACTCATTTGAAAAAAAAAGGAAAAAGAAAAAGACAACTGACCTCCTCAAACCTTAGATGAACAGAGATGTACTTTCCACCATTGTTTGCACTGCGTTCTTTCATTCTTGAAACTAAGGTTTTACCCATTGTCAGTAATGGACTTGAAAACCGTAAAGCTTCATAATTTGCCAAACATCGAAGGCGTTGGACATCGGGGGGAGCATCAAATGATAATCGATTTGCAAATGGAGAAATCCTAATGAACCTGAACAATACAAAATTACAAATGGTTAAAAGAATATCAATATTCAATAAACCGTATTATATAATAGAGCATGAAGTATACTTACTTTTCCTCAAGAAGCCTTGGAAGAACAGTATCTCTATAGTACTGAACGGGTGACCAGGCTTTTATTCTAAAGTTGAATACATTAGTCAAATTGCGATCAAATCTTTCCATCAAGTATCCAGGTACTGTGTCAACCACCCGTACATCATTTTCCAAGGTTTTAACAAAAAATTCTTCATCGTATATGTCACTGAATTTGCTGCAATAACAAAGCACACATACATAATGCAATAATTCAACAACAAAAAAAACTAAAAAAACATGGTATAGTTGAAGATCATGTTAACAAACCTAGGATCTCTCCATATACTATGAAAATGAAAATTGGGAATGACAAGTGTTGCGTTAAGATAGCCAGCCACAGCAACTGCATTGCAAATCTAGAGATAGGAAGTCATTAGGTGGTTAGCAAAAATATTATGAACATGTAGAAAGAAATTTCAGATGGAAATATGTAAACTACCGATGTCCTCTGTTGATTCAAGCCACCATTTGCCTCGACATAAATGTACCCATTTGACTCCGGCAAGCCTAAAAGAAAAGCGTGCTTAATGAATTAAGACAATGATAGGAATCGAAACAAACTAAAGTGTGAGCATCAGATGATAAGAAATTCCTATGGAATGATATAATTCCAACACAAAGAAAAAATTCAAACTTTACTGTCACATACAAGTTGCCAAGATGTTCTTACTTCTTACTAGCAATACAATGGGCCTTTTTAGAATAACAAGTTCGCAAAACAAATTTCCTTAGTTACCCAAGGCTGTCAATCCGGGTCGTGTTCAAGTTAAATGGGTTGTGTCGGCCCAAATTAATTTCGCGTCAGGTTCAGTTTGTGTCGCTTTAGTTCATGTTCGGATTGGGTCGTGTATCGTGTCAACCCATTTTCTCGGGAAAAACGGGTTACATTTCCAAAAAAATGGATTTTCGAGCCGGTTTCGGGCTGACCCATTTTCTAGAAAAAAAATCATATAAATTTGACTTTAAAATACTTAACCATAGCACTATTTTTCGGCTTCGAGTCAGGTCTTGGGTCGACCCATTTTACGGTTCTGGTCGTGTCCAAAAGGAAGTCAATCAATTCATAAATGGATTTAAGATTTTATTTTTGGATTTTCATTTTCATTTGAGCGCTACTTTTAGGTTTTAAACTTGACCATTTTTAACTTATTGCATTTTCACTTACATTTCTATATAATTAATAATCTTATATTTAATTTATAATTTTTTATTCAAAAAAACCAGGTTAATGAGGTCATTTTAGGTAAGCAGGTTTTACCTGAACTTAAGCCAATTTTTTCCCGTGTCATGTTCGTGTCGACCCACTTTTACCCGTTTTAGTTTCGAGTCAGTTTAGTATCAACCCATTTCGTGTTCTAAAAGTCAGATTTTACGTTTGGTCTCAGATTGCCAGCCTGACCCACTATACATAGCTGGATTTCATGCAAGGTCACACACTCACACTCTTGATTACTTCCAAGAGAAAACTCATAAAACATGTGTACAGGAAAAATTAGAAATGCACATATATGAATTTAATGCTATGAAGAATTGAAGAAACAAAAAATCAGATATATTTCTCTGTAAATAAAAGTCATTTAGAATTTTTCGATATAGTTGTCCTATTTCAAATAATGAAATGCATTGGTGTTCATACCTCCTGATAACTTGTTTACACAAGGCCTCCAATCTCCACCTTTGGCATGTTTCCATATTGTTGACATCTACATTAAGTTTACTGTTATAAATTAGCAACAAGTAGCAGAAGAAGAGAGTTATCTAATATAATACTTGTTATATGCTACAGAATACAGATGCCACTAAAAAAAGACATCCTGATATTGTGTTAAGAGCATAAAAAACAAGTTCCATAGTATGGGAATGTTTGTTCCAGATTCAAGTTATCATACCAGCTTATATCCTACAACAGACATGTAAATCAACTATCTTCTAGTGAATGAATAGAACATTCATATGTGTCAGCCCGCTGATTTACTTTTTAAGGATTAATACAGAGGTGCGTGTTTGCTTATAATAGAAATTGCTTGGTACAAGTAGTTTTAAGTTGATTCCATGAATACCCCACCCCTTGTACATAAATGATAGGTTTGATTAATACACACCATATACATATAAACACTTGGTGGTCCACACTTGATTACTTACGCACACAAACCAGATACCTACAAGAATTTCCCTAAAAAATCGTAAAATCTCTTTGTTGATGCTAAAAGCTTAAAACTGTAAAATTAACGAAAACCGCGTAGATATTGTGTGTTGCATTGATCTCTATTTATAGAGTACAAGGGATACAACAAAAACCCTGATGTAAATCCAAATCGGCACCAGCCCATTTTTATGACCGGCCCATCTATACAATATACTATAACCTTAATATACATTCTCCTTAATAGAAACAAGTTCAATCCAAAAACTGCGTATTTGAAATCCTTGTTAGTGGGAGTTGTAAAGAAACTTAATTTCATTTGCTTATAAGTTCCCAATAGAAAAATGGTAATGATATGTCCAAATCATAGTTTTCCCTTCTTTCTACAAAAGAAGCGAGTTAGCACTATGCTGGTTTAATAATTACGCCACACTTTCTATCCTGCTCTTAAAGACCCCTTTATATGTTATGAGAGCATCGACTAATGCCAAATAAATTATTAAATACAATGTGCGATTTGCAAAGATAGATTCACAACCAACTCCACCATTAAACATCATTTTCTACATTATAGCCGCCCCATAAGGCATGTAGCTCTTAAAATAACAAAACACAGCCATCAATGTTAGGTTGCATATTAATAGAGCTAACTACATAATTCTTCTCTCTTTATGATCTCCTAGAGCATCAAATCAGAGGCGGCAAAAGAATTCGAGTCATCACCAGTATTACAGTTTGAACATACCAATCAAGCAGTAGCAAAGATCGACTCTTTTATATTCCAAGCGTCACTCTATATTTTGGACCATCCAACAAGATAAGAAGATGACATCAAATATTTCTCTCTATATATGTCTTGTTTTGATCTTGTTAAAACTGATCTGCTAACCACTTTAAGCCTCAGTACTGCATTACTTTCATAGCAGTTTCATTTCAAGCTCCTAATTCCAGTTAAAATATAGAAGATATGGATTTTATATATCCAACTCACAAAATCTAATGAAAAATTGTAAACTTACTCAATAACCCAGAATTCCAACTTAGCAATGGTAATTTGAAACCAATATAGCTGAATTTGAACATTTGTGAGCACAGATCTAGCTAAAGCAATTAAGCAAATGTAACTGAAACATATCATATCCTTATAGTCTCTCATGTTCAATCTGTCTATCAGTATATTTTTTAATTTAAACTCTTTTAACCTCCACAGGTTTAGAATTCTTCACAGTACACAGAAGCAATTAGTAGAATCAGATGGAGTATTGTAATTTCTCCTAAAACAAATCAAGTTCAATCAATGCCACAACTGTTTAAGTACGTTATGATCATTCAAAATATCGGAGCAAGATCTTAACAAAAAAAAGGGGATCCAAATCGAATTAGGGCTAACTTCAGAAACCACTAACCGCATCGGATGTCGAATTATCAGCATCCATCTCATGGCGAAGCTTAGCATAGAGTTCGGGGCTCCGGTACACAGACCCGGGAGCCCTCCGGACCTTAATTACATCGGGAACGACATCGAAAGACACAGTCCCCATGTAAAACAACATACCAGAGATGTAAAGAAGAGGAGCGAAAAGGAAGACCCCTTGACGACGTAATAGAACAGATAGTACGATCCAGGCAACACGTTGTGCGACTGAACGATTGGAAACACCAAGAGCAAATCGAGCGGCGGATTTCCCGGAGCGGGGGTGGCGGAGACGAGGGGATCGGAGGGGGGATGCCGGCGGCGAAGGGGTATTGTGTCCACTGCTGGGGAGCCGATTTTTAGCGTGCATTTCTCAAGTGGAAATCACATTATAGGTGTAGGGAATCTGAATCAAGGGGCTTCCCTTTTGGCCCCTCTTTATACGCCGGAGATATAGATACAGCAGCAGATGTAGAGAGAGAGTGTGAGAGAGAGAGAGAGTGTGTGTATGTGTGTGTATCAGAGAATGTAATGTGTGAAGTTGGAGGTGAGAGAGAGGGAGATTCGAAGAGTGTTAATATGGTGGAGTGCACGTGCACGGCGGAGAGACGGCGGCCGGAGTTGACGTGAGTGAGGTCATGGCGCCTTCGTGTCTCGTGGGGGACAAGCGTGGTTTGCTCCGTGTTCTACTAGTTTTATTATTATGGACAACAGATTCATTTCCAACTCAGTTCTAAAATATTTCTAACCCAATTTAGTATGTACACTAATTTATAAATATTTTTCTTTTATCTAGTATCCAAAATATTTAAACTTTAATATATATTTAAAAAAAGTTATGATGTATTCATTTCATTTTAAATTTTTCTACTTATCAATCTTTTTTATTTCTAAATTACTAACGAATAAAGATTTTCTTACATTAAAAATCTTGAGCCGTAAAAACGGGTTACAACTCTTCTTAATCAAATTCTATGTTAGTAAAAAGAATACTTCAACAAAACTCTAATTCCTTATTCAACTATTATTGCAAATTTATGAGACAATTTTGACCAACAACTATCAAATCGCATGTCAATTCCTAATTCCTAATTACATAACGATGATATAGGTCCTTAAGGCGTGATAGTGTCTAGCGAAGGAGTGCACTACGTTCTTGGCTCACGGGGGACTCAGAGGAGAAAAAGTGTGAGTTAGCGGATATGGAGGTAGTAAAGAAAGATCGAATTTCAAATGATCTTCCAAATGATCTTCCAGAATTACCGCAGCCAAGAAAGATCGAATTTCAGGTTGATTTGGTTTCGGGTGGTGCACCAGTTGCTAAAGCACCATATTGGTTGGCCCCTTCAAAAGATGAAAGAGATAGTAACGCAATTGAAAGAGTTGCTTAAAAAGGGATTTACTGGGCCGAGTTCGTCACCTTGGGGGAGCTCTAGCCCTATTTGTGAAGAAAAAAATGGATCGATGAGAATGTATGTTGACTTTAGAGAACTGAATAAGTTGAAGGTAACGAACCAGTACTTACTTCCGAGAATAGATTATTTGATTGATCAATTGAAGGATGCTTATCACTTCTCAAGGATAGATCTGCTATCGAGTATGTAGGCCATATTTTAACAAATCAGTGATAATGTTTATTGATGATAACTTAGTATATCCTTAGAGTGTAGTCCATATCTTACTGTAACACCGGTTTTCACGCGCTTAAAATTAGGGAAAATTTAAGCTTTTTAAACTTAAATAATAACAGCCAGCAGCGAAAGTAAACATCATTACAAAATATTGTAAGTGTTAACTGACTCGGCAGTTAATTAGAACAAAAAAAATGTCAAGTTCAACCGTTTGGTATTACCAACTAACCGACACTACCGACCATCGGATCACATATAATTACAACGAGCAGTGTTCCGCAAAAGGTATGTACAACAAACTACCACCAAGTACCGCCTCACCAGGCCAACTACTTTGCATCTGCAAAAAGGTAAAATAGGCACCATTAGCTACAACTAGCTAGTGAGTACAGATTATCACATAAGCATCAATAAGCAGGTTATCTCAACTACGGGACAGCACATAAGGCTATCCTAACATACAGTGTCGCGCCAACGAGTCAGTAGGAATCATATCTCGCAGGGAAGGGAACCCCGCTCAACGATTCAAACTGGGGACCATCAGCAACAACTATCCGCAATGGTGGGGGAGCGAAGAGCAGTCCACCAAACGCGTTACGAAGCTCGAAGCTCAACATCTTGGATCTCAACGAAAGTTAAGATCCCAACTCACGTTAAGGAGCGGCGGTTTGCAAGACCACCCCGGCGTGCTGCACACCGGGTACCGTTGATCCCCGTTATTCCATCAAAGGGATCCAGCCTTCGGGAAGAAAGCTGACATTAACCATGCCAACATCAGTCCGGACTAGTACCACATATACAACTACTACCCGTAATGGGTTCAACTATACGCATGCGATTCATAACCAACGTATAAAGCAACTTAGCATGGCAACAATATACAACAACATGTATAACATACCTCATACGCACGTGTGCGACATCAACAACATATGCCAACAAACAACAGACAACGCTACTTACCGAGACTCATGGGAAAACCGGTACTCACATCGAGATTAT
Organism: Pulicaria dysenterica; assembly: GCA_947179395.2. Classification (NCBI taxonomy): domain Eukaryota; kingdom Viridiplantae; phylum Streptophyta; class Magnoliopsida; order Asterales; family Asteraceae; genus Pulicaria; species Pulicaria dysenterica. The sequence goes on along the minus strand of OX359289.1, from coordinate 3,087,413 downwards.
AAGAGGCAGATATGAATTTGGGAATCCCAGGAGCACACGGAGTCGTCCGAATCACCTAACACATAAGGTTCAGGCTTAGACACCAAACAACGACAACCAATGAGACTAAAACCACAATACAACAAAGCTGCCAACAAAACAATAACACTTGCGATCGCAAAGACACATACATACGACCGCAAGGGTCCTCTTAAACACCCCACTTGCGACCGCAAGGGTTTACCTTGCGACCGCAAGGGTCCTACCCAAACCACATCCGCTTGCGATCGCAGGTACATAGTCATACGATCGCAAGGGTAGTATCTTGGGGGCTTACGATCGCAAGTTATGTACCTACGATCGCAAGTTACATTTCCATCGTCCTTAGACGGTAAACCGAAACAACGACACACTTGCGACCGCAAGACCCATGCATGCGACCGCAAGGACACTCGTTACAGAGTGTTCTTGCTCTGTTCGAGCACAACCACTGTTTCTACGAATTTTGACACAAAATCCATCTTGAATCCATATTCAAGCGTTTATACATGTTACCTAACATCAACACACATCTACTACATGATTTCTTGCTTCAAAACAACTCCAATCCATCATTAAAACATCAATTTGACCTATCCTCATCACAATATGAAGAACTAGGTTTTTCAACATCAAAACTTACCAACAAGGAAGAAGAACAGTGTTTGAAGCTTGTATCTACTGCTGGAAATCAAAACCTTAGCTTCCTTCCTTGATTTCTTTATCAAATCACCAAGTATGGGTGTGTGTGTGTGTGTGCAAAGTTACGTATGTATGTATGTTGTATGTGTGTTTGAGAAGCTAAAGCAGGGGATAAGGACTCCCATTGAGCCGACTAAGTGGGTTTAATACCCCACTTGGGTATCTCGTTCTCCTATTCAACTTAAAACTCGACCTAGGTTTATCCGTTTCAACTAACGGAGATATTGTCGGAATCATTATCTGAAACCGTTCAACTTTTTACCAACATTATTTATTTATGAAACATTTCTAACTTTAGCCACATAACCACGTGTACCAACAAATAACAACAATTAAGCAACAAAACAACTTAAACAACTCGGTTAACGTCAATGTACAACTTAACTAATACAAGGTACAACTATTTACAACTAGGCCCTAAATTAGGGTGTTACATTTACCCCTTCTTAATCGGATTCATTGTTCTTCAAAAGAATTCCTCAACAAAACTCTAATTCCTTATTAAACTTTTATTGCAATTTAATGGGACAATTTTGACCAACAACTATCAAATCCCATGTCAATTCCTAATTCCTAATTACAAAAGCAACTATCAACACAAATATGTGAATATGTCAAAGTTCTTTCATCTTCTGCTTTTCATGAATATTTCTTGACTTGTTATTGATATAAATTTGTTACATATTTAGGATTTCACACATAAATTTTATAAAATCTAAATTAACAATCTCTCGTGTTTATACACAGGGTACCGAAGTAGTAATAGAAGAAAGTTATATGATCCTAGCAATTGTATCTTTTATTTTAGGAAAGTTTGTTAGATTATCATTGTGTATTATAAATTTAATTTTGTATTAAGAGTTGCATCAACTTTCATAATTAATATATTGTATCCGCACAATGCTGCGGATGTGAATAGTTTCTACCTGATAACATGCCACTTCATTATTTTTTCTTTGTTTTTCTTTCATAAACTCTTTTCTTAATTTTTAAAATAAATTCTTAAAAATAACTAAACAACATTTTTTTGTAGTTTAGAAAGTGTGTAATTATACAATAATGTTTATTAGTGAGTGTGTAAAGTAGAAGAGGGATGTAGATTATTTGAGGAATATATTAGTAAATTTCTTTTGCTTAAATTTTAAGAGATTAAGTAAAGTTGGAGAGAGAGTGTTAAACTTATTATATAGTAGTGTGTGTGTGTGTATATATATATATATAGGGGAGGGTTCATGCGAGAACCGTTGTTAATGCGAGAACCGCAAGAACCAATCTCAGCCGTTCCTTGGATATGAGAAGTTAAACGGATGGAGAGCGTGGAGAGATAGAGTGTGGCAGAGTGCATGTGAGGAATTCATGGGTGGTAATGACATTGAAGGAGGGGGAATTTGACGGCTCAGATTGGTTCTCGCGGTTCTCGCACTAAGAATGGTTCTCGCATAACTTTATATATATAGGGGAGGGTTCCATTGAGAACCGATTTTAATACGAGAACCGCGAGAACCAATCTTAGCCGTTGATTTGATAATTGGAATTCATGGATGAAGAGCGTGGGGTGATCAAGTGTGGCAGGCAGGCAGGGTATATGTGAGGAATTCATGGGTGGGCAATGACATTAAAAGAGGGGGAATTTGACGGCTCAGATTGGTTCTCGCGGTTCTCGCATTAAAAATGGTTCTCAATGGAACTTCTTCCTCTCTCTCTCTCTCTCTCTCTCTCTCTATATATATATATATATATATATATATATATATATATCCGTTGGGTGAGGGGTTTAAAAAACATTAATATATAAATATGTGTGTGTGTGTGTCATCTTGAGAGTGGTTGAAAAAAAAGGAAAAAGGATAGCGTGAGGCGAAACCAGCGAGACCTATCACTCTACCTCTTAGAGGGTGGGGGTGATAGTGTTTTCATGGATATTAGCTTTCACCCGCTGGTTGGATGCGCCCAACCTTACATTGTTTTTATGCATTTTATGCATATTGATGTTAGTTTTAGATTCGGACAATCAGACCTATCTTAAGCCCGCGACTTAGGACCTTTTTAATTTTGTGCATACTTCTATATAGTCTAATTAAGATATTTTCAGATTCACCATATTATAATAAAATAATTTTGTTATCACATTCAAGCAAATGGGATCATTTAAGACTCATCAAACGTGCACTTTACAACTTGTCAACTTAATTCATTAAGATATATCGAATCATGATTTAAATATAGTAGCATGGTACTTGTGTAATACGGTGACGACAAATATACATGCACTGTCGTGGACATCGAATAAGCTATTTAGAATGATTGAAAGTAATGTGAGACAAATCGAAATTTAGACTTTGCTATAATTGGATATGGAGTGCACACTGAAATAAGTTAAGTTGATATCAAGAATACAAACGTCCAACGGAATCTCCCCTAGTGGGGTCTAAGAGGCAAAGACTTATCTGATAGGAATCAACTTGACTTCTCTTAAAAATAAAAAGACTTTAACCGTCGATGTCTATATAAAGCATCATTTTGATAATTCAATATAATCTTTGCTTGCATTGTTATTTATTTGGATTTTTGTCCCTAAAAGAACGTAAACAAGCAACATACTCTGTGTCTTATGATTTTGGACAAATTAAATAAAAGATTAAAATTAAGTCTTTTATTTCATCTAAATATATATTCTCTTTTAAACCTTCTACGATTATTGTATTTTAAAAATCTTTCACACACGGTCGGACCTAAAACTATACATACTGTCAAATATAAATCTATTAGAACCATAAAAATAAATCGGAGAAAGGAGAGAAAACAAACCTTGAAAAATCGATCGTACTCTAGACTCTATTATTAGGCTCCGAAAATTGATTGAATGTGGGCCACTTACACATAGTATTATAATTAAATTGTTACCAAGGGCCAAGGGGCCACCCAAAGGAAAGGCCCAAATTTATATTTGCAACGAAGGAAAAAAAACTCTCTATTTTTATGTAAAAATAATATTAAAAAAACTAGAAAATGATATGAAGAAAATATATTTGATACAGGCTAAGCGAAAGTGTTTTATTACTAAAACTTGAAAATTAAAATTCTGCTTAAAATTTATAAAGTGACATTTAATCAATTAATAGAAAAAGAATTTGCTTATTTTGATTAAATTTTATTCAAATATAAAAATAGTAATATATTACGAATTTGTTTCAACTCATTAGTCGACGTTCTTTGATAAGAATTTTTAATGTTAGTGCCACGACCATAAAGCTCAAGAAATTCGTTACATGGTATGAAATATGGATACTACTCGTGTGTTATTGGGGGAAATTGCTACCATACTAACATCCATTTTTGTTTATACATTTAGGCATAGTACTAAGTATTTTCTATCACTTTTTCAATTTTCAAATGATCTTTTAATATAATTTTTTTAAGAGTGAAATAAGTGGAGGGTGTTGTAGGCGTGTAGTGGATTGACCATAGGGTGAAGTATGATACCATTCATTGAAGGTGTGGTGAGAGGAGGAGTGTGATGTTTACCATATCTGGATGGGTTTTGTGGTAAGGAGATGCGGGGCCCTTTTGGATTTTTAACTTTTTTGCTAAATTTTGATTAGTTAGTTGGATAACATCTGGATCTCATAAATTTAGTATGGTGAGAAGTAATTAATACGGGGCTAAGTGGTTAGAAAAATAAACTGAGGTGGCGTGTGGTGGATGTAATAATATATGATCACTCTTTACACTCTAATGATTAATGAAATCGAGTGAAGAATTCTTACATGTTAGTTAGTGGCTTATTTTGAAGTAGAGAATGATCTCTTGTCTTGAAACAATTCTATAGATCAAAAACATTACATCAACTCAAAATTCCTTTTGATTTAGGATGATGAGTTATGAGTCATACATTTTATTCTAAAACTCTCAAACATCTTAGTTTATATTTTTATTATTCTTGATTGGTTATAAAATATATTTTTTATGTTTTTAAAGTAATTTAACATTATTATATTTTAAAAATAAATGTATAAATTTATAGACTAGGATGTAAGAAATAATACCATTTAGACATGGAGGAAAGGGAAAAGACTTGAGCGAAGACGCCATTGAAGTTGAAGTTGATGCATGCATCATTGAATGATGACTAGTCTTGAAATAATTATTAATTATAGAATATTGATGGATAAGGAAAGACCACGTGCCATTGAATCTTCTTTTAGAAGTTCATTGTCGTTTGACATTTGGATTGGAACACACTAACAAAGCTCTCTATGTGGTTGTATTTGTCTTTTGATTTCAAGGAGATAATAACAATGCAATGATTTGTACATGTTTTCAAATGTTAAGGACCCACTAGTCTTGTAATTGGGTGTTACTATTTAGACTTTCTTCTTTCACATCTCAGACATATCATATTAATCAATTACAGTTTTCAATACATGTTATATACTTACATACGTCACATCAGGGGGGTCAAAATAGACAATCAAGAGGGTCCAAATAGTTAAATTAAATTAGATAACATTCTCATCTATGTAAATTGGATTATAATTAAATTAGAGTATAAAATGCAACGAAATACTATTAACTTTGTCATGATTTAGAGGTTTTAGGAAAAACATCGTTCTATCGAAATAAGAGTAGAATTAGGATCTTAGCATAGTGGGAATCGATTTTACTTTATTATAACACTAATAATACATATATATGAAAAACATAAAAAAGTTTCAATATTTGTTTAAATAAATAAATAATCAAAGTTCATTTTAAAGCAAGAAACCTAAGTGTTAAAATAACGTTTAAACTTTGCCAAAATTAATCATCAAAGTTTTTCAAGATCGATTGTTTGTCATAAATTAACGTGCTATAAACATAATATTAACTAAAACAATTACTCGATTTTTTTTTGAACAAAAAAGATATATTTTCATTCATCAAAAATCAACATACATTACACACAAAATCACATCTCAATACCTCTCATCTTACATCGATATCTCAATACTCTCTATCAACCACTCATACATCGACCCTCTAAAACATTAGACCATACATCATTATCTTGATAAAACTTCAATGAAACCAAAAAATAATGATAGAATCATATTTCACGTGTATGTAGTTAGACTCGTATTTGTTTCTTTAAATAGAACTTATCTATTATATTATCTGTAGAGAAAATATCAACAATCCCACTCTCAATGTAAAGAACCAAACTATTCTAAGATAATCATCATTTAAGCTATTTCGAAACCTTATTTTCATAATTTTCATTGCTGAGAAAACTCTTTCAAAAATTAGAATCGACACTTTGAAGGCCCCTCCCCCGGTCGCATATTATGTTTTGAACTATAATTAGGCTACTAATTAACTCTAATAAGGGGGTTTAACAAATATCTATTGGACTTAGCTTTTAAAATACTAAATCTTTTAGACTCATTGGAGGGAACGTAACATCCTTCAGCCTCCCTTGTCTCTGCCAATGTCTCAGAGTATACGAGTGGTGAAAAATTAATAAAATTGACAAAATTACCTTCATTTTCTTATTCACAATAACATAATATCAATAAATATTATAGTATATTAAAAGACGGATGCAAAAAGTGATAAATACAGTAGATACCTCTAAATGAGCTGAGCTCCATAAATACCCGAGCCTAAACGAGCTTTAACGAGCCGAGTCAAGCTTCATATAACTTAAATGAGCCGAGCTCGAGCTCAAGCCTAAAAAGACCTAAACTAGCCCGGCTCCATAAGTACCACGTTCAAGCTCGGCTTAACTCGTTTATATCCCTGTCCTTAATCATGCCTCTACCATAATATATTTATAGGGGAGGGTTCATTCGAGAACCGTTGTTAATGTGAGAACTGCGAGAATCAATCTCAACCGTTCATTGGATATGTGAAGTTCATGGATGGAGAGCGTGGAGGGATAGAGTGTGGCAAGATGCATGTAAGGAATTCATTGGTAGACAATGACATTGAAGGAGGAGGAATTTGACTACTCAGATTTGTTCTCGCGGTTCTCGCACTAAAAATGGTTCTCAAATTGACTTCATTGTATATTTTTATATATAATGAATTACAACTTTTTTATTACTACATTCAATTTTCTAAAATCATCATCGTGATCATTTTAACCTTTGATATTAGGTTACTTAGACCACAACAACTAATTAACCATTTTTATATATTAAGTCGTTATTTTAAGATTTAAATACGTTAAAAATTAAATTATACTATGAAAAGATTTTATTAGCATAAAGGATTATGATTTCCGCTGATAAAACACTATCACATATCGAGAACATAAACAACATTGTCACCACTTCAAGTTCCACTAATATGGCATTGATGTCGATAACTGTCATATCTTTCTCTTTCCCCTTCTCTCTATGTGCGAATGTGTGTGTGCACACTCAATTTCATAAGACTATTAGCATTCGGCCCACATTTACCTATCAATTACACTGCTACATCAGCATCCACATTATTCCTCCATCGCCAACCCCCACATCCAACCATCTTCAACTCACATCAAATATTAATAAAAATATATATTAATAAGAGAGAGATAGTGAGAGGAAAAGAAAAAAGAAAAAAAAGATGAACCCGCCCTGGTTTGGGAACCCGCTAGATGGGAAACACTCTTGAACCCTATTGGCAATTATGGTGTTCTAGCCCTAGACGACCCCCAACCAGCTCGGTTTGGCCTCCCAATGCGGATGGTCTACGTGTATGAAGGTGAAGTTTTCAATCATGGGTTTTTGATTTAAAAGGTTTTCAATTTTCGACTTTTAGCTCCATATTTATCCGGGTTAGTATACGTGGTTTGATTTTAGGGATTTCAATTTAGGTTTATTAGGGTTGGTATGTAGTTCAATTTTAGAGGTTTCTTTCTAGATTTCATCCATATCTATTTCATCAATTTGTGATTTGTATGGTCGTTTTTACATTCTACTCCATATTATAGTTGTTTCTAATATACTTATTTTGATACAATGTCGTTTAACTTAATTTCTCTTCCATATTATGGTAGTTTTTCTTTAACCTATAAAGACTTTTGATAACCCTCCCGCTTATACTGTTAGTTCAATTTGTAGGTTAAAAAAGTAATAGCCAACATGCACCAGTCACATGTCATTTTGTCAGAAGACAAAGATCAACTAGTAGTTGACCTTACAAGTTGTAGATACACCACCACATATATAATATATATGTTTTTATGATTAGCATACATTTTTGGGTAGCAATCAATATAAGAATTTATGCTTTAAAAGAAACGTGTTTGAGTTGAACATTATATGCATAAGAAGAGATGGTGGATGGGTGGTCCGATAAAGGGAGGCATTACAAATGTGGCAAAAACACCATTGACGACCATAGAATGTGCAACCGCCCTCCCTCCACTATCATCATTTTGTTGATCAACATTTTGTTGTCATTTTGTTAATAGTAGTGCAAAATTAATATTCTTGCCTATTTTATAGAGATTCTTGATGGAGACCAATTGGTCGTCAAGAATCATATTCGTTTTAGAATTTTTTTGTCTTTTAAACAGATGTATATCCAATAAATTCAATGATTGAATCATGGTCTATTTTGGTTTATTGTTAGAATTGTCCTTGTATTCTTTTTAATTTATAAATGTGATCAATGTAATAAACAATACTTATAAGATTTTCATTTATGGGCCAGCTTCTAACTACCTTGTATGAGAAAAAAAAACCAATGTAATTAGCCTTGTCGGTACATGATCGGTCGATTAATGTACTTTATATAAAAATGAATTTGGTCCTCGAAAATCCATTAGAATTTCGAAGGATTTGTTAGGGATATCTGCTAGGGATTTCCAAGGTATTTGCCCTTGAAAATTCCTCGAAAGTATCTTGTTAACTTGACATTAATTTATCAGATTCAAATATGTTGTACATTTTTAGGAATTTTCTTGAAAAGTTTACTAGGATTTTCTTAGGGAATTTTCATCCGCGAAAATTTCTCAGAAATTTCTTGCTACTTCTTCGTATATTTTTTGAATTCAAATATGTCGTAGGTTTCTAGGAGTTCTCTCGAAAACTTTATGAGAGATTTATTGTTTCGAAAATTTTCCAAAGTTTCTGGTCCTAATTTTGTGTTACTTCTCCACCACTCTAAGAGGCCAGATACAATGTCACATTTTCTTTCGACCACAAAAGATTTTATATACCAAATATGTGATTAAATGTAAGTTAATCAGAATAAACTTATCTATATCTAGAACTTTAATCATGAGAAAGATTAATCATTGTTGACATTCTCTAAATTTCTATCTTAAAAAAAGGATTTATCACACCATAATCTTTTTTCTTATTCTTTCATTTTATTCTTTTGTATCTAATGGAGGCCAGAATTTGTTATCCATCTTATGAATTTTAAGTGGGAAGAAGAAAGAATCCATGTTTAAAAAGATTTAAGGCCCACAACTTTGAAATGGCTATCACTTTAGAATATACCAAATCTTTCCTACACCTTTCATTTCTTAGCATATACAATGGTCCTAAAAGTTGTCATATTTAGCCCTCATAAAAATTTCTTGTTACGGAAAATGGTCCCTAAAGTTGCATTATTATGCCTTTAAAAAAATTAACTTTTTTTAACAATGATTGTAAGTCATGTTGTTATTTTAGCTAATAAGGCTTAGCTTTTGTTTCATTAATATAATCAGGAGGTCTCTAATTTTTTAGGTCCTCTTAATTTCGTAGAATTCGAAGTAAATAGAATGAATTTGAATTTCATCTAGTCCATCTATAGAATAAACTTTTCATTACTGAGGGAATGCAAACATTATAAAATAATGAGATTCTATTAAAAAAACAAATTACCAAGTGTAATATAACACGAAATTTGATTTCAATTTCATTTCATTCATTCGAATTCTACGAAATGTTGTTGGTGTTGTAAGTCATGTGGTTGCTGAGGCATAAATCATTTAATCACATAATTAGAAAACAAAATATGTTTGTATTATAACTACAATTATATCTAAAGTTGTAATGTCGTGCACATAACGAGCTTTATATGAGTTAATTCATTTTGTGTACGTATGTATTATAATTGATAAACCTGATTAGTCAAAACATACATGTCAAAGAAACAAAACAACACGTTAGTACAAGCAATGTCGCATTCAAAAAGCAATAATTACATTTTATAGAGGATATGCTTGATAAACTAACTTTACTATCCGTAATGTTAACATCACCTAGCTTTAGATGATGTTATACTCACAAACTACTTTAATGAAGGACAATTTAGTCATTTCAGTATTTACTCATTTAAATGATTTGTGAGTGTAACATCACCTAAGTTAGGTGATGTTAACATTACGAATCATTTTTCCTTACTTGAAACTAATATTTGTATCGAGATGTTTGATTATTTTAGTTTAGGGTTTACTCCTTATAAAATATATATTCAAGTTGTCATCTAAATCTATCATTTAATGTATCAAATATACCGGACATACCACTTTATATATTAAACCTACTATAGCTAGTAAAATGTTATTGTGCCACCAGTTTATCTCACCTGAAAATGACTTGGCGACATACTTATCTTTTCTTTTTTTAAACAATTGAAAATAAAGAAAAGTAACACAGTTACTAGTTACTCGATCAAAATGATTAGGGGTCACACTCATCTCAAAGTTATATATAGTAGCTACTACATTGACTATTATCTATAGAATTATGCATGTTTTAGTAATATTTAAATAAAAACTCAAACACGCAAGTGTAACAACCCATGTCTTTAAACCTTTTCTTATCTTCTTAGAAGTACTTTCTCAACATTGGACAGAAAAAGCCCTAATGATGCTCTCATGTGATGGAAAAAAGATGATGAGTGAATGTAAAAGTGGTCCTATGGATGTCAATGGAATTTCAAAAGCAGAAAACAAAGTGATCATATTATTTTCTTTGCTTTTCTTTTGCCCTACACAATACCATGTGAATTTAATTGTTGAGAGGTTCTATATCCTTCTATGATATCTTCTTACTCATCTTTCTATTAACATAATCAAGACGTAGGTTAGAATCAAACGTGTAGATTAGAGGGGAGAATTAATAGAATAGAAATGTCACAACTTAATGGATTAGACTGTGAGAGGAAATTATAAGAAGATATAAATTTTTTCTAGAATAGTCGAAAGAAATATGGCAAACAAGAAATACAACTAACAAAGAAGCTCACCCAAGACTTATCAATCAATTGTCCACTTTTTTTTTTCTTTTTTTTATGTTTTTATGTTTTACGTCTATTCATTATTTATAGTATATAGTAGAGAAAGCCGATTAAATTTGGGAAAAATATGTTCAAAAATCAATTTTTCTGGCCACCTCTTGAAGCAAAAAGTATCAACTTATAGTTACACCTTAATGTAACTAATAAGGATAAATATTGAATGCGTGTACACATCGTTTTGTTATTGTTAGAATATATTTGATAATAATTAGGAGATATTTATTACTTTTTGAAGTTTACTTTAAGATGACACCAAGTGGCACGAGTGCCAAAGTTTTATGGGGTGATTCACATGGTTGACCTTTGTGACGTACTTCCGATGTCAAAGTTTTATAGGGTAATTTATTCCAGGAGTTCTTTTACTGATCTTGTCTCAGTATCAATATGAATATAGTAAATGATGTAAATCATGGCTAAAAGTCACGTGATTTGTAATTTAGATTCAATATCTAATTATCTAAACCATGAGGCTACATTATATATAGATTCCACATTTTAAAAGTTAGATGATATTTTCACTTATAAAGTTGATTCATCCACTACAAACTCATGATTTACTAACTTGTAACATAGTTTCAAAGGTATTGTACCTTTAGTGGATGTATCAAATTTATAAGTGAAAGAATAACTACCTAAAAATTAATATATCATGATGCATAGTGGTTAATCTCAAAGAAAGTATAAAAGACAATAACATTAATGTATCAAATTCCTTCTAGACACTTAGGCATGCAGCATATGTAATAAGGGCTTAGCCTACCAGTCAGTTACTTCTTTTTTTCTTTTCTTTTTCAAGTTTAATAATGCTTAAATATCTAAAAAGATGTTGGATGTAAAGGTAAAAGGAAAATAGAGTGACGTCATAAAGTAGTGGGTGTATCATGTATATATGGTATGTTAGTTAGTTACGATTTGATCTGATTTGATTAATTAATCTTTTAACAATGTCAATTAAGTGATAAAGTAAGTGAGTGGGTCTTGATTTGTGTATACTACCAATAAGTTGATTGATTTGGGCTTTAACATAAGAATTTGGACAACTTGCAATTACATATTAGGATTTTGTTGATTTTACTCATGCCTAATTACGCATACATACCATCTTAATTAGAGATTAACATACTATTAGGGTCTACTCTCAAGAGAGGAGCAAAAATGTGCAATGATTTATACTCAATCAGTCAATCTCTTTATCATTCGGTCATTTTAATTTCTACTATTATTAAATCATCTTTCATTTTATTATTATCTACTTTTATCATCTAAACATCTATAAAAAGTAAGACCACGTGTACTCATCTCGCCATACACTACTCTTTGTGGCCATTTTCCTTCGTCAACTTGCTGTCATCCGTTAAGAATGACTCGTCATCCGACACTTCGTCATTTTGGTGATGAGCTTATACACCGTCGTCATTCTGGTGACGAGCTCATACAACGTAATGTGATGGTTGGTAATGAAAGTCAAGATTAATTAGGACTGCTTAATTAGTTATGAGATAGACATGAGCTGGAAAAGCTGATGTATCAGACTTTTTATGTCATGATTATGAGTGATCTAAACAAACTAGTATTACAAGTAATTAGATATTTATTCATACAGTTGCATTTAATTCTTGTACTATATTGTAACATGATATTTCTTACTTTTTTATATCTTTCTTGCTTATTTTATTCGGATATATAATCATAATATATTACTTACTATATATTTAAATGATTATAATTATATATATTTTCTATAAAAGCAGTCCGACGAGTACATGAATATTTAGTCTGGTAACTAATATGTCAGCCAATTATGTTTATGTTACTGTCGAGTAATTAGCCTTTTTTTTCTTTTTCATTCATTAGTATTTTACCGACTTGATAGGGAGGAATTTGTTGTATCATTTTCAAGTTGAAAGAGACTTTCATCAACCTTTAAATTATAAATCTCTTTTCTATTATGATTGTGCTGTACTCTTGTGGAGAAAGAACTAAAAAGTATAGTTATAAGATTTATCCAAGTTTTTAATATATTGCGAATGAATAATGACACTATACAGGTTAGGTGTGATTATTCTGATGTAATAATATGATTATACAACTGTGAGGTAATTTTTTTAGATATCGTTTAATTTTTAAAAGTTTTAAGTCTGAATCTGAATATAACGTCTGAAATATAATAGATAATTCTATCTAAATTTTTATTCACATTTTGTTATTTGTTTTATATAACATCTAAATATTTGTAATTATCCAAGTGATACATTTAAAAAAAATTTAAACTTTTTTAATTTTGAAATAAAATAAGTTAATTATAAAAGTCAACCCATAATAATACAGTGAATTAAACCAAAATATCTAATAGAGAAATGTATGTTGTATCATGTGATGGCTAGCCGGATTATAAGGAGGATAGTGAAGGGTGGCGTACCATGTACGTAGTACTAGAGAAGAAGGCAATATATGATGGAACAACAATGATGATGTGAATCGGATAAATAGGAGTCTGATTATTAGTAGAGAATGAAACATGACTTATGTTAAGAGGTAATTTTATCTCTAATTCGTTAAGTTATTTTAAAAGGTTTTCAAATCTTAATAAAAATATAAAACAAACAATCATCATATCATAAAACCTTCTATTAAACCAACCCTATAATAATTACATTATTTACATTACAATATGTAATAAAAGAATCAAGAGTAAAGAAATACCATTAACAACTCTATGTATGATATATTGAAAAAATATATATAAGCAAATGTTACATAGAATCATTTCTCCATAATTACCTTTTTTTCAAATTTGCATAATACTTCCGATAAATAGATACTCTACAAATTAAATGTGCTATTATAATATATTACGAGCCTTTAGAATTTTTAGATAAAATTTGGTAAACGACGTTAATTACTTCAAAAATTTTAGTAACGTGGTCAAAGTTAACATATTGTGGGAATATGAAAAGTAAACTGAAAGATAAGCATCGTAGTGGACGTGCCGGAGTGGTTATCGGGCATGACTAGAAATCATGTGGGCTCTGCCCGCGCAGGTTCGAATCCTGCCGTCCACGCTTTTAGTTTTCTAAGTTTATTTTCATTTCAGTTAAAATAATGAGTGTGTTACATTTTATAATTTTATATTTCCAGATATAATTCTACATCTCAGTGTAGATCATCGCCATGGCCGCATGGAAATGAATATTTCACATCCCTTAATAGTTAATGAAAAGAAAATGTATACTTTGTTTTGTGTAAGTATGTAATTAACGAGTCGAGTTTTACATTAATCGTATTTAATATTATAGAAGCTTGTTCAACATCGGTTTACGAAAAATCATAAGAAGCTTTTATTTTTTTCATATTAAATAATTTAAATTTATTTAATATACTTAAATAATAAATAAAAATATAGAATATATATATTATATCAAAGCTCGATTAAACTTCCGAACTCGTTTAATTAAAATGCTCGCGAGGTTGATTTAGTAATTAACATGAACACGTATTTCACTTTTCTTGCAAAATATGATTCAACTACTTTTTATAAAAAACTAGAAAGTGATAACCAAAAAAATTTCTTGTTGCTAAGAGTTAGCTTAGTTTTCAGAATTTTTCTCAAAAAATAAAAAAAAAACCCGGAAATCTTGTAATTTGAAAATGAATCATAAGAATTGAAAACTTCACGTCTTCATCTAACATATTTTTCACTATTCTTAGAAAACGAAAACTATCTTTCATATAAACATATTTTATGCTTTTAGTAGAATGTGAAAATACTAACAAATTTTATAGAATAGCAGATAGATTTCCTCTACCTAGTTGCCACAATATTTTCGTCACCTCACTTTTTATAACTTTAAAAAAGTTATATAATAAAACAAATAGAATTTATTGCCTGTAAAACGTCTATATTTTTAGTTACATATCACAAACAGTAAATTAATATCACCAATTATCCGTATATCGATTGTATTAAGTAAAATTACACGCTACCAATGATATATATTAGGGTGCGAGATTAACCCAATCATTTTAAAATAAAACTATAAAAGTCCAACAAATTTTAAGTCCAATAACAATAGCTTTTTGTATGTAAAATGCTAGTAATTAACTCCATTTCTTTTCGATTGACCAACAAAGAGAGGGGACTTAAACGCTTAGACCATAAGTACCACTCATCTATCATCTTTCTCAGTCCAAACGATAAATTAGCGTCATATCAATTTTTCCTCATTTTCTCTCTTTTATTCGAAACTCAAGTATAATTTATCCCAAACAAACCCAATTTTTTTCTCCCTCTACTGTCTCTTACACACCAAAAAGAAGAGAAAGGGAATCATCGGGTGAGTGGTCATCTTTCATCTAAACAACATACCCAAAGGTTTCAGGACAAGCCATACTCTTGGCCTTAGAATCCGAATAAAACTTGGGCGGCCCTTGCGTTGCGGTAGGAGTTACACAAGAGGTAATCGAGTTGCAATAATGGCCAAACAAAGAAGAAAAGGGTTTGGGTGTTTGATTGTTACAATCAATTTAAAAAAAGTTGTGGTTAGGAAGAACCGAAAGTACAGAATATCGAATAAAAAATAGTAACCTTAAACAAATTAAGTCAGCATATTTCTATTAGTTTTGATCGAATATTTACATATATTGTATGTTATATATATAGTGGATGGATTAATTTCAATACATATGGATGAGGATGAAGATTGATTATAAACTTACAAAATTCGTAAATGCACAAGGAGTGAAACCCATAATCAGAAATTCTCTTATAGGCATCCTTCTTTATTGTAATTTATTTGATATCCTATAGTGTAAATTGGATACCCACAACAACACTTCAAAGCAAGATACCACAAGAATATGATACCATCCCAAAAGGCTTCATAGATGTAGGCAACATCTATGATAAAAGAAAGACAATAAATCCACCAAATGTCATGTAACAATTTTGTTTACTTTTAAAAAACTTATAAGCATGATTTGATAGATATTGTCATAAAATCCACTTGAGTATAATATGATATAAACAATCTTTAGTAATTGTTTAAAAATATGTGCAATCTATATCTATACTAAATCAATAACCATGGAATCCCATGTGGCATGTTTATGTTCCCCTAAAACCTCAATTAAGCCATATTATTGATTTGTAAAATCTGGGTTGGCATTGAATGGGAATATTTGGGCTGCTGAGGCAATCGTAGATGGGCTTTGAAATGAATCTGCGCTGCAATTGAGTCAACAGAGCCTGGTCATTAGGGATCTGCAAGGTCGACTAAGGACGCCGTACGATCGACGGAGGTATACCGAGCGCGCGATTGACGTCCTATGTCAAGGAAGTAGTTAAGGCATGCCTTACAGGGGCTTCCGTAGTTACGTCGGTGTCCGTTACGGAGCTATGTTCCGACGATCCTTCTACGTGTAATTAATTAGGGCTCTTCCGTTTTCCTGACGTTAGCGACGGCTGCCAGCCTTCCTCTCTGTTTTGCGAAGATTCGTTAACGAACGACGCTCCTCATTCATTGACTACCTACAAGTCTACAATGAAGCCTCATTCAATGACGACCCAGGAGGATTTCAAAAGACTGGCAAAGCCCAAATAAACAGTTCTTCAATTACTTCCATCCACGGTTGGAAGGCCTACAAATTGCAAGAAACCGTTCTTCTGTTTATCCATTCCAATCCGATGGCTTCAAAATACCATCTCCTGAATGAGGTTAATCCCAATGCTGATGGGTGGAAACTACAAGTACGGGTAATACGTTTGTGGGAACAACACACGTTTTTGAAGACTGGTGAACCTTACTGTATCGAAATGATAATTATGGATGAGGAGGCCATTATTTTGTATTAGAATTGATGCTTGCTTCTGATAATGCTAATTTACCCTTATAACCTGCTTTAATCTACTTTTTTGCCTTTTTAGGGTGTTCGAGCCTCTGCATACATCAAGAAGAGTTTACTGTATAAGTTCAGAGACCTGATTACAAAAGGAAAGGTGTATTCCATCACAAATTTCAGCCTTTCTGATAATGTTGGAAAATACAGGATGACTACTCACCCATTTTGTGTCAACTTCTTGGGAAATACTCGTGTCAAGGAGGTCCAAAAGGGATTTCCAATGGAGGCAAGCATATTCGGATTCACTGAGTTTCAAGCCATCATTGACAAAAAAAAAATACCCGAAGAAGAAGTCGTAGGTATTTCCGTTCTATAGCTTCTTTGAGACTCCTTCCCCGTGTAGCTAATAATCTGAATTGTTTGCAAATATGTAAAAGAGGAAAAGATGTATATGTTTCTATAAAATCCATGAACTGACTGCTATTTATTCAAATTGATATTGATATCAAACTATTTACACGTATTCTAGATTTTGCTGGAATTATGGTTTGTAGTTACTGTTTCCCTGTTTTGTGATTTGTAGACGTCGTGGGTGTCCTTGGTGGTTACACAGACCTCATGGATACGTCAAATATGGGCGGTTTACACGAAGGTTGTGTTTCCAGCTATTGATGAGAGGTAATTTCCCAGCTCTATGTAAGTTTACCATGGTCAAATTAGTTGTCATTTTAAAAGCCTTGCTAGGAGAAGCTCTTGCTGTGTCAAGTTATAATGTATTGAGAGTTTTTATGCAAATTTCAGCCTAGCATACAGTATAAGATCCTAAAGGATTCAAATTTCAATAATTCTTTAGTTTTCCGCTTACGCATGTAGGTCTTTACATATCTGAATTGTTTAAGGGATTTAGAATTTATTAATTAAGTTTGGGTCAATATTTCTAAACATACGTGCTTCCCCTATGTTACCTGTTTGCTTTCACTGACTACGGGTTGATGCCAACCAAAGGAAACAACGGTTGCGATGTACTTTGTGGGCTGAATACGCTGACTACTTCCTAGAATCGTTGCCAAAATGTGATGAGGATGTGCATATTATCGTTGTTTTACAACTGGTGAAGTATCGCCCTAGGCAAGGTAAGTTTACCTCTTTTTGGTATGTACTGTTTACTACGTAATATTTAACATCGATGTGCAATAATGTAGGGAAGGCGGTGTTTCAAGCTGCTTCTTCGGAACTAAAGTGATGTTTGAGTCTGATGACGTTGTGGTTTTGGCGTTTAATGTCTGGTACATAACGCACGCCCACTACGCTTGTGTTGCCGTTTAAACGGATGCTGAGCGTCATCTGTATTTGTTTTTACCTCATTTTTTTACTGTTTGTTTTGTTGGGTTTGGCTGTAGTGTCTTAGCTGCCCGTGCAATACCAACTACACCTGAAAAGTATCCAGACATAGAAAGGTTGAATGTTGACTACACCTTGAGCGAGTTTGCCCCAGGCTGTAGACGTGTGCTGGTGAACAATTTACGTGATATAAGCGAGGTAACAAGATCATTACAAACAGTACCACCCGTACTATACCTTACGACTCCAAATAATGAATGTGTCTGCTCGTGGTTAGTAGGTGAAAAAGGTAATCATTGTTGGAAAGGTTTTGTGTGTTCAAAAAGAACAACTGTGGTATTATGTCGCTTGCAGTAAGTGCTATAAGAGTGTTCCAGACGACGCTATTGATCAATTTAGTGTTGAAAATTCAAGGGAATGGAAATGTGAGAAATGTGGTGAGGCTGGACATGGCTTTGACTACAGGCATTTTTTTTAACTATTATTATGCAAGGATTCCTCCTGATTCATGTACACATGCGTAGCTTTTAATAACCCGTATGATGTTGTATAGGTATAAGTTACAAATTCGCGTCAAGGATACATCAGGCTCCATTTCCCTTACCCTCTTTCACCGCCATGGTGCTAAGCTGATTGGGAAGGGCGCCTATGAACTCTACAAATCCCTGCCAGCTGATGTAGTCGAAGATGTGTTCCCTGAAGATTTAAATGTAATGGTTGGCAAGTTATTCGTCTTTGTTCTCCTCATTGCCAAGTATAATATCACCAACAATTATCACGTCTACACCGTTGATAGTGTAAGTGGCCAACCAGAGTTGCTAGCCAACTTCCAAATGGAGACAGAACTGTTGAAGGTATCTCTTTTTCTATATCCTTTGTTGTAAACCAATCAAATTTTTATACATAATGTGACTAAATTGGCTGCTGATTATATTGTTTGACTAAAAAATTAGCCGGAAGATGATCGAAACATTAGATATGCCAATGATAGTGAGGATTAAGCGATTCTTACGCCTCCTGATCAAACTAGCACGGGTGGGTCTAGGTCAGCCGCTAAACACCGTAGCGCAGGCGAGGTGACTGATGGTGCAGAGGGTTCCAAAACCGTTAAGAAGAAACTCGTGTATGTGAAGAAAGAAAAAGCTTGACGCGGTTTAGCTGGCGGTGACTTAGATGACTGCTTTTTGCTTTATTGAATAAAACGTTTATTACTGTTTTCTAGTACTCTGTTTGACTTATGAGCCACACCTATTTACGTTATATCAAGTTAAGCTTGGTTTTAAATTATGAGGTTGAAAGTTTTTTGTGTTACTTACAAGCAATATCGTGTGTACATGTCATTTCATTTTGAGCAAATATTCCACACCTAAAGTTATGCCTAAATCAAACTGCTGGTTGGGTTGTCAGATTGTTATAAAAACTCATGCTGATATATAGGTACCATTTATTGATCTGTTGATATTCCTTTCAAAAAAATATGAGAATAGTATCAAACTGCAATACATCATCGACGTAGAATAGAAACTGATGTATTTAATCAAACTTTTCGCTTTTAGAGTTACTATTAAATATGCCATCCGGACCTGTTACACCTACAGGCACGAGTAGGAAATTTTATATTAAAGCCTTAACTTACGAATTAGTGCCAATTACAAGTAGTAGTCCCAAACTCATGTTTTAAAATCAATTATAAATAGCCATTAAAAAGGGTTATAAAACTTAAAATCAAGATATAATGTAGCCTTTACGGCTTCCTAACCTACGGAATATATATAGTCATCTAAACTCTAAATTTAATGCTACGTTAATATTAATGATATCATCTTAATTATAGTTAACATACCTGCCTGTTTATCGCTACAAAACCATGCTCCAAGTGTCTTCTTTGTCACTCTCTTCATGTTTAGATGATTATGTACCATCATCACTAGATGACCAATGAACACCACTATTCGATGGATGAAATATCAGGTATATTCTGTTCACTATTCTTTAGGTGATTAAGGTTCAACATTACATGATGTTTTGCACGATTATTACAATTGTGAACTCAAAACATGCCTTGTATATAGGTACTAATAGGCTATATCATGCAAGGCTTGCACGAAGATTTCGTAAAATGCATCTTAGTAGAAAAAGATTGCGTAAAAACCTGTCAAGCCATCATCAAAATAACGGTATGATCTATTTATATCCAAGTTCGACAATGTAAATACTTATTTCCCATAGCACTATCCATACAAAATTACTTTTGTAGTATGTATTTCACCAACCGCTCTCAAAATAAATTTGGCAAGAATAGCACGCCAATATCGAAAAGCTAAGCTACATGGAAGAAGATCAGCAGGAAGTAATGTGATATATGTTTGGTTAAATTCCTTATAACTATATATTAATTGGGTGATCCATATGCACCCCTTATATTTGAGCATGAATAAGTATTGCTTTAGTCTACCTTAATGCTAATCCGTAGCCCTACTTTTCCAAAGCTGGCAGTATTAGGATGATTAGGGTCTAGGGTTTTAGAATATATTTGGTTAAATTTCTTTACGCTACATATTAATTTCGAAATCCACATATACATTCTAAATCTAAGGATGGACAAGAATTACTTCAGTTAGAAGTTGACGTCTCTCAATGCTAATCTTTAAGCCCTTTTCCTAGGTCCTGGTTAATGTTGCGGTAACATTCCATTTTTAGGTTATAATTAATGATGTTGTTATGCAGTTACTATACTTTTAAAAAATGTTTTACTAGAAATTGCATGCTTGGGTTTTTTTATATAGGCGCTCTTCCAGAAAATGCAGAAATGAGAATGTTGTCCGTTTATGTTAAAAAATATCATGCCATGATTGCACGTGAAGAGAGGAAAAAAACCTTAAAACATAAAAGGCAACTCAAGGAAGTAGGAGAAATGGCATTAATAGATGTTCCCATCACATATGAGAGTAGCTACTTCACCGGTACATAATAGTGATACGTAAGGCTATTTTTATTAGCTATTTTGATTGTCGTACTACTTACGATTTATGCCCTTGCAATTTGATCATGTTTCAGAAATGCATGGTTCGTACATAGCCAAAATGGTATCAAAGGATAATAGGCTTAAACGACTTAGGATTTTACAAAGGAAACGAAAGAAAATGGATAACGTCGTTCAATCACAGAGCACGGAAGGAGGTACGTAATTTTTTGGTGTTAAGAGATTAGGAATTATAAAAATCATATTTGCAAGAGAAAATACCACATATTTATACATACACATTACATAATAATATAACCTCGTTGTCGTATAAATATAAATAGATTGCCCATTACACAAAATAAAGAATTTAAACTAACTTAATTCTGAAAAAAAATAGTACACACTTATACATTCGGATTGCATAATAACAATACTTCGTTGTTCCATGAATTATAACAGAATACCCATTACATGAAGTTTTTGTTGAGTATGATTGGAATAACGTCATTAATATCCAGAACACAACAAAACCTGCAAGAGATAACTTATCGGGCGTGTCGAAAGGTAAGAAATCATTACACCTTACATTGTGCGTACAATTTTATATATCAAAATAACAAATTAACATTAAATTTCCGCAGATTATTTTGATCTTGGCGATCCTACAGAAGAATGTACTGCATGTGGTGCAAATCTTTGGATTATGGAAGCTGAAAGAGGGTACAAGGATAATCACAATGGAAAATATGGGATTTGTTGTTTGCATGGAAATTTGATAGCTCGACACTTAAAAGGAAAAGACCGGTAAGTTATATAATCCAGTTTGCTATTACAAGTTAAGTGTCTTTACAATTTTAATACATCTTTCATTAAAATTTACCATTGTCAATTATAGCTTTCACCTATTACATTCATTCTACTATTATTAGTAAACCATCTATACAGTATTAATAGATACCTCCTCACAAATTTCTATCATGAATTGTAGACCATTTCGGAAGAATTTGTTAGGGACCATGATCTCACAAGATTTGAAAAAGCCTTCGTCAAAGTCGGCAATGTGGAAATTGAGATGCACATGACTTCTATTCCCAGGAACCTCCCAGGAAAGGTAGATGACCACATGGTCCTCAACGATACCACTTTTAACCAATTCCAACAGCTCCTACACTTCAAAGTAAACACCCTACTGTTATTCACCATTGACAATGATGCACTCGAGAACAACAATGATGTGAAGTTTACAGCCTCAATTAACCGATGATGGGTTTGCTATTAAAACAATCACATCTTTAGAACAATATAATTGTTTTGTGCACTTCCTGTGCTTCGTCTTTATGTAATGATTACTACATTGAGCTACATTTTGTGAAATAAGTTCCTCATCATATCAAAGTATTGACTTATGAAGTTGTAAATATGAATTACTTATGAAATATAATTAGACGTTTATTATAAAGCTACCCTTGATGCTTTAATGTTTCAATTACCACAGTCCGGCACCAATTTCTTACAAGCAGTTTAATTAGTTATCTATTAAGTTTCATGTAATACCAGTGACGGAATCCCGTGGTGTGACTAATCCGTTAAAGAGATGCATGGTAACTATAAACTTGAATTTTCTCATCTTCTATGAATGCGTGGGTTATTAAAATCAAAACAAGTGTGTGTGTATGTGTGTGTGTGTGTGTCATTGTTTGTTTATACCAATACGTATGAGTTCTAAATCAATGGCAACAAACCAGGATTTCTAACACTGTTGAGCTGGCAGGGACATTCTAATATATTATGTTCTTATGAACATCTTTCATAATTTTAATAAGTTAATGAGAATCTAAACTTTCATACTAGAACACACATTTAATTGATAAACAACTAAATGGAAAACTAAAAGATACAATTTAATCACTACTAATTTCAATTAAATATTAATAAGCCGTTACAATCCGTTGATAGACTAGCCCTTTCATATGCACCTCGCATGAGATTTTATAAAAACAATATCTCAAAAGATCTTATCAAAATTCTACCCAAATCATCACAAGACTTACATATCTCTACATCGTCAGGTGATTACTCTACCGACAACAAATAAGGTTAGTAATTTATCATTTGCAAAATTACCATTATGCAACTATAATATAAAGCCCACCTCAACACATGCTACAACTCATCATTGAAATTAAGAAATAAGTATGTTTGTGAAATATATGTATACGTCACTAAACTTCCATCACTTACATATTTCTCTTCTATGCATATTGCAGCGTAATTTTTACAAACTTATATATTGTTATTTTAATTAATTAAATTGCTAAAGATATCCAACATTCAATTAATTATTGCAAATGGAAAAGAAACACCCTATTTTTGAGTTCCTCGTCAGATTGCCAAAGACATACGAATCTGGATTGGTATGTACTACTTACACAATTCTAATACAATACACTAATTGAAGTAAAATATATTAAATAAACATTTTCACTTGATAATCCTTGCAGGATATACCTTATTTCATTTGTGTCATGCTACCTAACAACCCTCCTATGACCACTTCTTTAGAAACACGAAACCATGTCTATCATACCAGGCTCACTCAAATTAATAAATTTAGAATCAGAATTGATGGTCCAGATTGGTATAGGATTGTAAATGATTATGCAATTACATTGAAAACAATATTGCATTTTCAAATAAACAATCCTTTCAAGTTAAGTGTTGTTGAATATCATACCAAAGGTAATCAACCACATATTGACTATACTGGACAACCATTTCTTGGAACCCCAAAATACTTCACAACATTTCATGAGGACACCCTAATGTATCAGGTATGTAAAAAGCGATAAAATTAACAATTTAATAAAAACATAAGCATCCAGATATCTGCATTTGACATGTTCAATATCTTCAAAATGTAGGATTTGCACAATTCCTTCTTACAAACAATTGACTTCAAACAATACACGAAACATGTAGTATATACTCACTTACGGATATATGATGTTAATGTGTTTTTTGAATAAGCTGTTGCTGTGGACCTATGTGGTCCAGCTTGGGAAAAACTATGTGCAGATCTAAAGATAATTGTCGGCCATTATCTTATTTTTGATTACATAAAGACCCTTGATTTTCTCACCATGTTTCAACATAGTAATACAATGTTCCCAAGATTCTCGGAGAAAGTCTAGAAACTTGTTTACAAGTTCCTTGTTGCTCTTGGGAACATCTGTCCTTCTTAAATCATTAATAAGACAGTTGAACCAGGTGTAGGTCTGAGTAAAACTTTCACCTTTATGAGCAAACAAGAACTCATACTCTCTAACAAGAAGGAACTTTTTGTTCTCCTACACTTCTTCAGTGCCTTCATATGCAATGGTCAAAGTGTCTAACATCTCCTTTGCAGATTTGCAATTAAGAACCTGATGATAGACTTCATTGGGTAATGCAGAGACTAAGGCTGTTCTGGCTTTGACATCAAGATTCACCAACCTTTTATCCTCATCAGACCATTGATGCACTGCCTTAACAATATATCTTTGCACAACAGGAGTATCATCAGTGGCAGTAGTGACTTCGACAGTGGAGGAAGGAACATAGGGGCCTTAAGTAACAGTTTTGAGCATCACATCATCAAGGTTGGACATGTAGAGAAGAACTCTACTCTTCCAGAGGGAAAAGTTTTCCTCATCAAAAATTCGGCACCTTGTGAGTGAGCCATTGTTTGAGAAACTGTTAGAAGCAGCAACAGGAGTGGCCATTTTGTAGTGTGGGGTAGAAGCAGTTGAAGAGTAAGCAAAACAGATCTTAAATATGAATTATCTAGCCTGCTCTGATACCAGTTGTTGGTCCCGAATGTATACTACAACAACAAATGTTTGTAGAAGGGGGGTTAAATACAAACTTTAGCTTTTTAAATTTAAGAGACACACAATTTACTTTTATATAATTCTTATTGATATGAATCAAGAATTATATGAACTAGATGCGGAAAATCTGAGTTCAACAAAGGTGGCAACTAGATTGTCTAACACATAGACAAAGCTAATCTTAAACAACTTATGTCTAAAATGTTCAACATATGAACAAGTTTGATTACACTGAAGAAATAAATGTTAACTCTTATATTCTCTCAACTTATGAGATTTCAATGTTCAACAGATCTATTCGATACTTTGCATGTTTCCATGCATAAGTATATATATAAGCAAATGGTATCCGGTCGATGGAGTAAAGAAGGAGACAAATGTACTTGATTTAATAATATTATAATAAATTAAGTTAGTGGGTGAAAAGCAAATTCACTTTTCACAGGTAATGTGTAAAGTGAATGTACCTTTCAGTAAAGTTAAATACCACTATCTATTATTATATTATTAAAGTACTACCTTTTTGTCTTGGGAGAGTGAACTTCTCTTTCCATGCTTGTACTTTATACAACACCATTCTTTCTGTAAGACTTGACTTAACTAAGTATGAAGTTTCCAACCATACTTAGTTGTTGAAGTATATCTTCGAGATCTTCTCTTCTAAAGTATCTATCACTTTTTCTAGAGGGTCAAGATCAATCCTTTTTGTCTCTTTGCAGATCCAAAAAGTGCTTAGCACTTTTACAAAGATAGATCTAAAGGCATAGTAGAACAACATATGTTATGCCTTCGACTTAAGAAAATATTACACTGAAAAGCTATTAACTGAGGTACTGTATAAAGACTCATCTAATAGACACTGAACTACAAACATATTTTTGCTCAGCTAAGGATAAAAGTGAAAGACTCAGCTACTGAAATATGCTCAGCCATAACTGCTCAGCTAATAATACATATTAGAGTAATGCTACATAAGATAATCAACCTCTATGATCAGTAGATCCCAAGGGCACAGCTGATCATTTAGAGTGATAAGTTTATAAGGCAACGACTAGATAAGTTAAAAGATAGCTTATCTGAGGGATAGGAGGCATCAGCTGATCAGATTGATAGACTCAGATGATCTTTTGATTGCTCAGTTGTTCTGGAAAGAACCCTCAGCTGATGCCTTGTAGATGGTCAGCTGATGCCTTGTAGATGGTCAGCTGATGCTTTTAGACTTGTCTTTTCTTCATGACTGATCTTCTTGAAGCTGATTCTTTGGCTGATACTCAGTGTCCAGCTGATGCTTTTGTTTTTCAGCTGACATTTCTTACTTAGGAATTTCTTTAAGTCTAACATGAAAAACAACACATGCTTTTCATTGATCCTAGTACAAAACTGAATATGTGGTTTTATTATCATCAAATCCTATTTTAAATGATAGATAGGTTTGATTATGGTTTGATATTTCTATCTCCCCAACAATGGAAGGAATGATCAGCGTTACACATTTTGATCAAGCTGGTCGCGAAATCCACCAAGTGATGAGGATGTTAACAAAGCTACGGAAGAAGATATAATAATGATTATTAACCGAAACAATGGTGATGGAAAATTTGAACACCCACAAACACACACATTATATATATATATATATATATATAGAGAGAGAGAGAGAGAGAGAAAGAAAAGTTCATGCGAGAACCATTCTTAGTGCGTGAACCGCGAGAACCAATCTGAGCCGTCCAATTTCCCCTCCTTCAATGTCATTGCCCACCCATGAATTCTTCACATGCACCCTGCCACACTCTATCCCTCCACGCTCTCCATCCATGAAACTTCCCATATTCAATGAACGACTAGGATTGGTTCTCGCGGTTCTCGCGCTAACAACGGTTCTCGCATGAACCTTCCCCGATATAGATATATATATATATATATATGTATCTTTGTATACATATATACATGTATATAGAGAAACAAAGACACACACACACAAATGCATTGATAAGTAGAATTTGTCATTCCTAATATAGAAGGATCTATATCAATAAACATGGAATATCTTTTTTTTTTGATATATCACGACTTAGCTTTATATGAAACATATCAACAGGAAAATGGCTCAGGAGTGGGCACACATGTTGAAATAGATGAACGAAACATCCTACCAACACAAATTTATGTAATCCAACAATCTTCAATAACAAAATATGTGTTCTAATGATGCTACAAAATTCTAACAACCTCTATCCTTTTCAGAGCTTCACCACCGGCACATAATGATCTCGAAATAACAGATGTCTTCTCTGCAAACACGCTTGAAAGTTCGACTACCAATGAATAATGCAGCTGCATTCTTAAACTGCATATGCAAATCAATCTCAATATTAATTTTTAAATAAAATCTACAAACCAAATTGTTATCGGGGTTTTGCTCAGGTTGAGTATATAAAATATTTTTGGCGTAAGCGAACATAATTAACATGTCGAAACTTATATGCTCAACTACATACTCCTTTTGGTAATGGCATGAATATCTATGAAATATAATTGGTTTTGGTAAGTAGCCTATATTTAAGTTTCTCGTGCAATTGACACAATAGTATCAAACTGGAATGGTAACAGATGCATTTTCTACGAAAATAGACGAGAGTTCCACTAAAAAGGAATGATATAGTTAGTATAATGTTTCACAACAATATTAGGATTTATAAAATATCTCTAAGATTAGCTCAATGAATATGTTGCAGTAGAATATGTTAAATTCTACAAAGGTATTTCATGAACAAAAATATGCCTGATGTTTTAAACACAACTACACACAACTTGTAAGAGTCTACGTTAATTTCAACGTGTTTGTTATGATTTAAAAATGTGTATATGAATGTTAAAGGTTTAGTTATTATCTACCTTCTTAGGATTTGAGAGAATGAATATTAATTATCACAAGGTACAGATGAATAACAAAATATAATAGTGTTAGTAACAAACTGTAAAGCCTAATATCAAATTAATTTTACAAACAAATAACTGTTATAAAAGCAACTACTGTAAAACAATTTCCTTTAATCTACTTCAAACATTGATATTCTTAATAACATCTATGTTCAAACAAGTCATTTAAAATGTACTGCACTACCAGACATTCACAATTTCACCTTTACGAAAAAATACATTTATAACCACCATGTTTTGTGGAAAGTCAAAAGCAGACAAGTGATATCCAAAGTAAAAGAATACATCATAAGTAACATCTTTTAAAAATACCGTTGGTACATCATTTTATACGAATAACAAGTCATGAAGTTATGTTAAGTTTTGATAGTCAAGTAAAAATTATATAATTTACCATTAACAAAAAACTTCACGAACAAAGAGACAGTAATATTATATGCGAACAATGATTTCGCAGAAAATCACCATTACCAAAAACCTCATATGAAATACATGTTATATAAATTATCAACAAATAATAAAATAGTATAAACAATTATATCCAATTATAACCTTCATACAATAAATTAAAATCACTTAAAGGAATAGGAAAATTTAAAAACAAGATTATTAGAGATATTTGAAAGGTCTACAACAATAAAAGCTTCATTATTATTAATTGCTACAAAAAAGTTTTTAATAACTGAAAGAAACCTTGCCGTATTTACTTCATCTGTTAACTCACGAGGAAAAAAACACAGCCCGTTGACTACTGTACTGAGTGGCGTAGGGCAATTAACCGGCAAACGTCAAGAACGATCGAACGCAACAACCATTTTATTAAGGTCAGTATTCTTGCTTGTACACAGGAATCTTTTACATATCAAGAATCATGAAAAAATGAAAACTTTGTTCACATGTCACACTAAGTGTATCGTTGTCAATGCTTGCATTATGATGTTCCGCCTGTTCGAAATGGTCGTGTAAGACCCTTTATTATTGTTTTCACGATGTACTTTCATATCAGATTGTCAAATGCACATCTGGTGTTTGCAATATATTTGTATACAGCAGCAACCTAAACACTTGATGTTACCTTAATCAACAGATTGCTACCTTAAAACTCTGATTTTATACAAGAGGTGTTGGATCACACTTTAACAGCTGACAATTCTACTGCTATATAATTTTTTAGGCTAAATCTGATAGATTTATGTCATAAAGTCCAGATTCTTCTAAGTGTCTTACAAAACATCCTTTATCTCTTGAATTTGAACTTTCTATCTATCTTTAACCAGCACAGCCAACGATGGAATTTATTTCTATGCCAAACATGGAAAGTGATAAAAGATTGCCCAGTACGCGCGCTCCTCTTATACATTTAATTATTGAGTATACAAAATTTAATGAATAAACCTCGCATGTACAGTACATACCGATTGCAATATCGTACGTTTTGGGCAATAACAAACCTGCAAAACTGATTGTAACATCAAGAAACCAGCAATACCATGTTGATGTGGAGGCAAAATTCCCCAGGTCGAGACAATGGATGCTCTGTGGGCCAGAATGGGAGCGCCTTACTCAAGATTGTGCTACCCTACTATCTGACCTGCTCCACTTCCAGCTTGAACCAGATGGTCCAATTCACATGATACACCACAATATGCTCAAAATCAATATATGTCCTCCCAATGTTGTTATTCCCGGAAATGACAGGGTCTATGCATATACCTTCAAAACAACTCATACAGATAAGTTTATAGTTAAGCAATTGTTTACTATTTATACATATTGTTGATAGCTAATAATACTCCCAAACTACTATATTAATTATAAATTTTTTATACATGAGATTCATTGTTAGAACTGTATTATTGTAATAGAATAGAGTTCAACAATAGTTAAGGGTGCTTATTGTAAATATACCTTATAGGTATATAACCCTTGTGATACACAAGGAAATGTAAGGATTGCCACACTTACAAGAAATAAACTATGTGTGTTTTGAAGGTGAAACGAGATTCTCTCTCTACCTCTTCATAGTTATCTTAGCAATCATTCATTCTACCGCTTGTTTATTCCTAACAAGTGGTATCAGAGCCAAAGAAGTGAAGATCTATCGGTGTTATCATCAACAAATCGACATTTGAAGATCAAAGGGGCTGAACATAAACCTCTCGGTTACGGTTTCATCAAAGAACAACAGAGTTCTTCATTAACGAGGTGTGTTCTAAGTTGTTTTTGTGGTGTAGATTATCGATTATCTGATGTACAAGACAAACAAGGTATAATCTCAACACCATTTCACGGTTTTATCGAGTTCTTCAAGACATTCGACTTTTCTTGAAGATATATTTACTATTGAAGTGAGCAAAAACAACCTGCCTTTCGATTTCGGGTTTATACGGTTTTGGGGTTAGTATGTTCGGTTTAATCACTTTAGTGGAGAGTTGAAGCTTTCAGAATTTTTCTCAAGAAGAAGCAAGAACGTCATTTTTGCAGGTTTCAATCTCTTAAAATTAAAAACACCAAAAATTCGGTGTTTGTGTGTGAAATCAAGTGCTGGTATGGGTGTTTGAGTGTGGAACCTGCACAAGTCAAGATCACATCAGGTGCAAGTGGGTAGACACTATTCAGAGTAAGGTCAACAGATCTGAAAGTGACATCTCAGATCCTATCAGCCGCTTCCATGAGCTATCAGCCGCATCCATGAGCTATCAGCTGCACTTTAGGGCTATCGCATGCGATCGAGGTGAATTTGGCTAAGTACAAGTTCTCTATCAGCCGCAATGGATCCAATCGCATGGACCCAATCGCATGCGATTCGAATCACACTATCAGCCGCACTCTAGGGCTATCGCATGCGATCAAGTTGAATTTGGCCTAGGTTCTCTATCAGCCGGACTGATCCAATCGCATGGATCCCAATCGCATGCGATTCGATCCATATCCAATCGCACAGATCCTATCGCATTAATCCAATCGCATGCGATTCGATCCATATCCAACAGGTTTCTTAGAGTTGCAATTTTCACTCAAAATTTCAAAATTTTCATCCGAAATGCATTTTCTGATACAGCAATATTCTTCATTTTATTCTACAACTCCTATTCCATTCCAAAGGGGGAGATTGTTATAACTGTATTATTGTAATTATTTTAGGAGTTCAACAATAGTTGAGGGTGCTTATTGTAAATATACCTTATAGGTATATAACCCTTGTGATACACAAGGAAATGTAAGGATTGCCACACTTACAAGAAATAAACTATGTGTGTTTTGAAGGTGAAACGAGATTCTCTCTCTACCTCTTCATAGTTATCTTAGCAATCCTTCATTCTACCGCTTGTTTATTCCTAACAAGTGGTATCAGAGCCAAAGAAGTGAAGATCTATCGGTGTTATCATCAACAAATCGACATTTGAAGATCAAAGGGGCTGAACATAAACCTCTCGGTTACGGTTTCATCAAAGAACAACAGAGTTCTTCATTAACGAGGTGTGTTCTAAGTTGTTTTTGTGGTGTAGATTATCGATTATCTGATGTACAACACAAACAAGGTATAATCTCAACACCATTTCACGGTTTTATCGAGTTCTTCAAGACATTCGACTTTTCTTGAAGATATATTTACTATTGAAGTGAGCAAAAACAACCTGCCTTTCGATTTCGGGTTTATACGGTTTTGGGGTTAGTATGTTCGGTTTAATCACTTTAGTGGAGAGTTGAAGCTTTCAGAATTTTTCTCAAGAAGAAGCAAGAACGTCATTTTTGCAGGTTTCAATCTCTTAAAATTAAAAACACCAAAAATTCGGTGTTTGTGTGTGAAATCAAGTGCTGGTATGGGTGTTTGAGTGTGGAACCTGCACAAGTCAAGATCACATCAGGTGCAAGTGGGTAGACATTATTCAGAGTAAGTTCAACAGATCTGAAAGTGACATCTCAGATCCTATCAGCCGCTTCCATGAGCTATCAGCCGCATCCATGAGCTATCAGCTGCACTTTAGGGCTATCGCATGCGATCGAGGTGAATTTGGCTAAGTACATGTTCTCTATCAGCCGCAATGGATCCAATCGCATGGACCCAATCACATGCGATTCGAATCACACTATCAGCCGCACTCTAGGGCTATCGCATGCGATCAAGTTGAATTTGGCCTAGGTTCTCTATCAGCCGGACTGATCCAATCGCATGAACCCCAATCGCATGCGATTCGATCCATATCCAATCGCACAGATCCTATCGCATTAATCCAATCGCATGCGATTCGATCCATATCCAACAGGTTTCTCAGAGTTGCAATTTTCACTCAAAATTTCAAAATTTTCATCCGAAATGCATTTTCTTATACAGCAATATTCTTCATTTTATTCTACAACTCCTATTCCATTCCAAAGGGGGAGATTGTTATAACTGTATTATTGTAATAGAATAGGAGTTCAACAATAGTTGAGGGTGCTTATTGTAAATATACCTTATAGGTATATAACCCTTGTGATACACAAGGAAATGTAAGGATTGCCACACTTACAAGAAATAAACTATGTGTGTTTTGAAGGTGAAACGAGATTCTCTCTCTACCTCTTCATAGTTATCTTAGCAATCCTTCATTCTACCGCTTGTTTATTCCTAACAAGTGGTATCAGAGCCAAAGAAGTGAAGATCTATCGGTGTTATCATCAACAAATCGACATTTGAAGATCAAAGGGGCTGAACATAAACCTCTCGGTTACGGTTTCATCAAAGAACAACAGAGTTCTTCATTAACGAGGTGTGTTCTAAGTTGTTTTTGTGGTGTAGATTATCGATTATCTGATGTACAACACAAACAAGGTATAATCTCAACACCATTTCACGGTTTTATCGAGTTCTTCAAGACATTCGACTTTTCTTGAAGATATATTTACTATTGAAGTGAGCAAAAACAACCTGCCTTTCGATTTCGGGTTTATACGGTTTTGGGGTTAGTATGTTCGGTTTAATCACTTTAGTGGAGAGTTGAAGCTTTCAGAATTTTTCTCAAGAAGAAGCAAGAACGTCATTTTTGCAGGTTTCAATCTCTTAAAATTAAAAACACCAAAAATTCGGTGTTTGTGTGTGAAATCAAGTGCTGGTATGGGTGTTTGAGTGTGGAACCTGCACAAGTCAAGATCACATCAGGTGCAAGTGGGTAGACACTATTCAGAGTAAGGTCAACAGATCTGAAAGTGACATCTCAGATCCTATCAGCCGCTTCCATGAGCTATCAGCCGCATCCATGAGCTATCAGCTGCACTTTAGGGCTATCGCATGCGATCGAGGTGAATTTGGCTAAGTACATGTTCTCTATCAGCCGCAATGGATCCAATCGCATGGACCCAATCACATGCGATTCGAATCACACTATCAGCCGCACTCTAGGGCTATCGCATGCGATCAAGTTGAATTTGGCCTAGGTTCTCTATCAGCCGGACTGATCCAATCGCATGGATCCCAATCGCATGCGATTCGATCCATATCCAATCGCACAGATCCTATCGCATTAATCCAATCGCATGCGATTCGATCCATATCCAACAGGTTTCTCAGAGTTGCAATTTTCACTCAAAATTTCAAAATTTTCATCCGAAATGCATTTTCTGATACAGCAATATTCTTCATTTTATTCTACAACTCCTATTCCATTCCAAAGGGGGAGATTGTTATAATTGTATTATTGTAATAGAATAGGAGTTCAACAATAGTTGAGGGTGCTTATTGTAAATATACCTTATAGGTATATAACCCTTGTGATACACAAGGAAATGTAAGGATTGCCACACTTACAAGAAATAAACTATGTGTGTTTTGAAGGTGAAACGAGATTCTCTCTCTACCTCTTCATAGTTATCTTAGCAATCCTTCATTCTACCGCTTATTTATCCCTAACATTCATAAACAGTGGTTTGAGGAAACAAGACAATACATCCCTAATATGGTTGACGTCTTCGCAAAAGGAAGAACATACAACGTTGAAGTGATGAGGAAAAACGGCAGCCCAGCCATATTTCATGGCAGCAACTGGGCGCAAATGTTCTTTGAGCTGGGAAACTATGAGTATGATGTACTACTACTCACACATGAACGATCCCTGGAGTTCAGAGCCTATTTCTACAGATTAGATGATTTAGTCATGAATGAAAACCCGGGAATTTCAAGGAAGATTTACACTCACAAACAAATCATCTACCCGTATGACAAAGGTAAAAATGACGTGTACCTATTTTATTCACTTAAATTGTCTAAACAAACGCTCAAAGTGCTCACAGACTATATTAGTTACTTAAATTTATGTGCATGTTTTGCCATAACTTGCAAATTTCCATTATCTTTTTAGGGATCATTATCTTAATCCATCATTTATGTTCTGTCTAGAAATGAGTGTTCCTTTATATATTGTAAGTAGCTATTTCCAATCTGTAATAGTACACAATAAGTTAACAAAGATACAGCTTTATATGGTAGTATTCCAACTCAGTATCAACCTTTGGTATTGTTACATATTATGGAAACTGTTTATGCACCTACTTTTTATGTTAGTAGTGAAATTCGCCAACTACCTGCCATGTACCTACTTAATACTAATGCTACACTTACAATATTGTAGATATAATAATATTCCCAATTACTCCGGTTTGACCAAGGCAGCGTATTCCAAATGTCACTACTGATATTCATGTGTTTAAGAAGGTGATAGATAGTATCACATTGACCAGACAAAGGCTGGTAAGGAACGCCAATCAATTCGTTATTCCTTAATATCATTAACTACACATCTTTCAAAATCTTCAAACATCTCTACTAACCTAATACTTGTATAAAATGCAGACCATCCCTGCTAAGTATGCAAGAGCTCATAATCTCATGCGTTTCAACAAAACAACAATCAAAGCAGGCGGGATCCAAGTGGATAAGTGAATGACAACCTACAAGATCAATCGGCGAGGTAGTGTGGATGCCCAAGTGATACTAGATGGACCAGGGTGGCAAGAATTTCAACAAGCAGTCCAGTTCCAAAAGCACAGTATCCTATTCTTCTCAGTTGATATGAATGCAATAAACCGGGACCAAAAAGTGAGGTTTTCAGTCTTTTCTATCTAATCATGAACCCGTCCCGTCATGGAAGACATTGCCTGTTGTGGCATTTTTTTTAATATTATATATGGTTAGCGCTTGTCATCCTAATATCAACCTCCTACCTTTAGAACATTTGATTTTCTATACTTTATTTACGTACTGTTACCAAGGTTCGAATTGTCCAGCTAATATTACCGTCTTGCAAATATGGAACAATGTCTTAACAAGTTTTGAACATCATTTCCTACTACATCCAACTGCATACACTTTTTTCGACTTTTATGTTCCGCATATCAACTACTAAATCATGCACTCATATGTATGTATATATTCAAAATTTTGAATAATATCCTGTATAAGTTTAGTCCCTTGTATCAAAGTTATCGTTTCTTCATACCTACTATCATAAACAAGCCTCCTCATTACAACCACCAGAGAGGCACTACTATATAAACAAAATTTTGAATATAGGCTCGTGTTTACACGGGCTCTATACCTAGTTGTTTCTAAGACAAAACCAATTACATTAGATCAATAGTAGTTTGTTAGCCAAAATAATATAGAAATGTTAGCAAGGCAAAATAAAACACATTATTATTATACATATATACAAGCGAATAAATTAATATAAACAAACGAGAACCAATTAATTAAGACATTGATCAAACGAGAACTGTTTTTCGTACGAGAACTGCGAAAACCAATTATAGTCATTGATCAAAGAGATGGAGGGTTGAGATTAAAGAGTTGTTAATGGATAACCTTAAACAAATCAAACTTATCCTTAATTAATTAAGGGTAGTTTGGACATTTTTACATTACCCCCGTATTTTTTAAACTAATATATACATCAAACGGAGAAGTGTTAAACTACGAAAATTATACCAAATTAACGAGAAATTTATGCTCTTTAGTTTGAGACCGGTCTTGATATATTTTTTCAAAAGTTTTTTTTTGTGTTTGCTGGGTTTTTTTCTGTACAGCTCGAAATTTGCACAAGTGCAAATTTTACTGGGTTTTTTTTTTCTGTACAGCTTGAAATTTGCACTAGTGCAAATTTTGCATATATTTACCTGGTTTTTTCAGCACAGATGTAGATATGCACTTGTGCAAATTTTGCACTTGTGCAAATTCTACTGGGTTTTTTTTTGTACAGCTTGGATTTTGCACATATTTACCTGGTTTTTTCAGCACAGATGTAGATATGCACTTGTGCAAATTTTGCACTAATGCAAATTCCGAGCTGTACTGAAAAAAACCCAGTAAAATTTTCACTAGTGCAAATTTCGAGTTGTACAGAAAAAAAAGCTAATTATTAAAAGCTAATGTTAAATAAAATTTGAACTTAAAATTAGATTATATCACATATGTTTTAGCTAATTATTAAAAGAAGAAATTAATTGTAATATGATTTTTAGTGTATGCAACTCTAAAAGAATATAATAAGTCCAATAGCCAATGAAAGCCTAGAAAAACAATTCTTTTTAGAACTAATTCCTACATTTTTTAAACTAATATAAACATCAAACATATACGAGTTAAATTACGAAAATTATACCAAATTAACGATAAAATTATGCTCTATAATTTGTCACCGGTCTTGAATTTTTTCTTTTGTGTTTGCTGAGTTTTTTTTCCAGTACAACTCGACATGTGCACAGGTGCAAATGTTTTGCACATGTGCAAATGTTTTGCACATGTGCAAATGTTTTGCACAAGTGCAAATGGCACCTATACATATGCACAAATTCATAAGGTTTTTTTTCCGGATGTAGATATGTACGTATGCAAATAAATTCACTTGTGCAAATTACTTAGACTTGTATAAAATTCCATAAGTCGAGAACTATAAACCTTTTGCATATTCAAGTCAAAAATTATATTCATATAGCAAAAAGTTACTAGAAAAGCATTCACCTACCCAAAATTATTTATAGTCTAACCATCAAATCCAATCAAACAATAGTCACTACCACATGAACTAAAAATACAACACTTGGAAATCTGGAATGAGCCATTAAAACCAAAAACTTAAAAATACAGTAGTTGAAGAAATCACAACGGTGGCCAAGTCGATAGTGCGTCGTCTGTGATAAATTAGTCACACAAAATGGAAAAACCATACCGGGGCTTCGCCGTCTAGTCACAGAAAAAAGGAAAACCATAAACAGTAATTGACGACTTATGCCATAACAGATCAGTGTCGTACTAACCTTATCGTCAAAGGATTAAACTTGATGGGACTAGATTAGTGGCGACATATGTAGTTGGTGAATCATAGAATTGTTCGGCGAGTTTAGTTAGTCGGTGTTCGATAAACGGTGACGGTGATGGGTTGTTTCGTTTGAGCAGCGATCGTTGAAGAGGGGAACTTATATGTCGACGTCGGCGGAGCGGTTCAGATCTGAGATGAAGAAATGGTGGCGGAGCGGCGGTTCAGATCTAAGATGGAGAAATCGGCGGTGAGAAACGGTTGGTAAACAACCATCAATACGGTGGTCGGTTGGAGCCGGCGAGAGGGGTTGCGGTAAGAGGCGGCGAGAGAAGTGGTGGTTGGAGGCGGCGAGATGGTGGTGCTTGTAGCCGGCGAGAGGATGCTACGGCAAAGGAAGGTAGAAATTTGATGGGTTTCAAATGATGTATTGATGGTAGGAGGCAGCCTTGGACAAAAGGAGAAAAATAATTGTGGGGGTCTAACATTTAGAAAGAAACGTGCAAGAAAGAACAAAAAAGATCAGTAAGTATATAATTGGTAAATTACAGTTATAGCCTTTTTATTTTTAAAAAAAGATTAAAGACAAGTTAATAAATGATTGGTCATAAATAGTTCTCGTAGTTCTCGTACGAAAAACAGTTCTCGTTTGAACCACAGCCTATATACAAGCGAATAAATTAATATAAACATTGAATGAAAGTAACTTATGTGAAAAGCGTTTTTAATGCGAGAATTACGAGAATTATTTATAACAATAATTAATATTCACTAATGATCATTAAAAAGAATATTATAATTATTTATATATTTATTCAATTATGAATTACGCTTACATAAGTTATTATTTAAGAGCACATGTGACCGTTCATATCTTCCCAATATTAACAAATTGTCTAATCAAGTTTCTGCTTTGTTTAAAGAAACTCCTACTTTTGGTAAAGTTTGGAAAGCAGATTTGGCCGAATATCTAAAAAATATTGCATCACCTGTTAATAATTAATAATTTATATTTATATAATTTAGTTTGACCGTTAAAAATAATGTGAACAACGAGAGTTGTTAATTCGTGCTTTAATTTGCTGCAGGTTCGTACCTTTTACTTATTTCATACATAAATAAACTTTTTTTTTGTCTATTACAATTTAAGTTTCAAATCCGTTTTTAATCTAATTCGATGTGTACGTGTTTCTAACAATTTTTTGATCTTTTAATTTGTTCCATTTAACATATTTTGCTTTTCAATTAAACTTATATGTTTAGAGAAACGTACTATATATATAGAAGTAAACTAGTAATGTACTCATGGCATGTATGGTGAACAGCAACGGATCGACAACATACACGACGAGCTTGTCATGACGAGTTCGTTCTCTTCCACTACATTGATCAGTCTAAGAATGACTGATATATCATGAAAACTTATTTAAACCGTCGTATTAAATGTAGTTACGTCAAGTTATAGAGTATCATTATATTTAGTAACGTAACCAACATATAATATTAATAAGATAAGAAAATTTCGAATAGTTTCTTTTATTTTATGAAAATACAATATATTGCAGGTCTTTTAATTTAGTATTTATAGTTACGAGATAAAAGAGAAAAATAAGGACAGATTGTATGAAAATGCAATGAACTTTGTCTTAGCTACCATGCATTTTATACATCCCACTTTGAAATTTTAAAAATAATATAATTAACTTATATAATCCTTGCTTTGTATGAAAGTTAGTTATATTATTTTTAAATAAATAAAGTTGATTGTATATAATGGTAACTAAAACAAAGTTTAACTATAATTTGCCATTAATAATATAAATAAATTCATTAGCTTAACTGATGCATGTGTAATTTTGATTTTTGAGAAACCAACTGCAACACCAATGTCTACCATCACTAACCACGACCAAACTTACTATTGCCACTAACAATTATTAGCAACTGCAACACCAATGTCTACCACCACCCATCACAACCGACTACTGCCATTGTCATCGACAAAAAAAAAGTGGATGGTTAAAAGTTTAGATCTTTAGATAATGATAATGTTGTTTTATATATTAGATTTTCTTATGAGTATTAGTTAAATGTTGATTAACAAGAAAAAAGGAAAACATATCCTATGGTCAAAGAAAAACATGACCAACCATGACCTACTTCCCAAAGTGATACTTGCCATATCCAAGTACATCCAACCTATATGTTCAAAAAACATAACTTTCCCATAGACTCCCCTTTTCTTTTTGCCAATTAAATTTATGTTTTTCGGTTCGTGGGTCGGCTCCGATAGAAAGAGAGGATCCGAGCAAAAATCCCAAATAATAAAAAATGTAATGTCGACTTATCATCTTTACAAAATTGGAAAAATCACGGGTTTTACCTATCTATACTACTATATAAACCATTTAACACTCTCTCACTTTCTAACTTTTAAGAACTTCTTAAAATTATTTCAATCTTTAATCTCCATCATTCGTTTTATCCAAATTAACCTCATCTATTCAATTTTCAACTATTTCTCTCTCCTGATAAACTTTAACTTTTTATTTATTTAAAATATATTTTTCCACTAACACACTCTATTACACAAACACAATTATCCACCCACATCAATATAATTTTTAAAATCTTATTAACTTCTTTCTCCTTATTTCATAAATATAAATCTTTTTTTAATTTTTAATATTTTTTTTAAAATTCATTTTTAAAATTAATATAATAGTCGATACAAATATAAGAAAAATTGAATAAAAAACAGACATGTTGTTGAATTTTTTTTCGTGATATTGAATTAAGCGTTACATTATTGAAAACAACATGTTGCAAAACAGAAACTATTTACCGTCACAATATTGCGCGAGTACACTGCTAGTAGTACATAAAGTGTAAACAATTTTAATTCAGACTTACCGCACCCTACCACCGTCTTCTATGTTTATATAAAATAACAAGAATAAAATCAAATTTTTATTAGGGTGATTTTAGTTTCATCAATTATATTTGAAGTGATTGTAGTTTACTAGAGATAGCTAGAGAGGTTTTAAAATAAGCTAAAAAGGAATTGAGACTTAAGAGGTGCAGATTGCATGAACGTTTAATTTGGTTAATTGACCATCTCCCTAGTTGGGATCATGCTCCCAGGTGTTTGATATAGAGAATACATTAATAATCTCAGTGTTTGATATGTTCTCTAATCTTTTGCCGTTTCAGAGTTTAATCTTTGTATTATCCCAAAACTGAATTCGTGATACCCAGTTTAATAAAAGACTACTCTTACTTTCGAAAACTGCTTTTTATACCATCCAAATTTCTCTATTCATCTTCGCATATATTTCAAGTCCAACCATAGTAAATCTATATATAGTAACATTTAAGTTGTATTTATTGTCATCTTACCGACTTAACTAGTTAAGTAAAATCTCATGAAAAAGAATATACGATTATTCAGTTAGAATGTACCATCCATGTTATCGGCAACCGTCATACCGACCAAGGTACTGATCGAGTTACAAACTTTCCTTGTAGCATCTCAATCTGCATAGATCAGAAGTGCATTTAAACCTAGTTCCAACTGTCCACCATAGTATTCATAACCAGCTTAGAGAAGTGCACCATTCATTCATGGATAAGTAGCAATCAAGGAACACCTATTCAAAACCAATCTTTTTTTTTTCATACCCTTTTCAATAATTGATCCACTCATCAAACCAACCAAAACCCTTTTGTTTGATGTCTTTTTGAACTTACCCAGAATCCTAAAAAGTTCACTAGCCCTCATCCATACACTATTGTATACCCACCTCTCTCTTTTCTTGAAAAAATAAAGAGAAAAATCAAGAAAATCTCTCTCTCATCTCTTTTTCTCTCTCTTCTAAAAGTTGATGGATGTGTGGGGATGCATGTCTCATAAGATGACATAAACCAACACCAACCCATGATTCTTTATAAGTGCAAACACCTCCTCATGTTGATTCCATCTTCTTGTTCTTCCTCTTACATATTCTTTTAACTATCTTGAAATAGCTTGGTATCGAAAAGATTCAGCCTTTTGATATATACCGAAAGAATGGAGGGCAAGTTTGATGAAAACTTGGGTTCTCATGATCATCATAATCCATGTGTAGAGATAGCCATGGAGATACATAAGGTTGAGACACCACCAAAGAGAAGCAGTTTACAGAAGTTAAAAAATAGGCTAAAGGAAACCTTCTTTCCTGATGACCCTCTTAGGCAGTTCAAAGGACAGTCCACTCAGCAAAAATGGCTGCTTGGTTTTCAGTACATTTTTCCTATCCTTCAGTGGGGTCCTCATTACAACCTTAATCTACTCAAATCTGATATTGTTTCTGGTCTCACAATTGCTAGTTTAGCCATTCCTCAGGTAAATTTTCTCCCTTCTTTTGGTTTATTCTATCTTTTTTTAATATAATATTGCATAAAGAGAACACAACTATGTAACAATGAAAATATGTGTTTTTGGTTTTGTGGTTTTTTTTCAGGGTATAAGCTATGCAAAGCTTGCCAATCTCCCTCCTATTGTAGGTCTATGTAAGTATTTTGTTTGTCCTTCAATATGATTCTAACCGGCCGACTTCAAAAGAGCTAGTATTCGTGAAACCACGAGTGATTGGCTTTTTCTTAACAAGTTCATTTGTTAAGATGCCAAAAAGACATTATACTTTACATGATTGTATAAAACATTTATTATAAGACAAGTGCAACAAGAATCTTTGCACCATGACTTAAATGGCACCTTTTTGCATTTCATAAGATCAATTGAGTATTGACACAAACAGTATGGGATATTATAAAAAGTGCATGTCTTAAAATATTATTTAATTAACTATAGATGTTTTATTGGATTAACTTTTTTTTGTCTTGAATGATTGTAGATTCAAGTTTTGTGCCACCCCTAGTGTATGCTGTGCTAGGGAGCTCAAAAGATCTAGCAGTTGGACCAGTGTCAATAGCTTCACTTTTGATGGGGTCAATGCTAAGACAAGAAGTGTCTCCTACCCTAGACCCTCTTTTGTTTCTCCAATTGGCTTTTACTTCTACCTTCTTTGCTGGCCTCTTTCAAGCCTCTCTTGGATTTCTAAGGTTCATTCATACCATCTCTTGAACTCTTTAAGAAAAAAATTAACCGTAACAGATTACGGTTAATCTTTATAAGTGTCATGGAGTAGTCCATGACACTTATAAATCAAATTACAAAGTCACTTTTCTTCCGATGTGAGACATCACTCAATATGATATCATCGACACTCAATCTAACTACTAAAATCAGATCAAACACGCAATTTGATCCGATTTCAGTGGTCGGTGTCATATAAATGAACCTATCTATTGGTGGTCAAATGAAAATCAACAGGTGGTTTGACCTTGACCTCTCTTTGTGGAAAACATTCTATGGGCCCTGCCCAAAAGGGGACCAATGAATCCTTTTATTTTCCTTTTTGTAGTTAATGTATAGATTTTGTTGCATAATGTACAAAACATTATAACATTGATGCATTTTTGTTGTAGGCTTGGTTTCATAATTGACTTCTTGTCAAAGGCTACACTTATTGGATTCATGGCTGGAGCAGCAATCATTGTATCACTTCAACAATTGAAAGCACTTCTTGGCATCACACATTTCACTAAAGAGATGGGTTTGGTCCCTGTGATGTCCTCTGTTTTTCACCATACTAATGAGGTACTTTATATTATTTTATTAATTAAATTATAAGTTTTTTCGACATTACACGGCAACCTAGGCATTAGCATGTTTCCTAATCAATATGAAACAGGTAAATCACGTTAATCATAGACAAAAAACATGAACCTAAGACTTAAAACTTAAACCTTAAAATATCACTGTCAGGACAAGTCGTTACAATATTAGAATGTACGGAAGAATAAGTTGTAAAAGATAGAAAATTAAACTTGGTTAAAAAGATAAAGTTAAAAGAATATTATTAGTGCTCTTTTAAACAAATTTCGTAGGATCGTCCTTTTTATCTATTTATTTATTACTTATTTACAGTGTGTAATTAAGATTAATATTTGGATGCAGTGGTCATGGCAAACAATCTTGATGGGGTTTTGTTTTCTTGTATTCTTGCTAGTGACAAGACATATCGTAAGTATATACACATGTCTATTTTAACGCCTATTTTTCTTGGATTATTATTTATACCAATTTAATTAGTCCATAATGTGTTTTGAGAATTTTATCAAAGATAAATATATACAATATATTATACATGACTGTCTACCTTTTATCGCTTATATAATTGATTGGACATTGTTGTTGTTTGTTCATAACGGATCGTTTCGCATAAAATCATATGACAATATAAACATAGTAGCCGCAAAAAAACATAAACATCTAG
Organism: Pulicaria dysenterica; assembly: GCA_947179395.2. Taxonomy (NCBI): domain Eukaryota; kingdom Viridiplantae; phylum Streptophyta; class Magnoliopsida; order Asterales; family Asteraceae; genus Pulicaria; species Pulicaria dysenterica. Next base: position 3,043,804 of record OX359289.1, on the reverse strand, counting down.
ACTAGGATGTCCTAGATGTTTAGTATAGAATGTATAAATCGTTATCCTTGTTTAGGAGTTAAGGCGGTACGAGGAGAGTCCAAAAACACTGTTCACGAGGGTAAAGAAAAAAGAAAATTAAAAAAACAGAGAGACGTACACATGGAGGGTATATATGTGGTGGGGGACAACACTTCACGAGGGTGGTCCAAAATAACACTACTTCACGAGTTTAGGTCGGTACGAGAATTAGCAACCTCCCGTGTTTTTAATACATATTTTTATTCTCTTTCAAATTCCTTTTTTTTCCCTTTGTTTAATAATACTTTTAGATTTATGATTGTTTTTTTGTACAAATTCTATTCACATGCAAACTAATTAATCCCTTTAATATTTACATTGTTAAAAAATTGAAATAATTATATATAGAATCTTTTAATTAGTATTGTTAAAGTACTTTTAAACTAAGTCTAATGATCTGTGATATGTGCAGAGCATTAAAAAACCAAAACTGTTTTGGGTATCAGCAGGAGCACCTCTGCTTTCAGTGGTTCTCTCCACAATCTTTGTTTTTGTTTTCAAAGCACAAAACCATGGCATTTCTGTGGTAAGTTTCATTGACTATTAAGTAATTTGCTACTAACCTTGAATTCAATTAAACATAATTTATTAAGTTCTAATTGCTATTATTTTATGTATTAAACATGCAGATTGGGAATTTAGAACAAGGATTAAATCCACCCTCATGGAACATGTTGCATTTTCATGGCAGTCATATGAGTTTAGTCTTGAAAACTGGTCTCCTTACTGGCATCATTTCCCTCACTGTAAGTATATAACTTCCATTGCATTACAACTCTCAATCTCACTCTAAACATATGTAAACTTTTTTTATTTTTGTATAATAAACTCTAATACCATTTTATCTATTAAATTTTACATAGGAAGGGATTGCTGTAGGAAGAACATTTGCTGCACTAAAGAATTACCAGGTTGATGGTAACAAAGAAATGATCGCAATCGGAGTCATGAATGTCGTTGGTTCTACCACTTCATGCTACATCACTACAGGTAAAACGAGCGGTTTCATACACCTAACAACTTCTATACAACAATAACACGAATCCCACCTGAATACAGTATTGTGAAGTAAGATATACACAGTGAAATTAACATGTTGAAGATTATACTCTAACCGCCAACCTGTCATTGCAGGTGCATTTTCACGGTCAGCCGTGAACCATAACGCGGGGGCCAAAACAGCTGTCTCGAACATAATCATGGCAGTGACAGTTATGGTCACACTTCTTTTCTTGATGCCATTGTTTCGGTACACACCAAACCTTGTACTGGGAGCAATCATTGTCACAGCAGTCATTGGTCTCATTGACCTCCCAGCCGCTTACCAGATATGGAAAGTTGATAAATTCGACTTCGTGGTGATGTTATGTGCTTTCTTCGGTGTCATCTTTATATCAGTCCAAGAAGGACTTGCATTGGCTGTAAGTACTGTTCTTATACACGAACTTAACAGATTCAGCAAATGTTTAAAAAAGAAAAAGTTCAATAGAATGATTAGATTTTGGTTTATTTAGGTGGGAATCTCGATATTCAAGATGGTGTTGCAGATGACAAGACCTAAGACAGTTGTTTTAGGGAACATACCTGGTACTGACATATTTAGGAACAAACATCAGTACAAGGAAGCGGTCTCTATCCCAGGGTTCTTGATTCTAAGCATTCAGGCTCCAATAAGCTTTGCCAACTCCAATTATCTTAATGAAAGGTAATTCATTCTTTATTCTTTTGTTTTATGTACTAAATTAAAGATTGGTGTTTTATAATAACAGTCTTGAATCTGTCTTTATTATTGAATTAATGGCTCCCTTTTTATCTTGCAAAGTAAACAGTTAAATTTTGCTCAAAAATAAATTACAAGTATGAATGAGTTTAGACAATTTATTGCAGTGCAAATGAACCATCTGACATGGCTGTGAAAGTGTGAAGTGTCATGCTTTTTTTTCTGCTTGATATGTGAAATTCATCTCTTTTCTGTTGTTTTTGAAGAATATTGAGATGGATACAAGATTATGAGGAAGAAGAAGAAACCAAAAAGGAATCTGGTCTCAGATTTGTAATTCTAGATCTTGCAGGTGATTCTTAAATTTCACTTTTTAAAGTTCAAAAATTAAAGAAGTTAACAATAAATTAATTCTGAAAATGTCTAATAAAAAATAAGATGTTGCCTTCTTTGTGTATGATTTTCAGCTGTAAGTGCCATTGATACAAATGGAGTGACATTTATCCAAGAACTCAAAAGGGTATTGGAAAGAAGGGGTGTTGAGGCAAGTTCTATTCAGCATTTCATTCTCTCTTTGTTTTTTTTCCTGAATATTTTATGTAGACTTGTTTATTGTATAAAACAGGTAAAATGATAAACTTTAACTGTTATAAAATTATCTTAATCATCTTGAATTTGTCTACAGCTTATATTGGTGAATCCAGTGGGAGAAGTGATGGAGAAATTGCAGAAAGCAGATGGAACCCAAAATCTCTTGCAACCGAATAATCTTTTCCTGACTGTCGGAGAAGCCGTTTCATCACTATTTTCGTCGATGAAAGTCGTGTCATCAACCCACGGCTGATGGAATAAACATGTAATGTTGCGATTACAAGATTAGTATGATCGTGGGAAGAAAGGAAGGAAGAAAAAAAATGTATGTATTGCAGCAATGTAATCCCAAGATTTAGATGCTTGTTTTTTTTAGGTTGCAGGGTTTTTAGGTTGTAGTTAGGAACCCAAATATTGTTAAAGGGTCCTATATGGGAATGTGACAAGCATTTAAATATATGTTTTGACCGTTTCAAATGTTTTGGCAACTTATAAAATCATCTTTTAAATACAACATTTCTTTCTAGGCAGCCATCAAGAATTCATTCGAGACGGTTTTGTAATCGTGGTAGGTAAACCAAGGCCTACGAAAACCACAAACCGACCGATTAGGGATGTAAATGAGTCGAGCTACTCGTGAGCTACTCGAGTTCGGATCGTTAAAAGCTCGAAATGAGCGGAGCCTAAACGAGCTCGAGCCTAGACTAAGGCTCATTTGTTAAACGAGCCCGAGACTTGTATACAGGTCATTTAAGCTCACTAGCATAAACGAGCTTTGATATAATATAATTTTTTTTTAATTTTTATTTATTACTTATATAATTGTATTATATATTTTTATATCGTTAAATATGTAAATTTTCAAAATTTAAAATTTAAATTGTTTTTATATCATTAAATATGAAAAAAATTTAAAAAAAATAATAATTTAAAGTTCAATTTTTTTATTTATTATTTAATAATTTAAACTAATTTTAAAAAACACAAAAAAAAATAAACGAGCTTTAAAGAGCTTCGTAAAACACTTCACGAGCCGAGCTCGAGTTTCTGCAGTTTTGAAAGAGTTTAGCTCGATTAGTGTAAAGCTCGGCTTGGCTCCGCTCGTTTACATCTCTATGGCCGATAATGGTTTAGTTTTCACTAGTTTGACCATTTATGCATAATTTTTCTTTCGAAAACAAAAGGACAATGGATTTGGGAAATTTGGACACTTGTTATTCAATAACAAGGAACAAAAGTCTAAGGGGGTACTCGGTTTAAGTATTGTTTTTGAAGGGATTTGCATTTATAATGAATTTGCATTTAGTGGGATTTAAAATCCTATCTTGTGTTTGGTTCATATTCCTTAGGTGGGATTTCCACCACCACTAAACCCCATCAACACCACCTTCAACACCAGATCTGCTCTCACCATGGCACCATCGAAGAGGAAGGACCACCACCCACCACATCTGCTACCACCAACCACTGTCAACTTCCATTGCCACCACCGACGACGGCGACGACGAAGACGAACGACGGATTAGGGTTTCTGTTTGAACGACGGGCGAAGACGAACTACGAAGATGAACGACGGCTAGGATTTTTGTTTGAATGAGGCGAAGCGAACGGACAAGGGGTTGGCGAAGACGGATAGGGTTTCTGTTTGAAACGGTTTTCTGTCGACGATGGAAGGGTTTGACGGCGACAACGACAACGAAGGGATGAAGGTGACGGCGGTGGTTCGCTGGAATTTTATCCGCAAGATCGCCGGAGCAAATGCCTCAGCTGTGGGTTTTGAAAATACTAAGGGGGTGAAAGCGTTTTTAAAAATCTCTCGTCTATGGGATATTATAAATTCCTAGGATTTGAAATCCCATCTTATTTTTACAAACCAAACACCACATTTGGAGGGATTTGAAATCCCTCCAAATGACACCAACCAAACACTCCCTTAAAAAATTATTAGATAGCACACACAATCCATTCTGGTCGAAACAGTTGATATCTTACTTGAATACGAATTGCATGCACAAGAAAAGGAGCAACAAGAAGTTCAATAATGTGAGATTATTAATAAAATAAAAGTAATACTGTTTTGTGAGATCACTTCAATACAGGGGAAGGGAATTAGAAGAGACCAAAAAAAAAATTTATGTTCTTCACAAAAAATGAACAAATCCAAAGCAATATAAAACTTACAACAAGCAGGATAGATGTCATTTTAATGTTATTGCCTTTGGATTTGACCATTTAGAATCATAAAGGAAAAGTTCTTTACATTAGTTACTGCTATGTGGTTAGTAAAAGTCAATAGTTTTTTTCTTTTTGGGGTTAGCTTTGATAACATTCTTTCGGTGAATGCAACTTACACTTCATGTGCTTTGTGAAGAATCAGTGCTGGTATTTGAAATCGCCGGAAAGTTTGTAATTACTGGTGCTTCCTTTGATAAAGCGAATATCCAACAAAAGCAGACATCAAGAATGTCCATAACACCTGCAGAGCATTAGTCAAATTGTTCATATTAGATGGGTTGGGTCATGGACTCATGGGTCAAAACTCGTATTTCTTGTACGAGATCAAAACAGGCCAGGTCTAGTTGTTTTGACCTAAAAGAAATTTTATTCCAAATATTCTATTAATAAATTTTGTTAAATATGATAATGTTAAACATGACTGAAATTACTCACTGTATTAATTGCCTGCCACCGCTCGAGTCTCTTGATTCTTGACTGCATGTCTTCAATCACACTTTCCACTGGTGAAACAACCTCCCTACTAGGTGACGATTCAGAAGATGAACTGCTACCCTATTTACCCACAAAAATCTAAAATTAGAATATTAACAACATATATAAAAATTTCACCACAATTTACAATTGCATGACAACTACAACCAAAGGCCTTAATAACCTTCAACAAGACAAAATACAAGCGATCCTGGATTCTTGGGCACCCTAAATTGATATAAGGTTAAAAAGATTGGACGCACATGATTGTGTGTGTGTGTGTGTGTGAGAGAGAGAGAGAGAGAGAACCTGAGATTGGATGTTGTCAACAAGCTCTTGCAACCGTGCAGCTTGATGAGCATGAATCCCACTTGAACTTCTATCTGACGGTGGTAACGTTTCCAGCACTATTTCAAGGTAACTCTAAAAATTCAGAGAAAACACATAAAACAAAATAAAAAACTGTAAATACTTGAAACATAAGGATAAAGTTGGCATTTTAGGTTTTAATGTAAAACATTAAGCATAAAGATAAACCTTTGTGGTGTATGAACCGTCTAGCTCAAGTGTAGAACCAGCAGCTACCACAACTTCTTTGTTTGCCCCTTTGATTTGTATATAGGGTCCCGGCGCATCTTGTAGATGATCAACCTCTATAAGAAGCTAGAAAATACCCAAATTTCCATTAATAAATAAAATCATTATATTAACAACAACAATCATGATGATGACGATGATCCCAAATAGTGGCTTTTGGAACTCGAGGATAAAATAGAAACTCCACACCCACAAAGAAACAAAAACATACATTATTACCTTTCCATCTTGGTAGATATATGCAGATGCTTCAATGTAAGCTACTGCTTGATACCTATTTTTAAAATAAGAATAAAAAAAGATGAAGATTTATAAGCATATGTAAAACAAAAATGAATAAAATAACTTCCCTTGAAAAAAGTTTATAAGCATCTTATGATATATATAGATACAATGACTACTATTGAGAAATAATCAACAATTAAAAAGAGTGTGATATACCCAAGATTAAGAAGACCAGATACTGTACTGATGCTGATGTCAAAATCCACCTTGGGCTGAATTATGAAATCCCCTTCTCTTATAGGCTAATAAAAAGAAAACAGAATATTCTAAGAATATGAGAAAACAAGGACCAAAAGTTATATTTAAATAAAGATAAATAAGAAAGTATTTAGACCCGCAGACCTCTCTTATCAGCAATGCAAATCTACCCTCACATATTCTCACCCTCATACAGTCACTCTCTGTTAGCTGGCCATTAGCAGGAATTCCAGAAAGACGCAAATAAATATCAATAAAACTCTGAGCTGAACTGCAGATCTTTGCAGGATCGAGCAACTTTAAGATATCTTGATAAGCCACCTATTTTAGGATTAGCATTTAGCATGTTAACAATAAATAAATAAAAAAGAATCACTGAATTACATTCAAATGCATTTTTTAACTACTTTTATATGTTACTATAACGAGCTTACTTGTTTGTTGCTTTTTAACACAAACAATGAACTCTCAGGTGAAAGCACAGGATCAAAATCATTACGGATTTTCAGCTGCAAGATAAAGATGATCATAAGTTCATGTAAAAAGTAACATTAAGTTATTAAAATCAGGGTCAAACGAACTAACATGTGCATGAACAAGGTGCGGTTCAATGTGTAGTTGGAACATAGGAAACACAGTCGTCATGATCTCATTTTGAGACATAAAGCAACTTGCTTTACTTTTATCTCTTTGAACTCGAGAAATTAGATGTGAATGAACACCTCCAACCTGCATTTTATAGAACAATTATGAACACTTATATAAAATCTAATAGTTTCATATAAAGCCAAGTTCACTTCACAAAATAAACAAAACATCAATAGTGAGGGTAATTTCGATCAATTAATGAATAGGTGAATTCGGTGTGTGTTTCGTCTCTAACTCTTCAATGGGTAAGTTCCAAAAAGTTAGCTAAGACGAAACTGGTCAAATGGCTGAATGGGTTAGAAATTTCCCAATGTGTTTTTTGTAATGCATAAAGCCTCCTATATCATTATACTCGAAAATAGTAGTTTAATAGTGAAATAATATAAGCACACTAATCATTTATAGAAATTTTAAATATTTTGGACATGTATTTCAGGTCAACCCTACCCATCCAACCTATTTTATCCAAACCATTTTGACCCGTTAATCGACCTGCCCAATTCTCCTTAGTTGAAAAGGTCAAGAGCTAAACTTACAACAGCAACCCACAGGTCCAGTGATTTTCTGATATCAGGGTGCAATGCATAGACACCTTCAATTATCACCTGTTTAAATAATCACTATTATTTATATATGCATAAATAAATAAGTAATATGTTTAGTTATCACGATATACCACTCCGCAATCTTCAGAAACTTCAAGTTCTTTAAAGCCACTGCGAGCACCACTCTCCAAATCAAATACAGGTACTTTTGTTTTTCGACCTCTTCTGATATCACGAATATTCTGCAAGCAAGAACCAGAGGAAATATTTTACGTACACAAAAGGGGCCAAGTGAAAATCAATCAATCTGGTCTTATAATCCAAAGAGCAGCCCAAATACAAGAAGTAATAACAATAAAATCAAGAAGGGGCTTTTATATGATCCAAATGATGACAAAAAGAAGAAACTTTCAGTACCTTTGTGAGTAAAGCTAAATCAAGCGATCTGAAGTCATCATACTTGAAGTCCTTTACTTGCTCTGACTTATAATAGCTTTCAAGGGATATGACTTCACAACCAACGATATTTGCCATTTTACGAGCCAAACTAGTTTTCCCAGACCCACTTGGACCTCCTATACGCATATCATACCATATTAAATCCATCGAATTACTGAAATGTGTCATGGGCTTACCACATCTATAGACAATGAATGAATCAATATATGTATGTGTACGTATACACATAGAGAGAGAGAGAGAGAGAGAGAGAGAGAGACCAATTCCAACTATAACTGGTAGCCCCTTGTGCTCCAACAAAGCCTGAAAATATGGAGACAGTGTATAATATTAGTAAGGTGTCGTTTGATTTTGACTTAATGGCTGTAATGTGGTAGGTCATAAAAAGATTGTTTTCTATTTTATCCAGAAAAGCATGATGCCATGACTTAATGGTGTCCTGGTAACCATTTAAGCTGGACACTGCTTTACGATGATTTTTCCCTCCAACATACCACCTCCAGTTATCTTCTCCGGTAAGCAACATTCCCATGACCTTTTTATGTGAATGTAATGTTTTTACGGAGATTTTTATTGCTTTCTCAACTAGTTCCTTCAAGAGAACAAATCCTATCGACTTTTAAATGGGAAACCACCATTATTCCTCTGAATCACCATTAATTCCGGCGACTTACCATTGTTTCCGGTGAGTTGCATGCAAAATTTAGTATCTTTAACCTTATACCCAAGGTCCCAAACTTCCCCCGACCACCCCATGTATCCTAAACACCATTTTCTAGCAAGTTCCTGTAGAATTCGGTTCAGCAAGTTCGCCCATCAAATACCATATTGGCATGTAAACTGAAACATTAATGACCATATGTATAACAAAAACTTCAAATACCATATTGGTACATAGGCAAAAACATTATTGCACTTGGGTAACTTTAACTCAACTTCAATTTAAAAGATTTATGAAAAAATGTATATTTTTCAGTAGTAGTTCCTGAAAATTGGGTAAAATGGTCATTTACTATCATTCAAATTGTTTATTCAGCACATAAAACAAATAACATTATAGCTAAACGGATGCTTTATCTAGAGTGTAGTCAATGAGTAAAACAAACAAACAAGCCCCAAGTCAATAAAAATAACTACTAAACTTTCCAAGATCCAGAACACAATTATTTATAATTATCATTATAACTTCGAGAATATGATTCAATCCGAAGTTATTTAAGTTTGAGCATTTCAATATTATTATTATAAAGTAGTACCTAGTATAAATAAAGACAAGTGCAAATTAAGTTCAATATTCAAGTTAATATCATATTGGTAGTTTTCCAATTTTAATTAGTAGATGCTCTTTTTCTTTGCTAGGAGTCCTCAAAGATACAACGATACATATATTCGAAAATAATAGGCTAATTTAATATAAATATTATTTGTATAGTACATTTACCTTAAAAGCTATTTAAGTTGCATACTTAATTTAATTACTTAAGGCAATTTCCAACTTTTATATCATTTCAGATCCTTTCTTATAAGGCTCTTAACTCTTATCTTTTTAAAGCGGAGATCTTTCTGGAAGCAATCTCTCTACCCACATGTGAGGTACAGTTGTCTACATCTTACATCCCTTATATCCCCACTCAGACGGGATCGGTATAGTTGTTGATGTTGATGTTGATGTTGTAGATAAGAAAATTATTATTAGAAGATATATTTTATTATTTGGTTGCTATATTTAGAATTTTAGAGAAGGTTTATTTTAGATAAAGATTAGGAGTTAAGAGTTCTATTTAGGACTTAGGAGTAGATTTTTGTTTTTCATTATAAAAAGGTTGTTAGTGTTATAGTTTATTAATTATTATGCAGAAATTAAGTGGTAGTTCTAATATTATTGAGAGTGTTGGTTTACCTCCCGAAATTAAACTCTAGGGGAGCCAATCGACCTCTCAAAAGTCGATTGATCTATCTTTTTATCTTTTCTTTTTGTTTGCCAGTTTGATTTGTATTAGAAAGTAACCTTATAAACCCAATCTCATAATGCTTACCTGTATTGCTTGAACAGCAAGAAGTAATCCCCTATCAAGATCAAAAGAATCAGGCATTGGAGCAAGCTGCAGTGTATCCCTAAAAGAAGAAGGATCTGTATATGCATGATGAGATGAACCAATGCATTTATTGGCATAAATTAAAAAAAATATATAATTATTTATTTTATTAAAGATAGCATATATACCAATGGAAGACCCATCCAGAACCGAACCATCAGATGACATGAACCGCCACGGGGCTAAAACTGGGTCCATTTTGGATTTGGTGGGTGATCGGGTCCACGGTTGGGATATATCATCATCCCTGTTCACAAGATCAGGTCGAATACGAAGCGGTTTTGGAGCAATAATTAAGGGTTCTCTACGTATGCCTGAAGATATTGTAGGCAAAGGAGGTGGTGTATTAAGGCGTGGAACACCTGCAAATAAAAAAATAATTAATTAATTAAGAAACAGCAGAATATATGTCTAAATGCCTAAATCAATTAAGAAAATATTTAAAAAAGTTACCCTGGCTGTCAAGAATCATTTCAAGATATGATTTTGTGATCCAAGGGCCAGTAATGCCCAGCCTCGTCGCCTCTGCTTCAACCATCTATGCAAACAGAATGCATATGAGCAGTGTGAAAAGACATAAATATCCCTGAAATGGAAAAAAAGGATGAGAATTAAGAACATACTTTTCTATCTCTGCCCCTGAGAACTATGTATGTTTCAGCAAGTGTATCTATAGTCTCCAGGGATATTGAAAGATCTCCATTAATGATTGATTTTGATGCCCTTTTATAACTGACAACAACGCTGTACCCCAAAGCCAGCAAACCACCCAGGGTCATTCTTCCAACCTGTTATGATTTTTATTGAGAAAGTGTGTAATTGAGAAGAAAAAAATTAGAGCCATTAAACTCTGTTTAAAATGGAATAAGATGTTATTGTACCTCAAACTCAGCTTTTGGCCTAATAATGAAATGTTTGTCAACAATTCTTTGGTCACCAAGTGAAAGATAGTATCTGATGCCACTCTGGCGGACCTTAATCCAATCGTTAACGTGTGCTTCTTCACTTGCAGATGGAGGCCTTAAGTACATTTCAATGAAACTGAGAATTATCAAGAATCGGGAAAGATTAATTTGTTTCATTGTGTTTGTTAGTCTTCTTAAATAAATAAATAAAAGCCCCATAAGAAAAGAAATATAACAGTTCGATAACTCACTTGTCGATCTGGGCTTCCTTATTTGGAAAAGAGTAGACTGATTGTTCACTTTCTGACTGGTACAACAGTTTGACTTATTAAAAGGCTCAAGCAATGAATTTAACAAATTAAGGCTGAGATATCTCAAAGAAAATGCAAAATCTCCTGTAATAAACAGGATGTTGAAAAAAGTATCATAATTGCAAGGTAAATGTATCCAATCTCTAGCATCATGATTCATGGAGAATATGAGCATTTGTGTTGTAAATTGTTTGGATTCCCAGGCTTTTAGCAAACTTATTAGAAGGAAAGAAAGACGATTAACTTGTTCTGTTAATATTGGACGTTCAAAACTATAGATGTTTTTGGACCAAATGCAGTATCTTTTCAAATTTAGTTCAGGTGATTTTAAGCTGAACTACTTGAGCAGATAAATTTCTTACAGATTAAGATTCTCATTACCAGCAGCACCCATTACAAAACTGGCCCAAAACATTTATAGGATAGTGTGGCAAACATGTGCCAAAATGGGCAAACATCAAATGCATGTAAACTTTTTATCAGTACAGTTTTGTATTAAACAAAAGTTCGAAGTGATTCAAGTATAGAGAAAAATTTTAAAACGAATTTACAAACTAAGCCTAAGAAAGTTGGCATAAAATGATAACTAGGAAGGTTAAATAAGAAAGCAAGGCTTACCTCGCTTTTACATTTGAGCTTGTAAATTGAATCTCTAAATGAAGCACCAAAACTATTGTTAATCCTGATCTACAGAAAAACAAGAATATTATCAGGAAACAGAGGATATAAGATATGAATATGGAACCTTAGATTTCCAACCTGTGCATGGTGAAGATCTGGCTCTATATGCTTTCTAAACAACGGAAAAATGCTATCGATTAAATTGTCCAACGAGCAAGAATCTCCAATATCATATTGCACTTTAGATAGTAGGCTAAAATGTACGCCACCAACCTGGTGCCACATATGTAACCACAGTTCATCCATATATATATATGATTTTAAGAGGATAAGAAAAACATAACACGTTATCTGATAGAAAGTAATTACCACTGCAACACGAATATCTAGCAGAGATCGTAGTCTTGCATGGAGAGCATATGTACCATCAACTATCACCTAAAACAAACTCTTTAGAAATAAACAAAAAGTAAACTAGTTAGTCTACATGTTAAAAGGCAATTATGCGTCTACTCACCACCCCAAAGGAAGTACTCTTGATTTCTGTAGTTCCAATGCGTCTTTTTTGTTGGAAGTCAAACACTGGTGTTAATACATCTTTCCCCTTTAACAGATCCTATGTGAACCAGAGAGTTCTCAGTGATGATAAAGTCGGTTATTTTTTTCGTTTTTCAGTTAGCGAGCAAGCATTTTATTAATAAAACAAGTACAAATAGCAGAAAAGACAACCCAACTTCAAATTGTATGTGACGAAATTATATCATAGAAATTGGACAGGTTCATAATTTCAGATTATAGGGAAGAAAAAGAAAACGGGTATGTCCTTTGACAATATAAAAGTAAGCAAATCTAAACCATACCTGAAGATTCTGAACTAAAAGGTCGAAATCTATTGAATTCAACACATTCCCTTCATCAGCTCCAGTTCGGTAATTTTCCATTGATATGACACTACAACCAATCACTGATGCCACCTTCTCTGCCAAGCTGTAGACGTCATGTATGTGCATCTTTATGTCCATTGCATATATATTTGTGTGTATTACTGAAGGCCGATTTCAATAAGAAACAAATAAGGAGGTGCATTGTAACAGTCACTATATCAGAATTACCTTGTTTTACCAGATCCACTAGGGCCACCAATGCCAACTGCTACAATACCCTCTTTTTTCGATCGAAGCTCTTGAATTGATTTTACCAACAAGTAATAGCCCCGATCAAAAGACTACAAACAATCCAAACCTCAGAATAAGTACTAGAAAACTTATCAAGTTTTACGAATTTATCAATATGCAGTTTTGCTAATGTAAAAAACTTCCATTCCCATTTAAGGTTTCATGTAGGCATGCCACCTGGTGTCAAACATTATATCATTCGAGAAGACTGTCATAATTTAAGTGCAAACCAAATACTGCAAAGTTTCCAGTTAACCTCCACCTAAATGGTCAGCAATGGAAATGACTTGCATATTGATTTTGATTAGACACTATCAAATTGCATCAGAGTAAACTTGCATTACTTGACAGTTGATTGATTTAGATTATAACAAAAGTAACTTCTTCGCACGGTAGGTACAACTACAATACAAACTCAGTTTGTTTGACTTTTGCGTCTGAAACTAGTTTGCAGATAAAAATAAACAAATCACAGTTTATCTTTAGTTTATAACAGGAAACTTCTCAAATGAAAAGATGATATTGATTGATTTGTTAAAGATATAACACAACGTAACGTAATTATCAAACTTTTATTCAATTTTATGAAAGCTACATCAATGTCAATTTGGGAATTCAAACTAAGCCCTTTTAAACTAAAAATCGGAAAGTTCCTCTCTCTATCCGGAACACAGCAAGATTATTTCATAAAAAGGTCAAGCTGACATTGAAATCGAACTGCAGACTTCTTTAATCGAAGTAATTAGGACAATGATGTTGTTGGTTCGGATCCAAACATATAAAGATCAAAAAAATATCATTGGGTAATTTCATCAAACACCTGACATGCACAATGAAAGCCCAATTCAAGAAAACCGAAAATCAACCTACCGCATGGAGAGGAAGAGACTGGAGGATAGATGGCGATGATGAGGACGTAGAGGGGGTTTGTTGGTAGTAATCACGGCCACCTTCTTGTAAAACTCGGTGCACTACATCATCATCCATGTTATTAGCAGCAAGAAGATCAAATTATCTTGTGGATTGTATCTGAAGTTTCTTGTTGTTGCCGGAAACTGAAATTGAAGAAGAGAGAGAAAGAAAGCGAGAGGGAATCTGTTAGAGAGGAGTGTTTTTTAGTAAAGCTTTTGTGTATACGCATAGACCATGTTTTTCCTACTCCAATTGCTTTTGCCTGGTGGGGAAACTTCGATCTTTGTAAACTGTTTTTGAGTTCATGATTTTTCGGCATGACGATTTATCCTTGTGTAAGACTAGTAAGTAATGAACACTAAGATAAAAATCTTAAATCATTAAAATATCTTTTGTTTGTTATTTGTAATGAGAAACATTTATAATAGACGATTTTAAAATTATAGATATATGAATAAGTATTGATAAAATTAGTAACACAAGTTTTATTAAAAATGTTAGTGATAATAAAAGTATTTTCAAGTATCTTTATAAGTTGAGTTTAAGATTATCATTTATTAATATTACAATCATACCCTCATAACTAACGTCATATCTAAACTCTAACCTAGTCATGATAGATATTTGATTTTTTTCTTTCATTCGTCGTCTAAGTCACCTCTGTTATCTATAAGTTTCTTAATTTATCATCATCTTATGACTACTATTATTATAAATTACATGTATGTAAGTGTACAACAATGAATTGATTATTAGTTTATTATTATATATGTATGTAAGTGTGTTGTTCTTTATATTTATTATATGGTTTATTGTTGTAAAAATCATTTACATGTAGACATTTTATTGTTCGTTTTTGTAATCGGATGTATATTAGATGGTTTATTGTTATACAAGTAATTATTAATAAATTATTTCACATTGTAATAGTACTTATTTTATTAATTAGTGATATGTTAGAATAGCTTATTTAGTTTATTATGTGTGTGAGTTTAATATATATGCCCTTTTACGTAATTTCACAATTTCTAGCTCTAGCTTCTTTAACTAACACTTTTTGATAAATATAATCTTCAGTTTCATCTCCAGCTAGGGCTGTCAATGGGCAGTTTGGATCAGATATTTTGAAGATATAATAATTATAGTGATAATAATAATAATTGTAATGAAAAGTTTTAAAATAGTGTAAAGTTGATTGAAATGTAGGTTTGATTTAGATTTTAGAGGTTGCTTTTATTTCAAAAACTTAAGAAACCTTAGAGAGACTAAGAAAAAAGAAAAGAATAAGGAAAGATAAATAATTAAGTAAATACATAAGGAAAAAAAACCGTAAAAAAAGGACCAAAAGCAAAAAATAAAGGAGAGGATAGCTTCACCGTAGTTAAAATGAGGGTCCCTCAATCAAGTTTAAAGATTGAAATATATTACTCACTTGTGGTTCACAAATCACAACTAAACATTACTAACACTAATATTTAATCTAACTTGTTTTTATTATTTCTAACGCTGAACGAAGGTGAGAACATTTTTATAATTATTTATTATTCTCGGCTAAACTTTCGAGCATAAAAATAAGAACAAACTCGTTTATAACATAAGAAGCTTTACCATTGTTAATGAGATAATAATAAAAAATACGGTTGACGATTCCGATCGAGGATTTAGGTTAATAGGTAATGTCATATCTATGTCAGTGTCATCGTATTTTTTATGTTATTTTTGTAAACTTATTTTTTATTCGATATAATTTCATATCAAGTTTGATTTGTGATCGCTTTGTGTTAGGTTCCGTTCGTATTTTATGTTGGCCCACTTTCGTGAAATAAACTTTTTGTTTCGTTTGATAGCCCGAAATTTAATAGGTTTAGGTGTTTGGTTTGAAAATTTTCACATACAGTTATTTCTTATTTTCATTTTTTTTGTATTTGCATTATTAATATTTAATAATACATAATACAACACACATATGGAGCAATTTTTCCTGCTTTTATTTTTCTTTTTCATTTTGGCGTCTTAACGATATTCATAATTTTACATTTCACTCCTGCTCTAAAGTAAGAGATCCAAGATTTTATGTTATTTAAGCTAAACATATCTCTGAGTATAGGGTTGAGCGGGACTTGATCTACGATTTTCCTTATCATTTTGTTATCGACCCATTATTGAGTCAACCCAATTTTGTATTGTGTTTGTGTAGGGGAGTTTAAAAGGGCTTGTGAAAGGGGTGATTGCCAGGGTTTTGGGTTTTGGGGCCTATGAATTGAAGGGGCTTTTTTTTCTTTTTTGTGTGTATAATGTATATGGTTTAACTTAAGCTTAGTTTAAGTAATCTATTATTAGTTAACTGTTATAAACACTGAGAATTTCTTAAAGATTCGAGATTCATATTCTACGCAAAAATAATATTCAAATGTCAATATCTTTTGGCCCATTACAACACACCACCTTCTTTTGTAGTGGACAAATTCGTAAGAAAAATAGTGTTTCCCTCAGATTTTCCATAGAATCGACCATGAAAAGCTTCGTGGGGAAAACCATTTTTCTCGAATTTCCCATGAAATTCGTGGAAAATTGAACTCATTGTGATGTCTGACTAGTAGTGGCAATATGGGAAGATAATCAACAAATTATCAATTCATCAAAAAAATAATAATTAGTTTGTGAAAAAAATAACACAAAATCGTTTGACTACAATTTGGGAAGAAGAACACATAACTTTTATCCTTTTTCTATTTTCTTAAGAAAAAACGAAATCCTAAACTTTTTTGAAAGGTAGAATTTAGAAATTCAACTTATTTAAGGCATATCTGAGATTTCAAATTCTTCTAATATCTCAAAAATATTAGAACTTCTCTTTAGTCTTTGTTTCTTGAATTCTCGATTAACTTTTATGTACTATTAAATTTTAATAACTCAACTCTTTACTTTGGCTGTTTTGTTCAATCAATTGATCATCTAGTAACTTGTTGGTATTTGCATATCAGCTTGTTTACTAATTCACTTAGTATGATTGTTTAATTGGTATTTGCATAACAATTGCTTAGTTGGTAATGGATTAATTGATTATCTTGTAACTAATTGACGTTTGCATAGGAGTTCGTTTATTAGTTTGTTTAGTTGGTAACTATTAGATTTTAATTCTTGAGTCACTATTTATTAGTTTCACTTAGTCTGTAATTGTTATTTGGTTGTGATCCATTTTGTACTTATGTTTGTTAATCAATGAAAGTGTGCATTGATATCTATGTAATATTTCCATACAAATTGTTTTAACCCTGTTTATGTTTTGGGTTTAGTTCCTAAAAGTACATCGAAGTTGTCACATTTTGCTATTGTGTATACCCACCTTTCAAAACTCTCATTTAGTATATTAAATCTTCTAAAACTCACGATTTATGCATTGGGTAACCTGCTAAACAGGTAACGATGATGTGGCAACGATAACGATGATGTTGCAACTGTTTTGTTGACTTGGCATATGATTTGGAGGCTGACTTGGCATAATAATAATAATAATAATAATAATAATAAATAAATATTTATGAACAACAAAGGAGGTCTCTGTGGTCTGCATCGCAAGAACAGATCGCAAGAACAACATCGGAGGTCACCATCGCAAGAACAGATCGCTAGGTCACCATCGCAAGAATAGATCGGAGGTCACCGTCGCCTCCATCGGAAGAACAGATCTCCATCGCAAGAACAAATCTCCCATGAACAGATCTGTATTGAAGGTCGATTTGGGTTTCTTGTTTGATTTGGGATTTCTTGTTCGATTTGGGATTTCTTGTTCGATTTCAGGGTTTGGTTTGAAATCGCCACCATCTTCATGAACAAATCTGTATGAAACCGCCACCATCTTCATCTTCTCCCATGAACAGATCGGAGGTCACCATTCGCAGCCACCACCGCCTTCAACAAGTCTGTATGAAACCGCCACCACCGCCTTCAACAAGTCTGTATGAAACCGCCACCACCGCCTTCAATAACTAGGGTTTCGATCTTCATCATCATTGAACCGTTCCAGATCTGACTTTGAGAACCCAGATCTAGGGTTTCGATTTTCATCATCTTCATCATCGCACTGCAGATCTGACTTCGAGAACCCAGATCTAGTGTTTCGATCTTCATCATCGCACTGCACCAGGTTGGGTTTCTTTCGATAATAACCACAAAGAAATCATGTTTTGTTCCAGATTCTTGGTTTCGATTTAGGATTTTTTGCGATCACAGTAAGTTTTGTTCAAGTTATGTTCTTCGATTTTGGGTTTGTTATTTACTGCAGATTTGAAATCATGTTTTGTTCAAGTTTTATTTTATTTTTATGATTCAAGTTTTAAAGTTTGTGTTTGTGTTTATGATGATCTTCAAATGTTGATCTTCAAGTTTTAGAGTTTGTGTTCTGTCTGATTCAAGTTTTAGATGTATGATGATCTTCTAATGTTCTTCCTGAACTTGAAGATTCATATGAATGTTTTTCATGTTCACTTTTTATTTTTACTTTTAAATATGCTGATTTGGCAACTAAAAAATGATGTGGCATGAAATTAAAAATAAAAATAAAAAGAAAGGATGACCTGCTACCTGATGAAGAGGTAACCCAATGCACAAAATGGTAGTTTTATGAACTTTGATAAACTAAATGGGAGTTTTGAAAGATGGGTATACACAATAGCAAAAAGTGACAACTTGGATGTACTTTTATGAACTAAACCCTTATGTTTTTTACACGTACAACCAAAATTGATTTGCTAATTTTAAAATTAAGAATAAATTTGGTAGGTATATATAACTTAATTTCGTCCGGTTAAACTCTTTAATTAAACTTTTAAGAGTATATGTTTTTAAATACACCTCTATTGGTAACTATCTTTAGTGCCACTTGTCACCATTTTACACATCATAATTCTATATGCTATTATTCTAAGACCTAATTGTTATTTATGTTCCTTCTCACTTTACTTAAATCACTATACCTCAATTTTCCTTTTTAAATTTTCAACCATTCTAAAATCCAATCAATCTTCCAATACAAATTCTAAAAGATACAGTTGAGAAGATATTCTTGAACAATTTTTTTGGTCAGTGATTGAAACTGATTTCCTCTTGATGCTTCTTTATATTAGATATTTTTTATAAGCAAATTCCGAGTCTCTTGACCATCTAGATTCTTATGGGACTCACCCAATTTAGGTTTTTTCTTCCTATCGATAATAAAGTAGATGAGGATGTGACAGAGAATAAGATATCAATTTCAGAAAACCCATCTACTTAAATAGAAATTCATACATGATTTTATAGACATTTTCGCTTTTACCTAATCAGAGCTCCCATAATCCTATTTCGATATCTTGGCTAATCTGATTTTTACCATATTACTATTTTATTTCAATTTGTTCTTTTGTAGTTGAAACCCTTAGTAGTCGAACCATGCCTTTAAGTACTTCAATTGTAATGTGAACCAGCAAGTAGTTTAAAGGAGTACTTAAACATTAGTTACTTGTAAGTCTATGTTTATATTGTAAGAGCTTGTTAAACAAGTAGCTTTTTAGAAGTACATGGAGCATTTACCAAAGACTTCTGTTTAAATAGTTAGTCCTTTATATGTCGATCTACATTTCAGATACCGCAATAGATACTTTACCAAATAGTTCAAAATATAAACAAAAAAAGGTCCCGCTATAAACAAAAACTCAAACTCTATCTGTCAAAATATTTGATTCAAATTTAAACTTTAGCTCCAATATAAACTTCAATACGTGTAATTTTGCTATAATTACCTTAAATCCACACTGTTAAAACCATCGCTACTCCGTAATGTCTTAAAGCACAAACTCTAAATCAACAGTCACAATCCAACATGAACACCCTTACCCCTTTTGATGTTCATCACAAAACCCCCTTCATGTTCACACACCCTTGCTCTCTCTATAGTGTACTTATGTTTGTGTAACAGTTGGAGAACATGAAAGGGTTCTAAATTTATGGATAATGCCATATACTCCTTACAAATATGAGTATTTAAATTTTTTTGTCCATGTAATTCAAGGAAAAACACGGATATAACACTCTTAAGTTTAAAAACTATCCCCTACGCAGAAATGTTAACTAGGAGTATGTTATACCAGCTAAGAAAAGTTATTATATAATAAAATTGTTACACATAAACACATAGTTTATGTAAGGTGTGTATGTTTCTAGAGAAATAGAGTTATACAGCTAAAGTATAATTAACACAAGATTAATTCAAGACTCATTTGTTTTTAAGATGTTTCGAGTCTGAATTTGAATATTATATCTGAATATTAAGAGGTAGTTTTGACATTCATTATTTTGCTGTTTGTTTTTAGAACATCTGGATGTTTGTAATTATCTATTGTATTGATATTTTATATTCAACTATTATAATTTTAACAAAAATAAAAAATAATTTAATTGTATAATAAATATTCTTATATAAAATAACAAACCATATTAATACAGTGAACTAAAAATCAAAATATTTCAGAAAGAGATGTGCGGCGGCGTGCGATGGCCGTGTCGATTAAGAGGAGAAGGGTCATGTATGTAGAGGAGTGGAGGAGTACATGTTGACATGAACTGGTGAATGAATTAGTTTGGTTGTAAAAGGAGAATTTGTCATGAATTAGTTTGGTTTTAAGATACTTTCAGATCTTAATGAAAATAAAAAACAAAAAGCCTGTACATCGATCTTAAAACCTCTTAATGAATCAAATTAAGATGTATTAAGACATTTTCTAAAAAAACAAACGACCCCTAAGCCTATATCAAGATTATAGTAGAGTTGCGAGCATTTCATTACCATATTCAGATGTGGAAAACATACACATTGTGTGTCTTCTTGGTGTAAGAGACACATATAGAGAGAAAGTGGGTTTTTATTAGGAGAAATCTTGCAAATAAGGTGTTGATGAGGATTCAAGTCATGACTCATGCATGTTGATCGTGGGACTAAATTCACAGCATTCAAGCACTAACAAGTGACAAACAAGTGATTAATTACTATATTAATTGTTAATTTTCAACTATTTTATGTGTTTTTTAAGTTTTAGAGAATGAAAACATGAATTTAGGGGCGAGGTCGGACTAGACCGAAACCCGAAACCTATAAAAAACAAGGACCGAAGACAGGACTGATCAGTCCTGGTCTCGGTTCTAGGTTTTTCGGTCTTTTAGTTGTTCAATACACTATATCAAATAAGACCGGCCGAACCGAAACCCGATATCTACAAAAAAAGGACCGAAGACCGTATCGACCGGGCCCGGTCTGATGCGGTTCGGTTTGTCGGTTTTTTCGATCTATCGGGTTCTATGTTCACCCCTACATGAATTACATATGATTAGTAACATAACGTATATATGCCTTGTAGAACTAGTATTAGTTATTGCATGTTACAAAATTGTGATTAAAATGAGTTTTGGTACATTTTTGGACTAAATAGAAGCTGATCACATAGAACATCAGGATTGGACACAGGCCTATCCAGTAAGAATAGAATTAGGCTACTAACCATAAGAATTAAATCTCATTCTCTAAACTAATTCTTTTTTTATAACTTTATTTATTTTTTTTATTTTCATTCTCTATATAAACTCACACTAAATTAAGCATTTACTAAATATTTAAAAAACTGAAGATTGCAGCTGATTGAAAATTATATGGATTTCATATTTGAAATGGATATTGTTTTTGTTTCCAATAATCTAACTTTAAATTGGATGATGGTTAAAGTGGCAAATTGCAACCACAAGTATAATAATAATGGTACTAAAATGATTAAAAAATAGAAAAAAAGGTAAGGAAATTAATAACAGGTGCTCCCACTTAAATGACTGAAAGTCAACTCTATTTCTTAGCCCCATTACATTTTGTCTTCTTTCCACTTTCCCCAACCCATTTGACCTCACCACACATCACGCTATCGTACGCCACCAACCCTTTATCTTTCATACCCTGTTGTGTGCCCCATTGTACTTATCATGTACCTTCACCTTTCTTTCATTTATTGTAAACTACCGATTATTTTCATTTTTTTTTCTTTTGCTTCTTGAATATGGGAAAATAAGAAACAATATCTTGTTCGTCAAAAGCCTTCATCAACACACCAACCTAGAAAACACGGTTCAGATGTGTCATTCACCATAGTCGACCATGGTTATTTGCACGAAAGTTGCATAAACATACATATAGTTTCCATTGTATATATACAATCACGTGTATATAATAAAAAGTTTAAGAAAAAGTGATCTAGTTTCCATTGTATATATATAATAACGTGTATATAATAAAAAGATTAACACAAATTTATCGTATCTTTTTAAATAAAAAAGTTAATTACTTACATGACTTTTAAGACAAACTTAATTGTATTTTCGTATAATTTATCTTTATAATACAATTTAATATGTTACCGATAAAGATGTATTGCAATTACAAAAATAATTTAGAATGTGATATATTTACATTACTATTTATCTAAGAATTAATAAAATATTATCTTTAAAGAGATTAGAATTTTCTAGTTTGTACAAATAAAATCACACCGATTATATAAAAAGAAATTGTAAACTTAGAACGCTATGTTTAGATTTTATTTTAATGTTATTCAAGAAAATGATATATGTGAGGATGTGATCTAATATCATTCATGATAAGTAATGTTATATACACAAAATCATTAAGTAGGAAACTTACTGAAAACAATAAAACTCTTAAAAATACCTATGATTTAAAGACTTTATAAAACATCACTTGTTATATATAATTTTAATCATAAAGTATAGTTTATTATTATTATTATTAATTAACTAATATTATTTTATATTTTGATAAAGCCGCGAGACAAGGGTACACGATAAGACAGTGGGGCAGCAGGCATCAGATCCTTTCTTTTATGAAATGTAAGTTGAAGGGTGCGCACGATAAACGGACCCTAAATCTCTATCTCACTCGCATCCTCCGTCATCTTCACCTCATATTCTTCCCCTGCATCCCTCTCCGAGTATATATGTACACACGCACACGCTCTTACACTGACATTTCATTGACTTTCTTCACTTTCTCTCTCTCCTCTCTCTCTCTCTCTCTCTCTCTCTCTCTCTAAAAACATCATCTCCATGGAGGATCTGCCTTCCGGCTACCGGCCTAACGTCGGCGTTTGTCTAATCAACTCCGATAATCTGGTAAACAGCCTTCGTTTTTTCTGTAATATGTAATTACTCTGTTCGTACAGTTTCTACACTGTTGCTGATTTTTTGTGGAACTCGGATTCACGATTAGTGATTTCATTTTATTCAGTATGAATTTCGTTATGATATGTTTAAAATCACGATCTGTCGTTACTTCAATTGCGTTCGTATTCCTAATTTTCTGCTACTGATGCAAAATCAGTATGTACTTTCAGTTTTGAAGTTTGAGATATGTTTCTGATTGCTTTTGGAAGCAGAAACTAGCATGATGCAATTATTTTTACTTTGAAGTTTAATTTCTTTCAATCATTTGATACTTGGAATTGAAAAGGAAATATATTTTAATACGTTTCTTAGGTGTTTGATGCGTTGAAATTTGATTAAAATAATATTGCTGGGAATAATTCTCATAAAAGGTGTATGACGAGCCTTCTCGTTGAAGTTGCTATTTAAAATTCGTTTACCAGTCTTATTATTATATATTTATTATTTATTTATCAAATCTTATCGTAATTTTCTAATGGTGTGCATGTGAAGGCCTTTGTGGTTTTGTATTGGATCTGGAGAAAGTTTTTAATTTACATGGAAATTTGGTCTGCTTCCATGGATGGAATATTTAATTTGATTTGGACTTTTTAATGATTGAACTCTCGTTGGATACGGGCCAGATAATACCTGCTCTTTTCTTAACATGTCATATTAATGCTTTTCAAAAAAAAAAAATATCATATTAATTCATGAACATGCCATGTAAAGTTTTTGCAGGAGTTTTTGTCCAAGTTTAGGAGTATAGTTTAATTCAACGAAAGTAATGTTTACTGCTAGAGAATTTGTGATAGGCCAACATAATTCTGCAACTACCGTGGCTGACCTTGAGAATTGCATTTTGGTAGAAGCTAGGGAATCCTTACCTGCCATGGGCAATTTAATCAATTAATGAAAAAATTACACATTTCCTACATTTTGTGTCATTTCATAGTAATAAAAAGATCACCTGTGTAGAAAAGTATGAATAGTTGTGTAAAGTTTCTTCATAAATTCACTTCAAATTGTGGCACTCTATATGAGCATAGCTGGACAATATGCTAATGCTACCTTTCATTCTTTTGTATATGATACTTTGAATTTTTTTCGTAGTTGATTCATAGATGCAAGGAACATTGTAACCTGCTTTGATTGCGTGCAGGTGTTTGTGGCTTCTAGATTAAATGTACCAGGAGCATGGCAAATGCCTCAGGTGAGTGCTATATTTTTATTATTTTTTCTTTGAGGAGCCAGGGTATATTGTGAAATACACCAGTGTATAGCATCAAGTCTTGAACCCACAACTATTAGGTCAATAAACTTGGTTCTATAACAATTATGCCAAAAGCCACTTCTGATATTTATATTTTATTACTCAGTAGTTACATGTGAATTATCTAGCAGCATTTTAATTTGAAATCCACAATTTATTTAGGCTAGTTTTAGTTTGATATTAATTGTTGTTACATATAGTTGCAAGATATTATTGGATGAGTTTGACTTAAATGGCATTCCTCTGATTTCTAGATTCAAAATCCATTGGCCTTACTGTCTTATGATCAAATCCTCTTAAAAGCTTCTACTTATCAGTCTTCCGTCAATTTCCATCAAAAAATTTATTGATACAATTTGTAGTTAATATTTAACTTGTGTTGTTAGGGAGGGATCGAAGAGGGGGAAGAGCCAACATCTGCTGCAGTTAGGGAGCTTCGAGAAGAAACTGGAGTGGTTTCTGCTGAAATAATTGCAGAGGTTAGTTTCAAATTACAATACAACTTCATGCCTAATGTTTCTGTCATAAATTTTTTTATCGAGTATAATATATAGAAGATTATTGACCTCGCATCAGTACTCATCAAATGCATAATTGTGTAGGTTTCTTTACCAATTTATCAGCAACATTTTCCAATTTGTGTTACTCTGCACAAAGTTTGATCTAGTCATACTTTTTGAAAAAATAGATACACTTGAAAATCCTGAAGTTGAAAATTAACACGTTTGACTACTGAAAGTTATGTCTTTTGTTACTTTACTGAAGAAGTGTATCAGTCTTTATGATTTAATTAGTATCATCATATAATAAATATCTGGTAATGCATATGCATCTCTCAGTTATATACCAATATGGGGAGAGGAAGAGGGGTTTAATGTGCAAATTTGCAATCATATAAATAGCTACTACTAATAATAGGATGCTTAAGTTTGATGGAAGTGTCGACGACCATACTACGGACATGTGGTATCAAATCTAACATCAAGCCTTTTGAAACACCATTAAGTTTTATTTAAGCCATTGCAACCCGAGTCTAAAATAAACTGATTGTGTCAGATTCAAAGGTGCTAATGACACTTGTACTAAAAGAGATTATACTTATTTAGACGAGACCTATTGCTCAAACCAATTGAGTTGTTCGTAATTTTTAATAGGAAAATGTTGTAAAATCACTTTTCATAACAGGGTTATGAAATAGCTAATGTGGTTTTCCATTCATAGGTCCCAAAATGGCTGACTTATGATTTCCCACCTGCTGTTAAAGCTAAAGTGAATCGTTTGTGGGGAGGAGGTGAATGGCATGGACAAGCACAAAAATGGTAAGCCGAATAGAATCCTTCCTCCGTCCCCTCCCTCCGTTTTTGCCTTCTCCTTTCTTTCTTAAGATTATGTAAAATATTATGGATTGCTTCAGGGTTAATCGCGTAAAAAGGTAACCAATTATATATGGTCCAGTTTCTACTTTCTTAGTCCCAAAAGTCCATTAATGTTTCAAAACTTTTGATTTAAGGAATTTAGGTAACCAACTTCCAGATTTTATATTTATTTAAGATAGTTAGAGAAGCTGAATGTTGGTAACTTGCAATCTCTGACTTGGACAGTTACCTTTTAATAACAATTTTTGAAAGGTTTTAGTGGTTTTTCTTGACCTAAAATTAGCTGGCTTCCCAAAATAAAATCAGACCAAAGTTAGTTACATTAATGACTTGAATAACCCCTTGTAAGAAACTGCCTATTGCAATTACTAGGTTCCTCATGAAGCTGACTAAAGATGAAAGTGAAATAAATTTGGCTAGTGGTGAAGTTGATCCTGAATTTTCGGAGTGGAAATGGGCAAGCCCTGAAGAAGTCATTGAACAGGTTAACCTTCTCTCTCTCTTATACATACATACATACATACATATATATATATATATATATATATATATATATATATATATATATAAAAGTTCATTTAAGAACCATTATTAGTGTGAGAACCGCATGAACCAATCTTGACCGTCCAATTCCCCCTCCTTCAGTTTGATTGCCTACTCATGAATTCCTCACATGCACCTTGCCACACTCTATCACCCCACGCTCTCCATCCATGAATTCCACTTATTAAATGAATGGCTAAGATTGGTTATCGTGGTTCTCGCTCTAACAACGGTTCTCAAATGAACCCTCCCCTATATATATATAGGGGAGGGTTCATTCGAGAACCGTTGTTAGCACGAGAACCGCAAGAACCAATCTCAGCCATTCCTTGGATATGGGAAGTTCATGGATGGAGAACGTGGAGGGATAGAGTGTGGTAGGGTGCATCTGAGGAATTCATGGGTGGGCAATGACATTAAAGTAGGGGGAATTGGATGGCTCAGATTGGTTCTCGCGGCTCTTGCACTAAGAATGATTCTCAAATGAACTTCTTCCTATATATATATATATATATGTGTGTGTGTGTATATAGGGGAGGGTTCCATTGAGAACCGATTTTAGTGCGAGAACCAATCTTAGCCGTTGATTTGATAAGTGGAGTTCATGGATGGAGAGCGTGGGGGGATCAAATGTGGCAGGGTGTATGTGAGGAATTCATGGGTAGGCAATGACATTAAAAGAGGGGGAATTGGACGGCTCAGATTGGTTCTCGCACTAAAATTGGTTCTCAATGGAACTTCTTCCTATATATATATATATATATATATATATATATATATATATATATATATATATATATATATATATCTTCCCTCCATAAACTTTTGCATGAATATGGTGTGCATGACACATTGAATAACAAATAACAGGCAGTGGACTACAAAAGGCCAACATACGAGGAGGTTATGAGAACATTTAAACCTCACTTAAACGATGGTGGAAAAGCAGCAGCCAAATGCAGGTCGACTAAATGGTGAAACATGTAAGTGAGGTTGGTGTTTCTAACAAAAATTTATTACAGTTTAAGTCACTTGCCCCTTGTACATGAATGCGACGATGAAAACGTTCTTAGCTAGGTGTCCATTTATTTGTAATAATATGTTGCCTTAATTACATATATGTTGGTTTTGTTCTTATATGCGGCCATTTCAAGTCTAGGCGTCTA
The DNA here is from genome assembly GCA_947179395.2 of Pulicaria dysenterica. Taxonomy (NCBI): domain Eukaryota; kingdom Viridiplantae; phylum Streptophyta; class Magnoliopsida; order Asterales; family Asteraceae; genus Pulicaria; species Pulicaria dysenterica. Next base: position 3,016,380 of record OX359289.1, on the reverse strand, counting down.
GCCAGCAGTCACTTATTATTCTGGATAAAAATTTGAATATATCTTATTCAGATTTGGATTTTAATTTGATTAGGGTGTATGAGTGATAGTTAGTATTTCAGATTTATTTATGTTTGTGTATGATTTGGTTAGTGTAGGGTCTATGTGTTTGTCTTTGAAGCCCATATGGACAAAATCACAATATCTATAATCAAACCAAAAGCAAAGACCGTCCATTTTTTTTAGCATTCACTCGGTGCAATGATGCAATGATTATTTCTTTTGTAACAGTTAAGGAATTGACCAAAAACTGTTGTGTATTAATCAAAACCATACAAATTTACAAGTTGAACTCACACAGTGAAGTCATGTAATCAACAACGTTGCCTATAAAGTATCAAAATAAATAAAAAAATTGCGCAATGCTGATGAACAAAAGAAGTACTACGGACTATGAAATATCTAAACATTGTAACTCTGTTAGTTTAGTCTTGTTAATCAATGTGGGTCCTTCATGGACTCAGATGCAAACGTAAAAGGGGTGGGTTAGACGAGGAACCGAAGGTGAAGGCCCATGATTCATCCTTCGGTAGTCAAGTTAGTAGTATTCTAAAGAAGAATTGTATGGCGTATAGTCAGGTTGGGGCTTTCCACCTTGTTATCAAAAAGGGGGTTGTGTTTACCGACACACTATCTCACCTTAAGGTAGCCCCCTTCTGTCTATGTATGTTTAGAGAGTATAAAGAATAGCGAGCAAAAGTAAGAGAAGTAAAGAAGAGGTGGTGGTTTGTGAAGCATTGTTGAACCATCATGCCGTGGTTCATATCGGGGAAAAGAATGTTTAAAGAGGAAAAAGATAATTACTTTCAAATGGGAAAAAGAAGTTGTGGAGATGACAACTCAATAACAGAAATAAAGAGACAAAAGCATAAATCAAATGGTCAATTGTTTGTATCGTTTCGCCATTTGGGGAAAATGAAAAAACAAATCATTGATTTAGCAAAAAACCGTTGTGTTGTGAGTTTGCAACTTTGCGAAGAAATCACACAATGGTTTGGAAAGAAGAAATTAAATGTAAAGAGTACAAAATTTGAGAAAAAAATGAAATCAAAGGTTTCGCAGTTCAGACTTGATAAGTATTAAATCAAATTAAAGGCTATTGGCTACGAAGACAGACTTGAACATAGATTCTGCTTCACTACTGATAAGTTAACCAACAAAACAAATGTTAAAAGACAGAATTCAGATTCATAAGACAGATTTGAGATATGAAATCCTTCTAACTTCTCATAACGCTTAAACTTTTCTTTAATATTTGTTACTTGATTCCTAGTTTAATTTTATTAAATGTTTATATTTCAAATCCTTACTTTTTGTCTGTTTTCTTTGATTAATTGGTTATCTCGTAACTAATTAATATTGCATATTAGTTTGTGTACCAATTCAGCGGTTTGTTTAGTATAATTGGTTAACTGATATTCGCATACTGCTTGTTAGTTTGTTAGTCAACATTTTTTATATATTTAAGTTTGTTCTATATAATCTAGTATTTGTAGGAGCCTTTACTTATTTTTATCTTTGTTCATGACTCCGAAAATATGTTAGACAGCCCTCCTAAGAACATTAGCTTCGATGTGTGTGTGTGTGTGTGTGGAGAGAGAGAGAGAGAGAGAGAGAGAGAGAGAGAGAGAGAGAGAGAGAGAGAGAGAGAGAGAGAGAGAGAGAGAGAGAGAGGGTTTAAAAGTGAGGTGTTTAGGAATGTGGGAAGAAGTTCATTGTGTTTGAGAGGAGATTTAAAGGGTATTGAAACACTGTTACTACTCAACAGATAAACAATTTAAAAATAAAAGGTATCCAAAATTTAAGATACAAATATTAAAATCAAAACTTTAAGAGTTAAATCAAAATAAATGATAAGCATTAGTGATTAAATCATTTTTAACGTAAATAACGTAAAATAAACTAATACATCAACCGACATTGAACTATGACAAGTATTATTCATTATATTTTGTTGTTACATTAGAATTTTAACAATTTATGTTACGATTCCATTTTCAAGTTCGTATTCTTCTCAACTTTTTTTTTTGAATATCATATCATATTCCTTGTGTGGATACTAATCTGGATATATGCAATCAAATCAAAATGAATTTGTATGAAGAAATAGAAAATGAATATAAATATATGGTTACACCCAACACAAATGAGATCTAATTAGAGCCCCAATTGTTTTATTATGAATGTTGGTGTCAATTATTACATACAAAATGATACATGTTAACATCTATCATATTGTTGTATTTATAATACTATTAAATGAATGGTACCTAAGTAATTTCAAATTTTAATGATTTATATGAGTTGTGCGTGTATAAATGAGTTGTGAGTGTGGTGATACCTATGTTAAATGTTGACAACAACATGTATTATTTCTGTTATTATATTAGGACAATTTACATGATTTAAAACATTACTTACTCAAAAAATAGAATTTCTAACCATAAACAACGCTATCAAGTGTCCAAGTTCCTAAATGCTTTTGATCTACACTAATAAGAGTTGTACTAAAACTTTCCAATTATAGACAATGCTACCAAGCTGTTATATACTTGTAATCTACACCAACTAGAGTTGACTTACTAGAGACTTGTTGGTCAACTCTCAATGATTTTATTAACAAACAACCCTTTTTCAAGAACCCAATCTTCTATCATTGCTTGAGAATTTACTGATTGATCTGCTGGCACAAGGTGTCCAGCCCCCAAAACTACTACAGTCACCAAATTCCTCCATTTTTGAACATATCCTGCAAGTTGACCTTTGACCAACCATATCTCTCTCTTTGACTCTAAATAGTCTTTGATCCCTTCCCACTTCATCTTCTTCACCCAAGCTTCAGTTCCCACTACCCCAACTCTTAAATCACACTGCCCAGAATATAACAAAACCTTAACTCTACTGTTTTTCATCAAATACTCCATCATATACCTCACGCTCTTCATCAAATCATCGTTCAATGCCGACCCAACAACCCCACTGCATGCGTGATAAACAATTGATTCGTTTGCTTTCAAGATTTTCTTGATTTCAGAATCTGATAAGAATTTAGTGACTCTGTTGATCTGGTAAGGTGTTAGTCTTCTGAAATCAAACAATGTGGCAATACCAGTCATGTTTTTCAACATGTTTAAAAGTTTGGTTCTTGCAGTTGTAGCTCGGTTCCAATGGCGGTCTTTGGTTAACTGAACAGCATCAAGTTGAAGTTTTTCCAATTGGGTTCTCTGTTTTTGGTTGATCAATCCAAGAAAATAAGCAGATTGAGCATGGGTTGTTACTTGGGTTACCGGGTCAGTGAACCCATTTCCGATTGCTAATCCAAGAAGATTTACCCGTTTTGAAATCGATAAATTGGCATTTCTTTTGATGATATGATACCCGATTGATGGAACGTATTTTCCTGCGTAACTCTCCCCTGTAATGTAAATTGGGCGTGATTCGAAAACAGAGTCTGAAGCAATGAACTTATTGATCGCGATTGATAAGTGTTTCGCCACAGCGGTTTGATCTCTTGGGATTTCTTCCGGTGTTGAGGCGATGCTAAATCCGGTTCCGATGGGATTATCAAGAAACAAAAGACCGAATATTCGGTTCCAAGAACCAGGATTGCGTTTGAGCGTAATTTGTTCGACGTTTTGCCGCAGAGAAGATTTGACTATCCATGGGCCAAGTTCATAGAAATTACCGGTCATGGAGGAGCATCCAGGGCCGCCTTGAAGCCAAATGAGAAGTGGGATTTGGGAAAGAGAGACGTTCTTGCGGTTCTTGGCTTCGTAGAAGACGTAGAAAATGGCGGAACCGGTGGTGGAATTGATCGGAAGATAGCCGGATTTAGTGGGGCGGGCTTTTTTGGGGAAGGTGATAGTTGTGGTGGAAGGAATGGCGGTTGGTTGCGGGGGAAGGCGATGGAGGGCGGAGACGAAGAGGATGACTTTAAGGAGAGTTAGTGCCATTAATGACCGATAAAAAAGAGGGAGTGTGATTGTTTTATCAAGGAAATATATATATTTCTTCCTAAGTTCGTTCTTAAAACCACCCAATGATAAGACCATAAATTCTCTAAGGTGGCGTTTGGTTTGCAGGAATGTTTCTGATGGAATTGGATTCTCTGAAGGAATTGAAATCTGTCAGGAATTGAAATTTGAATCTATAATCTGTTTGGTTGGTAGGAAATGGAATTGGAATCCATTTCCATAATCTGTTTGGTTTACAGATAATATAGATGAATTTGATTTCAGACATATAAAATGACAGAATTACCCTTCTAGTAATCAAACAGCCCACTAAGATTAAAACAAATAAGTTCAAACAACCCACATAGTAATCATTGATGAAATTCATAAAAACAAATAAGTTCAAACAGCAAAAGCAGATTATTGTTGCAACATATAGCAAAATCATAAAAATCACTTTGAAGAACACAAGCCCAAACAGCCTCCAGTTATTCGAAGTAATATAAATCATTGGTTATCTGAAAATTACCAGCGTAGATCAACACCCAAACAGCCTTCGATTTCATAAAATTAAGCAAATCGACAAAAAACACGGGGAGAGAGAGAGAAAGAAATCGAGAATGTTTAACGGCGGCGGCGGTTGTCGACTAATGAAGGCAGCGGCGGTTGTCGACTGACGAAGGCGACGCTGAGGAGTTACGAAGGCAGCGGTTGTTGATGATTAAAGAATGCGGCGGTGGATGACAAGAATGGCGGTGGTGGATGACAAGCCGGCGTTGAGGACGAGGGCAAACCCTACGGTGAGCAGCTCGGCGGTGAGCAGGTTGGCGGTGAGTAGCTCGGCGGTGACAGCCGGCGTTGAGGACGAGGGCAAACCCTGCGGTGTCGTCGAAGAAGACGCTGGAGACGAAGTTCGATGGTGGAGGCGAGGTCGGCGACGCAAAAGAAAGATAGATGATTTGGGGGAACAGGGAACGTAATAGGGTTTTTAGTTTGAATGAGGGTAATAGGGTAATTAGCCACTTTCCCTAGTTCATTGGATTTTAAAATCCTCCCATATGTGAATGGATTTTAGAATCCCTTATCTAAAGGATTTTAATTCCCATGAAATCCAATTCCATGGCCAACCAAACAGGACTTCTTAAGGAATTCAAATCCAATTCCCACAGAATCCTATGGATTCCTGCAAACCAAACAGGCCCTAATTCTATTTTTTATTTTAATATTTATCAAGATTTCTAAAATATAAGTTAAAACAAAAATAGTTTATCTATTTATAATTTTTAGACTATACCCAGATTGTTAATATATATATATATAACTATGTGTATCTAGTTATCCACTAATTATCAAACTTTTTGAAAAAAATGTTATTATGTGTATTTTGCAAGTGAAAATTGTATTTTTATCTTATTTTAATTACTAATTATTATTATTATTATCCACCAAAAACATAACCAGATGCTTATTCGATGAACAAGGACATTTGTAGATTTATAATCAGAGAAGAATAATCATATATGGATACATAAGCGAAACAAGAACAAATTAATAACTCGGGTAAATAATTTAAATCTAATATTTGAAGAACACCATCACAGAGTCACAAGAATCTTTGAATCATCCAACCCTATTTGAAGAACGCCATCGATTTAATTCTATTTTGGATTTCAAACCTTATAGAAAATTAATTAGGATCGATCGGATCCTAAAGTCAATTTTAAAAATACTTTTGATTATTGTTGATGTTCGATTATGATGATTTGTAAGATCTATTTTGGTTCTTGATTAGAACAGATTTGGGTGGTAACGCTCTGTATTTTTAAAAGCGTGCAACAAGAAAATAACAATAATATTTTATTAAAATAAGACAATAACAGACTTGGTTAATATAAAACAATTTCTTTTAATATTGCACAAACATTCTCTCATATGTCCACCTAGAAGCTTCATCTGCCACAAAACCTGGAAAGAATAAACAACATAAATAAGCTAGAAAATCTAGTGAGTAACTCCGCAGAGACTCTAAGGCCAGCTTAATGCCACAATTACCAATCACCTTATAACACTTATAAACAGTTGAAACAGTATCAATATCATGTTCTGATTTGCAACAGTGGCCAACACAGTCTTCAACACGACCTTACCAAATGGCACGCCCATGCACTACCCGTGGTCAACAGCACACCCCATGTAGGGCTGGGCACACCCGTGCCCTATTAAGGCACGCCATGAGTCACGGTTTGTTCTTGAGATCATGTTGGGGACCGCCTCGGATGTTCAACATAAACACTTGGTTTCTAACCCATAAATCATCAAATTTCAGTTTTAAACTCATTCTAACAACAAATAATGGTTACCTCTTGCTAAATAAAGTGTATACACACTGATTTAATTACTAAAATTGCTATCACCACTTTTTCTCTCTAAAAAAATGAATGACACCGGAATTCAAGGATTTTTAACTTGTTTGTGAGTTATTCGCAACTGAATCTTGTCTAACTACTTTGTATAAACTTAAGATCTCTTAATCCAAGCTTGATAAGGTGAAATCCTCGCTTTCTTTATATTCTCTCCAAAACACATACAAACACACACATACTAAAGTAATAATATGAGTTTTCCAATTTATATAGCTCAACCCATAATTTTGGGTATAAAATACCCTTCACCCACTTACGAACTATTACTCAAAATAACTTTGTCCCATACCCTACTATTCAAAATAAATAAATTTCAATTTTAATAATGATTACATAGGGGAGGGTTCATTCGAGAACCGTTGTTAGTGCGAGAACCGCGATAACCAATCTTAGCCGTTCTTTGGATATGGGAAGTATCATGGATGAAGAGCGTGGAGGGATAGAGTGTGGCAGGATGCATGTGAGGAATTCATGGGTGGGCAATGATATTAAAGGAGAGGGAATTGGATGACTTAGATTGGTTCTCACGGTTCTCGCAAGAAAACTTTTGTCTGATTACATAAATTTGAAGTATTACAATTCTCTTCCACTTGTTTTGATTTCATCCTACATTAAACAAAAGCATACACAAATACTACAAATGTGTAGACCTTCGAAAACATTGAGTGAAGTTGAATCATGATTGACCTTTCGAGATTTGAATTCAGAGTTTAAGAAAAACAAATTGGGAACACATAGTGCCATTTTTTGTAAGCAAAGGCTATACAATGTTTAGACCTCCTGAGAAGGGGCCAAATTAAGAGGTAGAATCCACGTGAACATGTTGATAGGAGACATGTAATGATAAAGTGTCGTGACATTTTGACAATGTACGACGAAACATGCACTCCAACTATAATCCACGTGTTTGCATCGAAAACATTTTGATCCATTTACTGTGTCTCCTGTCTAACTTCCAAGGGTTATAAAATCAAATTTAAACATTTGAAAAAAATAATTAAAAAAAAAGGATCCCATATTATGTAACAACATACTAAATTCTAAAGCCTTGGTAACTGTAACATAACCCAACTACCAAATTTGAATAGTAGTTGTCAACAATTTAAAGAATAAGCAAGTAGTTAATTGCCGCACCAACCGATAGTCTTGTTTGTTCTGAAGCCAAATTCAGACGACTGCTGTGATTCGGGTTGAGGAGGAGGAGGCCTATACTCTTTTGGCTTTGCAGGATCAACAAAAATAACCCATCCATCTAAGAACTTTGCATTCATTCCCTCACGAGCCTTCTCTGCTTCCTCTATCGATGCATATGTCACAAAGCCAAACCCCTTTGATCTTTGACTGGCTCTATCCATGATGACTTTTGCTGCAAAAATAAGAACCATGGTATTATAATTATGCGGGAAGGTAGGAAGTGAAATTGGAAATCAAAATGAAGATAATTGAATTTACCCTCAACAAGCTGCCCAAAAGGTGCAAATGCTTCTTTGAGTTTTTCATCTGTTGTATTCCTGTTTAGACCTGTACAAGATGTTCAAGAAAAAAAAAATCAAGAAAGTGTCAGCCTGTCAGGATCCAATTGTTTGAATTCCATTTGGTTTTGCCATGTGCTCAGCTCATATTTGATGCAAAAAAAAAAAAAAAAAAAAATACCATAGACCAATCAGGGAATCCCAACTGGAGACTTATTTCTTATCTTATCAACTCTAATCACTTCCTATACACATAATTCACTTTAGATTACACTAGACTTGATCAGAATCTTGCATGATAACCCTAGGTCAGAACACCTCCCACAGAGTTCAGATCAACCTGTAGCATATGACATATCATTGTAATGAAAGCCCGTCCTAATTTACTCATTTTCATAATACAATGAGCATTTGCATAACTTGTAAATTAGAGTTGCGGAGATCAAATGAACAAGAATACTTCAATGTTAAGTTTCCAATGAAAATCGCACACAAACATGAAACATTATTTATCTACACAGCCAGGAAGCAACAGTGCTTCTACCACGAAATCCCTAAAAGTAACAGTTTTGTGAACTTACCGCTGATGAAGAGCTTTGGTGCAGTTAAAGTTGAGCTGAATCGAGCTAACGCAGATTGAGTAGTCATAATCGAAGATGATCCATTTAGCACGCGACGAAAAGCCGATGAAAGTGCCATTTCCAAATTATATATGTTGAATCGAACAAACCTGAAAGGCTGAAATGCTGGATCGAACAAGAACACAGAAAAAATCTCATGAAATTAGGGCTGCAATAGATAACATACCTAATCGAGCGCTATGTGCGGCTGTTCAATCGACTGAATCGAGAGCTGTAGCTTCGGCAATCGACCTTCAAATCTTCAAACGGTTCTTCGATCTTCACTGAATTAGGGTGAACTGTCGCTTTAGAACACGAAAAAAAGAAGGAAAAAAAAATAATTGTTGGGCTTAAAAATATATAAAGGATTATCTTTTATTATTTTAGCCCAATTTTTATAAAATGGCCCATTAAACGTAATATTGTTTAATCCTCAAAAAACCATACCCAGTAAGTACCCACCAAATATAAAGTATATATAGTGTTGTAAGATAATGAATTTTAATCTCAAAGATTTCAACTAATTACTAATTATGGTGATTCCTTGAAATTCATTTCTCTCAAGTTTTTAAATAACTTAACTTACGATAATAAGATAAAATCATAATTAAATTGTTCCTGTTTTAGGTGCGCTTTTTATTCTAAGTTTTTAAGTACGGTTTATTCTCTTGATTACATGTCTTGAAATTTTGTAATGAATAAATTTTGTTTACTTTTTTGTTTTTTTCAATTTGTAAGTATGTATTATTCACTATATGTTTTTACATATAAGAGCATAATTATGTAAATACAATGTCGATCATTTCAATTTATATGGTTATACCGCACAGGGGAAGGTCAAATGAGAATAAGAAATTAATTGAGAATGTGAGACTCAATCTCAGCCGTTCATTTTGTAAGTGAAATTCATGGATGGAGAGCGTGGGCGGATAAAGTGTGGCAAGGTGCATGTAAGAAATTCATAGGTAGGCAATGACATTGAAAGAGGGAGAATTGGACGGCTAGAATTGAGTCTCTCATTCTCATTTAATTTAAGGTTCACATTTGAACCTCTCACATACCGCACATATGTGGAAAAGTTAATATTTGTTGGGAACAATCGAAGATGCAATCTCAAACTGTCTTTTCTTTTTAGCAATGACTAAGATCGTCTCGAACGCATTTTGCTTCCTCCGAAATTACGGTTCATTTTGTGTTTTACATTCTCACACGAGAAATTAGTTTGAAAATTTGTCTAATTTTATCTTCTAAATCCTTATTTAAATTATTAAAGACAAGAAAGAACTTGTGGATATAATCTTTAACTTCCATTTCTGTACACATCAACCAAAATATGATGATCCATTCTCTTTAAATTATATGGTTCTGCAACCAAACAACACTTCCTAATGGTCCCTGATAACACCATGAAATGATGCAATTTGTAGCAAACTCTTACTTGCATTGGATATACTCAACTTGTAATTCATCTCTTTTTATAACACTTGAGGATGCTCATGTATAATCCAATTATGTACTTTAAAGTGAGACCCAGTAATGATAATGTAATCCTTTTACTTTACATTCAAGCAAACAAATTCAACACATCATTTCATTTCATAAGTTTTAAACTCCGATTTACTTGTTTACGCCATTAAAATCATTAGCTTATTTCACTTGATTGTGATCGATAACATCTTTCACAATCATTGCTGGATGAAAGGATATGAATTCAAACGATCGCTAATTAATTATGTTTGCAGAAAAAAGGTGCTACTGAACTTAACTTGAGTTCATCAAATCACCAGGATCACATACGAAAGATGTGTGAGCTCAAAGCGTGTCATCAGCCTTCTGATCTCGTTCTCTAGGTGGTGTACTCTGCGTTAATCTTCACATAATCATAACTCAAATCACAGCCCCAAGCTAATCCCTTTCCTGGTCCATCCCCTATTCAGACAAACCAAAAGTAAAAAAGAAAACATAAATGCCCTTGTGTTAGGTATTTCTTGGTTGAACTTTGCATAAAATGCATTTCATAAGATAAATTTTTTGGCTCACAGTAACAAAAGGGCGAATAAGGAGATATTAAAGTGGATGCATATGAATCTGTTGACATGATGCTTAACTAAGAAACTTACCTATGGAAATGTCAATCTTAACAGTGCCATGAGCATCACCAGCTTGCTTGAGATAATTACTAGCTGCAGACCTGTAACAACCCCTTGGTTCTTAGAATTTAGTACTAGAGGTGGCAAGATGAGCATATTGATTAGTGAATCAAACTGGATATAGGTTGAAACGAATCATGTTTTACCACTGGCAAAAAACGGGCCGAGTGGGGTTGCTTCAGTCACAAACACGCTTTAGTTCATTTTCTTTCCAAAAATTATTATTAATAGTTTAGGTGTTAGTTATGTTGACAAAACAATAGATTACATTAAGAATCTAATCTTAGAATGAGGGAGGCCCACAATAATTACCAAGTGTATGATCATAGGTTTGGTATTACCTATCAAAGGAAAGTGGTTGCCCTCCATCCATAAGGAGAATATCTCCAAGTGCTATTCTGAGTGCATTTGAGTCAAATGGAATTCCTGCATACCCTGCAGCACAAGCTATCCGTCCCCAATTTGGATCCCTACCATAAACTGCAGCCTGATTAAACATAAAAATATATTAGCCACATAAAACCTTCAGATCAAGAGTTTATATTATAGGCAGATGTCCATAATATCATGCCTTGGTAAGTGATGAAGATGCCACGGAGCGTGCAATCTTTGCTGCTTCAGCTTCACTGCCTGCACCGGTTACCGTGACCTGCACAATATGCTTCTATAAATACACATGAAATATAAAAAAAAATGTTTGGTATAATTTCCCCAAATATGTTAAAAGGTCACTTGGTTCTTAAAACCATTGTCCAGCTGAAGGACACAAACATATTATGATCAAGTTATGCTAACCTCTATTAGGCATGTTGCGCCTTCTCCATCCCACGCTATTGATTTGGCAAGCCCTTGCATTACCTGAGGAAGAACAAGCAACATATGTAGATGTAATTGTAACAATTTATGTGCAACAGAATGCAGGGATATATGTAAAGTTTGGCCTTCAAACATACCGCATCAAGGCATGTTTGTAGTTGTCTTGCCTCGGAACTGTGCAGTTCAGATATCTTTTTAGATCCAGAAAGGCCACTAGCCAAAGCAATAATAGTATCATTGGTGCTGGTATCTCCATCTACCTACAAAATTAGGGTTTAGTGTGAGTGGGTGTCTATCAGTTAGATGTCTAAAATACCCCTCAACTATCTGGAAACTAGGAACCTTATGTAAGGGCCAACACAGGGAAAAGGAGAAAACCTTCCCCAAGCACCGGTTTGAATTTTTTAGCAGTTCAACATAGAAATGAATGCTTTTGAAGAGCCAAAGTAAACCAACAAGTAATGAGTACTTACAACTTGAATGTAAACTTGTTAGAAAATAATATTTTATAAATAAGAAGTTCTAGTATGAACTCAAGTTGAATTTGAGCAATGCCGGAAGTAGGGAGGGGCTATAGGCTATAGCAGGTGCGACCTCCATTTTTTATGGTTAAACGAGGTATTAGAATTTTAAAGTACAAAAATATGAATTAAAGATTTTGGCTCCCAAAAATAATCATAGCAAGTTTGTAAAGTTTCCACATCTTTCACGAATTCACTGCTCTAAACCTCCCGAGAATCTAGAACCACCTTGGTTTTGGTCAGTTAGCAGTTTTGATATCCAACAAATTAAACACGCAAATTCCATCTTCAAAAACAAAAGATTCATGCAAAACCGAACCATGTACACTTCTAATCTTGTGGATTAAAATCTATCTTACCAATTTTTTGTAATGCCTTCTAATCGTGAAAGCGGTAATTTCGGCTTACTACTAGGCCCAAAAACATTGTACTTATTAATGGAACTCATAAAAAGACAGCTGTTGCGTTTATTTATAAGACAGAGTAATAAAAGAGTGTCATTAAACATAAAGAACAGTCAAGTTCATCAGCAATGATGCTACTCACAGTAATTTGGTTAAAACTTCTATTAACAGCAACCTGTACCATCTTTCGCCAGACATCAGTATCCACAAGAGCATCAGTGGTTATAACCTGAGAACTTGACGAGCAGAAATGAGATAAGAACAGGCATCTTGTTCAGTGCTGACCAGGGTGTTTTATACCATCTCATTTCTCCAATTAAATTAAAAATATGCAACACATTTGTGGTATAGCAACATTACTCCATGAGATACATAGTTACATACACCAAGAAGTGTTCCCATGTTTGGGTGGATCATTCCGGAACCTTTTGCCATTCCCCCTATTCTTATTTGCGAGTCACCAACCTACAAAATACCATTAGAACAAAATAATAATTCACTCTTGAACCTGTGAATCCTTATACCATTGTGGTCAAAGTTGTATGCTGAGATTAATATACCACAACAAAAATGAGAGCAATCCATGTACTGTAGTTACTCTTTGAAGAAAGTTAGATTCAATTTCAACTAACAAAAACTAAACTTGTAAACAGTGTACATTCAAAGAAAAAGAGGCGAAAATAAAACTGCATATCTACAGTTTGAGATTGAAATCAATTTGGCTCATTGCTTGCTTGGAAATTTGGGAACATATACACAAGTAAAATACAACCTTTTACTTCTAGTAAATGAAATTTCATAATTATCTCATTTAAAAGAATAATGCAACATATGATTAACAATCCTCAACCAGGTTATGCTAAGTCATTTGTTTTTCATCAAATTAGACTCAAACTCATAGCTTGTAACTAATTGTTGTTACCAATGGGCCAAGATCTCTTTGTATTCCCATGCCCTAAATCTCCAATATTAGGAATAATACCTAGATACGAAATAAGTTATATGAAACATTTGTTTTCCCCAAATGGATAACACCTAATTATCTACACAAGAACAAACTTTAAGCAGAGAATCAAAACATTATCTGTAGTGCAAAAACTAATTTCTTCTGTACTAGAAAAAAAAGCATGTATTATTAATTATCCATTGGATATAATACATATATATATATGTATATATTATGCCATTTTCCTTCATTCTCCAATTCGAGTCCAGTCTCATTTCTCTTTGCATTAATGAAACCTATAATCACACCTTCATAAACATAAACAAAACCAATGGCTCAAATCATGTTAATGCAAGAACTAATGCATGCTAATAAGTTGGCGAATAGTGAAATACGACATGTCACATGACCACCGTTTGATCCAATATAGTTGTAAAACAATAACTATATAGCCAAACCCCATGAGAGAATAAAAAGATGTACAAACATCCATACAAACCTCAAACTCAACTGCCACACTCTTGCTCACAAGATCG